>OY293413.1:50943157-51543157 GCA_958502065.1 Chrysolina americana
GGGTGATAGGTTGTGGTATAGATTTTATGAGCCCCAATGAATTTTGTGAGTTCATGAAATATGTTCGACTGAAACTGTTTACCATTATCAGTCGTAATGGAATGGGGAACGCCAAATCTACAAATGTAATTATTGAAAAATGTTTTTGCTTCTGGCCAACGAGTGAAACGTTAAACTATTGTTAATAAGTAGGAGCATCCGCCAGAGGAAGGTAATGGTCCCACTATATCAAGATGAACGTGTTCAAAGCGACCTTGTGGAATATCGAATTTTCCAATTACAGATTTAGTGTATCTATTTATTTTCGAATTTTGACAATTGATAAATGATTTTGCCCACTTTGTTATATCTGTGTTCATGTGTGGCCAGAAATATTTTGCCTTGAGGAGTTTTTTTGTAGCCCGTATTCCAGGATGACAAATGTTATGCATTTTCTATAAAACTAAATACCTCATATTTTCCGGAATATAAGGTCGAATAGTACCATTTGAAACTTCACACCAAATTGCTATCTCTGAGGAAGATGTTTCAGTTTTTCGCAGATTGATATTTTTTTTTGTTTTGTTTGAGATTAATTGATGTAATTTGACATCACTCGTTTGTGCAGTACTCAATGTTTGAATATCGATATATTCTAAAGAAGAAACTTCAACTTCATGCATGCGTGAAAGAGTATCAGCTACAACATTCATTGTACCTTGTATATGTCTAACGTCAGTAGTGAATTGTGAAATGAATTCCATGTATCGTATTTGTCGTGGACTTCTCTCGGTTTTGGTAAACAAAGCTGTGGTAAGTGGCTTGTGATCAGTATAAACTGTGAACTCTATACCTTCTAGAAAATATCGAAAGTGTTGAATTGCTGTGAATATTGCCAATAGCTTTCTGTCAAAAGTCGAATACCGTTTTTCTGTTTCAGTAAATTTTCGAGAAAAATACGCAAAAGGATTTTTAGATCCCTCATTATCTTCTTGTTCCAACGTTGCACCTATTGCTGTACTAGACGCATCAACTGTGAGACTTGTTTTACCGCCTTCTTCAGGATGCACCAGTATGGAGACATTGGCCAATTTATCTTTTGCTAGCATGAAACTGTCTTCACAAACTTTTTCCCACGTATTATTAATTTTCTGATTCTGTTTTTGCAGATTAGCTACTAGTGAATGTAAAGGTATTAGAATTTCTGCAATATTAGGAATGAAATTTTTTTAGATGTTCTAAATGTTGAATTTTATCTTTGCTGGCGACTAAGATGTCATCAATGTAAACAAAAACAAAATCCAGGCCATTCACTACTTCATTCATAAAACGTTGGAATGTTTGAGCAGAATTTCGTAGACCAAAGGACCTTCTGGAAAATTCGAACAGACCGAACGGGGTAGTCACAGCTGTTTTGGGAATGTCTTCATCTGTAATTGGAATTTGATGATAAGCTCGGACTAGATCAATTTTAGAAAATAAAGAACAGTTATGAACATGTAGATTAAAATTTGAATATGAGGAAGTGGATACCTATCAGGTACTGTTGCATTGTTTAATTGTCTTTAGTCACCATAAGGTCTCCAATCATTTACTCCTTTTTTGGGTACCATATGAAGTGGCGGAAAGATATACGAATTCGAAGGTCGACATATACCAAGTTGAATCATATGATCAAATTCTGTTTATTGCAATTTTATGTTTTTTTTGGATCTAGCCTGCGTTGTTTCATGAAAGGTAATGCACCTGTTGTAATAATTCGGTGTTTGACCGAATGCTTTACAGGCAATGAATAGTCTTCTATAAGAGAAGGAAATGATTTTAATAGTTCGGTGAAATCATTTTCGCAAACGAATATTCTTGGTAAGGATATATTTGAATTTTTAATGATTCCATTTATTGAATGCGTGGTTTCTGGATCAATTAGGCGTTTATTTTTCATGTCGATAATTAAACCAACATGTGTAAGAAAATCTGCTCCAATTATAGGACGATTGATTTCTGCTACAGTGAATATGAAAGAAAAATTTCTTCGGAGTCCAAGATCGACAATTAATATTTTTTTTCAAAAGTATGTATAGAAGAACCATTAACTGCTGAAAGAAAGACATCTGTATCTTTTCGGAAATCTGTGAATATATTTCTGGGGATGATAGACACATCTGCTCCTGTATCGACTAGAAATTGTAATTTTGTTGAAGAATCAAATAAGAATAAACGGCGACTCGATGTTAAGCCCGGTCATGCGTCGCCCCCAAGACAGGACGTGCTAGTTTTTTGAACAGTTACTTTCAAATTCATGAAATTTGGAACACCACATACCACCACATTTTTGTGCATTGTTTCCAAACTTCCTATGATAGAAACAGAGGATACTACTATCTCTATGCAAATTTGAATTCGACCGTGTTCGGCTATGCCCGCTTTGACAAGGGTAACCTCTGGAATTACGTGATGAGCGAATTTCATAAATTTTTGCCTGCATATTATTTATACTATTTTCTAAGGATTTGCATTTATTACACATTTCTTCTAATGTTTCGGAACATTTGACTGAAAGCTCTCCATAAGATTTCATCAATTGTTCCAAACTTTTTTGAGAATTTTCTTGTTTATCGATCGAATGAACATCAAGAAATATTTTGACCACAATAAGTTTCCCATATTTTATCAGCAAGATCTAGAACATGATCAACCTCTTTCACACCCACAGAAGTTAAAGCAACTAATATTGTTTTGGGAAATTTTCTTTCCCATAGTTTTAGTATAAATTCTTTATTGACCACGGAAGATCCACCAACTAAATTCAACAATTCTCTATAGAAAACTCTGATGGTTTTCTTTCTCCAATATAGGAATGTGAAAAAAGTGAATCTAATCTACTTCCCTGGCATGTCGTTAGTCGTTGAGATTGTCATATAACTTCTCAGTAGGTGGATTTTCAATGATAACAAACAATTTAGATATGATTTCTGGTGTCAAGGTCATATTTAGTGCAGTCAACAGATATTCGAGCAAGAGCAAATTGCGCCTCGATTTGATGAAACCATATTTCAGGTTTAGATGACCAGAATGGCGGAAGTTTGACAGACGCAGCGATTTCATTATTTGTCTCAATTGACATAATATTATAAGATATTTTAGATTTGAAATTCAAGCAGTTAATTCAGTTTTGGCGGAAGCTACTTGCAGCACATACTTACAAAGATAATAAATAAAGTAGTTGAATATTATTTCTTCGTATTCTCTTCTTTCTCTCTCGTAGCGATAGATTAGCTCAATGGATGTTTCTTGCTATTACCAAGTATATTTCGATTTTTCTTTGTAGTACTTACTCCTGAAGTCTGGAGTGATAAACGTTGATACTCTGCTTGGATTGCTACTCTTCCTGTATTGGAAGTCCTTGGAAATGCTATTTTGGTTGAATCTACAAGGCAATTCAAATTCGACCCCCACCATTAGGATCTCCTAAACTACAGGAGATACGTCGAAGCTTAAATTGGGGAAAAGTTGCGTATTCTGGTGCTTAACAAAATACTGTTTTGAAACTTGGAAAATTCCGAGTATTTCCGGAAATATCAGGAAAAAACTGAAAATCGGAATTTTCGTTTTTATTTTTTTCTATCGTTATTTGACAACATAGCTCAAAACCAAAAGTACATTTTCATTGATACTTTTTTTTAGCTACACGTTTTTATGTTCAGATTCACTATCCGACGTTTCGTCTTCTGGCATTCATCATCAACTTTTTTTTTCTGTTATGGGCGCCATATTGTTTTTTTATACAGAAAAATAGTGATTCTCATTCTGATTTCATTAATGTATAATTTGTTGTGATTTGCACTTCTGAAACCACAGATATTAAAAAAAAAACAACTTCATCTGAGATGGTCATGACTCCATCGAAAAATTTTGTTTAATAAATACTAGTTGTCAGAACCCATTAAACATCATAAGTTTGCACAAACACTTCAGTCGAAATGTCCTCATTCTCAAATGAAGAAAAACGAGATAATTTCAAACTTTATTATAAATTTGATAGGAATAGTACGAAAACAACACAAATTTATTTTGAATTATATTCGGAAAGATAACAGCCGGATAGAACATTATTCGGAATTTTGGGCAAACACTTGGCTGAGTACGGTGCGTAAAAACTGCACAAAAACTATTACAACAAGTGTTCGAAATGATGGCCTTCCTCTTGAATACATAACCGAGCTCGTCTTCTCAAATTAAGAACAGCCCTAACAATATCCCTTCTTCTGATAGACCTGAATTGCGTGATGATATTGTCTCTAAGTTCATCTACTGTGTCACCTCACTGGTCCAGAAATTCCCAACCACCTATTAGGAAATCTTTGGTGTAAATATTCGCAAACTGCTCTTTTATTGTGTGGAGGAGCCCCGTCATTCTGAAACCAGCAGCTATTATAATTAACAAGGGGAAACGTATCCATATATTCTTCGAATTCGTTTCTTAAGAACCAAAGATAGGTTTCCCCGTTCAAAATATTAGAGAAGAAATGAGGTCCAAGTATTCGGTCGTCATAAATTCCAGCCCACACATTCAAATGAAACCGAACTTGTGGTCTGACTTCTCTGAAGTGTCGTGGATTATTTTCACTCTAAATGTGCTCATTATTTCTATTAAAAACACAACAGTTCGAAAAAGTACTTTCGTCGGTACAAATAATGTTTTTCAAGAAGTTTGTAGGGTCTTCCCTATTCGAGAGCCAGCTACAAAATTCCATCCTTCTCTCAGGATCACCTGGATGTAATTTTTGTGAAATATGTATCTTATAACATTTTGAACCACTTTTTTTTGATATCCCTCCAAACGCTCGTCTGTGGCATATCCATTTCTGGCGAGACTTGATGTGTTGATTTGGAAGGATCTGCATTCATCTAAAAAAGTACCAAAAATAATTATACTTCTTCGAATATGGAATGAACAATTATTTTACCTCGGCTAGTAAGTTACGTCTAATATTTTGGAACTTCCATATTTCATTCTTGGATTTTGAAACGCATCGTACTCAGCCAAGTGTTTGTCCAAAATTCCGAATAATGTTCTATCCGGCTGTTGTCTTTCCGGATATAATTCAAAATATATTTGTGCTGTTTTCGTACTATTCCTATCAAATTTATAATAAAATTTCAACATATCTCGTTTTTTTTTCATTTGAGAATGAGGACATTTCGACTGAAGTATTTGTGCAAACTTATGATGTTCAATGAGTTCTGACAACTAGTGTTTATTAAACAAAATTGTTCGATGGAGTCATGACCATCTCAGATGAAGTTGTTTTTTTTTTTAATATCTGTGGATTCAGAAGTGCAAATCATAACAAATGTTACATTATTGAAATCAAAATGAGAATCACTATTTTTCTGTATTGAAAAACAATATGGCGCCCATAACAAAAAAATAAGTTGATGATGAATGCCAGAAGACGAAACGTCGGATAGTGAATCTGAACATGAAAACATGTAGCTGAAAAAAAGTTTCAATGAAAATGTACTTTTGGTTTTGAGCTATGTTGTCAAATAACGATAGAAGAAAATAAAAACGAAAATTCCGATTTTCAGTTTTTTCCTGATATTTCCGGAAATACTCGGAATTTTCCAAGTTTCAAAACAGTATTTTGTTAAGCACCAGAATACGCAACTTTGCCCCAATTTAAGCTTCGACGTATCTCCTGTAGTTTAGGAGATCCCAATGGTGGGGGACGAATTTGAATTGCCCTGTATAGGAATGTCTGGCTTGGTTGACACTGGCTCCTTCCAGTACGATGTGCGTTGTTGTTCTGCTACTCGGGGTCACCAATTGTAGTGGTACTAATTTATTGTATTTAGTTTGGATGGGATATTTAATAGAATTGTTCCAAAATATAATTATGAAGTTGTAAATTTAATTCTGACAACTGTTTTATTTATAAAATTCTAACATATCAACCAGTCATCACACTAGATGAATAAACCAAAAATCATACAAATTTACAGGATGCGTATATGCCACAAAGAAGATTAAAATCAGTGAACCCTTGTAATAAATTTAGAACCGCACCTCCAGTACTCTTATTTGTAAATTTCAGATCTCAATCAGATCGTAACAAATAAAGACTTTCTATGTTTACGATTTCTCCAACTCTGACCCCTTTCTGAAACCACGTTTCCGCTATCATTAATATGTCATAATCATCTTCCAATAATGATCTCCTAAAAAATTCACCGCTGTTGGTGTACAACCCCGTAAAATTCTGGATATATAGCTAAATTAAACATAGTATCGTAATATAATTAGTAAGCCCTAGCATGCCTAGAAAAATAAATAATATCCGATTGGTCATCAATTTAAAAATGTATTTATTAATTCAGAGAATCATTGTACAGGAAATATACCTAAACCCAACTATGGTCGTTCCTGTGGAACAAAAATCATCGGGAGGAAAAAAACTACTAACTATGGTAGACAAAACAAAAAAGCAATCTAGCAAATCTTATCGTTGAAGTTTTTCATCTGCCATCCGAATCAAGTCTGATTCTTCATTTATTATTTTGACAACATTGCCAATTCTCGTGCAGATCTTTCCATTCCCGGTCCAGACATTCTGTGCACCCAGTTTTTTCTTTGTTGCAATTAGAAGTTGGTACCGTTTTCCAATCAAATCCTTGTTCAAATATATTCCAGTGCCCTTCAATGCAGTTATGGCTCTGTTCACTTCGTTACACTTTAGGTATGTAACGAAGTCTATTGTGTTCGTCCTTGGTTTTTGTGAATTCACACTGAATTTTCCAATACGAAAGACGTTGTTGATTGCCCCAAGTGCGCATATGATTTTCATCCCATCATCACATAAATGAAGGATCATACCTTGTAGAGTTTCGTTCTCGTCTTCCTTCATTTCAACCACTCTCAACGTGTTCATTTTCTTTTTCTGCTCGAACGAATCGACTTAGTTCCTTAATAGTGATACTTCCTTTTGATTAGAATGGGCTAGTTCATCGAGAGCATTTAATTTGATCACAACGGTATTAAATTTACTATCCATTTTCTACAATTGTTTGTTCAGTTTTTCCAGTTGTTCCTTTATTTTAGCTGTGATGTTTGGAGCCAGTTTGTTTATTAGCATTTCAAGAGTACTTTCATCGATTGTTACATAACAACCCTGTATAATCGAAAGTGGGTGAAGGGATTTCTTTAAACTAACTAATCGCCTGGCGAAGCACCGAGTTTTTTAATTACCTTTTTTTTGGTGTACGATAAAACCAACTGGAACATCGTTGATTTATATCGACCTCTGATCACGGCTATTTATTTCTGACACTAGAACCCGACAAAGTTCTTTTGCGAATTCGATAACTTTTTGGGGCTGCTCAGATGAAATTTTTTCTAACCATTGAGCCCTCTATACCCTGGTATTAGGTGAGTAGACTAGTTTGCTTCAAGATTCTGCAGTAGTGATATATAAAGAAGTAGGGTAGGAATTGTAATTACATTTATGTCCAGCTTATTCAAATGTGAATCTCAGGTCATTAAATCGAGTGTTTTATTTTTAGATTTCGTACTTGCACTTATCACGATTTGGGGATATAAATAGCCTGTTCTCATTTTTCCGTTCAAACACAGTTTTTTTTCATTTCTGCCCAGTAAATAAAAAGAACCGAAAAACCCCCTGAGATAAATTTGGACTCTACCGCCACAGCGTGGCGCCCCACGTGGGGCCAACAATTTACTGGGAGTTTAAACTGTTGAAAAGGGAAACTACGAGGTATCTGTGAAATATCACTCAACAGAACTCCTATGAAAAATATTTGTGAGACCATGGATGAAACCATCACTCTTCGTAATCGGACCGTTCCAAGAGGAAATTTAGTATCAAGCATCAATGCAAAGAATACGGCGGCCGTCCCAAAAGTACCATCCTTACATGATGCCGGACGAGGTAACAATAACAATTCCGATGGAAATAGTGAAGTTTTTGCTAATGGGAACCAAGGTAACCAAATGGAAACACCTCATTTGAAGTTACAAGGTAGGAGAAACATTGTATTCGATACTGTGCCAAAACCCAATAAACACGCACACGTGGAATATACGTTTAATTGTGGTAGCTGTCGTTGATGTAACGTTACTCGTTGAATTTTGCAACGTGACTTTCGTTACTCAAATTCAACCAAACGTTGATTCCACTTATAAAGAACGTATATGATTCAACTCATCTCTGAAGCCACCATGATAAAACGTTTCCTTACCGTGCTTTCTCAACGTGTATTCAACTGGAACTAACAAACATTACATAAACGTTGAATATGTCACTGTTAAACAACCCGAGGCTCTGGGCAAACTTCAGTCTACGTTTCAGTCACTCTTTTTATCTACGTTAGTAGAACGTTATGAAATTACGTATTCGATCCGGTGAATGAATTATTGAATAACAACTTCATCATTCACTTAACTTCGAGACAACCATTTTGATTGAATATTTTTCAACGTTGTTTCAACTGATCGTATACATCTATCAGATACGTTGAAAATCAATTGATTTGTTGACTTGACTTCTGCAGAACTTGTTTTCTTTGGACAACTTCAACGTTAATTCAACTGGATACATACTCGTAACAAATACGTCACTGTAGCCACCATTATGAGACTTGTTCTTATCGTGCTTTCTCAACGTGTATTCAACTGGAACTAACAAACATTACATAAACGTTGAATATGACACTGTTAAACAACCCGAGGCTCTGGGCAATCTATATTCTACGTTTCAGTTACTCTTTAAAAAAAAATAAAAAATTAAACACCAAAGATGATTCCAAATAAAATAAGTCTGTTGAGGTTTGTTGAATTTTCATCCCCACTTCCATTTCCCAAATGGTAGAATAATAATATGAAACTAAATAATAAATTGGTGATTGTAGCGGAGCTTCAAACTTTCCTTCCCCGATGCAACTTACTAACTAATAATGAAAATAACAATATACCGGGTGGCTACGGAAGTATTGCCTACGGAATATCTCAGTTATTGTATGAAGTAGGTTTGTGAAATTTGGAGCATCGATATAATGACATAAGAGCTAGAATTTGAGCATATTGACATGTCGAAGTTAACTTCCGGTCTGACCGGAAGTATCATCAACTTTCTTATTTCAAATGGAAACCCTATTTTTTTTCTTTTTGCTTCATTCAGCACTCAATTCCCTTTCTAATGACATATCACAAGTTGGTATCTAACAAGCAACTAGATCAGAAAAAAATTATTATTGAAATTCACCGAGTAGGCCGTGGAAGCAAAATGAAAGCCAAAAATTGAAAAGTTGGCTATGGAAACCATACGTCACTTGATAACAGTTGTTACTACTGTGATATTTTATTTTCATTCGTCGGCGTTATAAAAAGCCGCCAAAAAAAATATTGGAAAAATTGGGAAAAAAACACCCTGATTATTCTGAATAGCACAAACATCGTCCATAGGTAGATATTAGAATATCTATGGACGATGGCACAGACCAAGTACGTTTATGTTCCTATTTAACCTAGAACCTACAGGATATAATTTATCATTCCACATTATTTTTAATGTTATTTTTGCGTATGGCGATAATCTGTTTTGTTATTTGAATAATAATAATTGGATTTTTTGGTATTTCATTTCAAAAAATTACTTTCTATTATATCATTAGAAAGGAATGTTTATGCTGAATAGTACAGGCAAGAAAAAGTTGTATGTTCCTATTTAAGTTATGGACCTACAGAGTATTGATTTTTTCCCAATTTTTCCAATATTTTTTTGGCGGCTTTTTATAACGCCGACGAATGAAAATAAAATATCACAGTAGTAGCAACTGTTATCAAGTGACGTATGGTTTCCATAGCCAACTTTTCAATTTTTGGCTTTCATTTTGCTTCCACGGCCTACTAGGTGAATTTCAATAATAATTTTGTTCTGATCTAGTTTCTGGTTAGATACCAACTTGTGATATGTCATTAGAAAGGGAATTGAATGCTGAATAAAGCGAAAAGAAAAAAAATAGGGTTTTCATTCAAAATAAGAAAGTTGATGTTACTTCCGGTCAGACCGGAAGTTAACTTCGACATGTCAATATGCTCAAATTCTAGCTCTTATGTCATTATATCGACGCTCCAAATTTCACAAACCTACTCCATACAATAACTGAGATATTCCGTAGGCAATACTTCCGTAGCCACCCGGAATATGCCCCAGAAATTTCATTGGGTTGGTAACGGACATACCTTTAAAACAGGTCTGGTGAAGGTACTTTTACCAGTTTTCAAGGTTACCGTTCTGACAATACCATCCTTTCCTGGATGCACATCGGTTATGATGTCCAGTGGCCAATGAAGAGGGGGAACGTTGTCCATTTTAAGGACAACAAGCGTACCCTTTCTGACATTTGGACAATCTCGGTTCCACTTCTCACGAACCTGAAGAGTAGTGAGATACTCCAAATGCCATCGCTTCCAAAAGTCTTGCACCATCTTGTCGATCAGTTGAAAACGATCTAAACGGTTGAGTGGAAGATGGATCACATTTTCCGCCGGAAAACTATTCAACGGGGCCAAAGTTAAAAAATGGGCCGGAGTTAACGGTTGGGGGGCGGACGAATCTGCAGACAAGCGACACAACGGCCGGGAATTCAATAGTGCTTCCACCTGGGTCAGAAGAGTTGAGAACTCCTCGTAAGTTATTAACTGATCGCCAACTACTCGAAAAATATGAAATTTTGCCGATTTTACATTACCCTCCCAGAGCCCTCCCATGTGTGGTGCGCTAGCAGGATTAAACTTCCAGTCTATATTGTTCAAAGCTAACTCTGTACCTATCGCTTCTTTATATTCTGTGGAACTAATGAAATTACCGATTTCCGACAACACCTTTTTAGCTCCTATAAAATTAGTTCCTCGAACGGAATATAAAACTTTACAAGGTCCCCGCCGTGACAAGAACCTTTTGAACGCTTGTAAAAAATTAGCGGTCGACAAAGAACTGGATAGTTCCAAGTGAACTGCTTTAACACTCAAACATACAAATAAACAAACGTATGCCTTATGGACTGGAGCACCTCTATTTTTTTTATGAATAATCCTAATTGGTCCGAAATAATCTACTCCTGTATGGAGAAACGGTTTCGACTGCAAGACTCTAGGAGCAGGTAAATTGGCCATAATCGGATTCAACTCTTTGGGTTTTAGTCGGAAGCAATGATTACAGGCGTGCACTCTACGCCGAATCGCATTCCTACCTGCTAATATCCAATATTTTTGTCTAATTAGTGCCTCCAACAAATGGAGTACCAGTGTGTAAATGAGTTTTATGATAATGGTCAATCATTATGTCAATAAAGGGATCTTTTTTAGGCAGAATAATTGGATGTCGCTGATCGAACGTTAAATCGGTATGAGCTAATCTGCCCCCCACGCGGAGAATTCCTTCTTGAAGAAAAGGAAATAATTTACACATTTTTTTGGAACATTGGGATTTATTTTGCAACCGATCAATGTCCTCCGAAAAATACATGCTTTGTACAACTCGAACCAAAGTTAATTCTGCTTTCAACAAGTCTGAGACCATTATAATTCCCTTGGAGGGAAGAATCCTTAAAAATCTTAATACGCGAACCGTAATACGCAACATTTTTTGCCACGATGAACATCTTAACACCAATTTGTAGAGAGGGTGATTTTCTGTTTTTTCCGTAACAACTAAAACCAAGTCCTTTTTATCTACATTAATATTATTGATTTCTGTAACGGGCCAACTTTCTTCCAACTCTTTAACCCAAGAAGGCCTAGAAATCCATAAATTATTTCCAATTAATTGAGAAGGAGTTGAACCCCTTGATAAACAATCTGCGGGATTATTGGTTCCTTCTATATGGCGCCAAAGAGCACTAGGTTAGTTATCTCGAATACGTCCAACCCGATTTGCTACGAATATATCTTTGAAATAAATAGTGTTGAGCCACTGAATGACAGTAGTAGAATCAGAAAATGCCCATATTTTTGAAATAGTTACTCTACTACTGTAAACATCTACCACATATTTTACCAACTTTGATAAAAGTACCGCCGCACAAAGCTCCAGTCGTGGAATTGTAACAAATTTAAATGGAGAAACCTTTGATTTCGCACAAATCAATCTAACCGTCACTTCTCCGGCCGCTGAAGAAGTCCGCAAATAAACTACAGATCCATAACCTTCTCTGCTGGCGTCTGCAAATGCCAAAATCATGATAGGCTGGTCTCTCTCCGCTGAAAGATAACGTGGCAATTGAAAATTACCCAACTCCCACCATTCTCCTCGCACTTGAGACCATCTTCTACTTACTTCCGCCGAAGGTTCGTCATCCCATCCTAACTTAACCCGCCATAATTCTTTGACCAATAATTTTAGGTACATAATGAAGCTATTAGTCCAATCGGATCATAACAACGCGCGACAGTTGATAAAATTATGCGCTTAGTACATTTTTCAGTTGGACTTTCCCATTCAAATTCTAAAATGTCGGACTATGGAATCCATTGCAAACCCAAAATTTTTATTTCCGTTTTAAAAACCACTAAATTCGACAACCGATTTTCTATGGGTATTTGTTGCAACAAATTTTCCGAATTTGTTGACCATTTTGTCAAGTCGAATTGTCCCGCTGAAAACAGCCCGGTGGACTCTTGATATAATCGTTTAGCTTCCTCCTCTGTACAAGTACTGGTAACTAGATCGTCCATATAGAGATCTCTCAAAATTACTTTGGAAGCTAACGGAAATTTATGACCGTCCTCTTCAATTAATTTTCTTATAGTTCTCAGAGCTAAGAATGGGGAAGATTTCACGCCGAATGCCACAACTATTATTTCGTACTCTTGAATTTCTTTCTCCGGATCAAATCGCTGACGAACATCTGCCGTAATGGCTATTTTGAATAGCCGGAAATTCATTAATAATGTGAATATGTCTGTTTGCAACTTTGGGCCACAATAC
The DNA here is from genome assembly GCA_958502065.1 of Chrysolina americana. Classification (NCBI taxonomy): domain Eukaryota; kingdom Metazoa; phylum Arthropoda; class Insecta; order Coleoptera; family Chrysomelidae; genus Chrysolina; species Chrysolina americana. The sequence continues at coordinate 50,956,144 of OY293413.1, forward strand.
AACAAATCATTTAACGATACATCGTTATCGGAAGGAGCACTTGCATCGAGAACCACTCGTATAGGAGTGCTAGTACTTTCAGGTTTGAACACCGCGTGATGTGGAATATAATAACAGACTTTATTCACATCATTTTTCGAAACTAATCGCATATGTCCCTGATCTATAAAATCTCTAATAGCTTCATTATAACTGTTTCGTAATTCGGGGAATCTCATGAACCTTTTTTCCAAAGATAATAATCTACGCTTCGCTCCGAATTTTGAATCACCCAAATTATTTTCCGAAAATTTGAAAGGCAAGGCTACCGTAAACCTTCCTGTATAATCTCTCTGATAGATTTTTGAATAAATGTCTTCACATTCTTCCTCGTCCGGGTTCGGTGAATCACATTTTGGAACTTGTTCAATTTCCCAGAAATTATTCAATAATTGTTCCACCGCTAATTCTTCTGATAATGTGAAAAATATGTTCAAGTCTGTATTCAGCAAATGAACAGGAATTTTTCCCATGATAACATAACCCAATGTGGTTTGTATGGCCATTGGTGATCCTGTTGAACCTGTGATACGTCCAGCTCCCACCAAGTATGGAAACAATTTCGCGCCTATTATACCATCAATTTCTCCCGGTTGAAAATAATTATTATCGGCCAACTGCACTCCTATTAAACTGGGAAAAACGCTACAGTTCACTCTCGCCCGAGGCAAGTTATCCGAAATTTCATCTACCAAATGAACCTTCAAAGAATATTTTTTGTCGAATCGTAACGCGACGCAATAATTAAATTTGTGGTACCCCTCACCGACTGAGAGTTTTTCCCGAGTCCACGTATCGAAGAATAGAATTTTTAAATTTCATTACCCACTCTCTTGCAACATTTTAATGTCAAAATATGAGTTTGACTACCACTGTCAAGAATAAATCTAGCAGTCTGATTTTCGAACTGTTAATAACATTTACAACAACTGTAGAGAGTAAGATCGTGTCCCCGCTACCTGTTGTTGAACACAAACTAGTAGTTTCAGTAAGAACCCCTTCCGTATTACCATTATTGTTAGAAGTGCCTTTTGAACTCGTGAACTGTTCTGTGGACACCCCTGAATCCACCGCCGACCCTGGTCGACCCATATGTAATAATACATGATGCCTTTTAGAACATTCAGCGCAAGTTCTATCCGAAGTACAATTTCGAACTCCATGCGACGCCGATAAACAATTATAGCACCAATTGTTATCTCTTACCAATTCGTATCTCTTACAAGGAGTCAATCGTTTGAATTTGTCACAACGGTTCAAATAGTGCCATCCTTTGTGACAGAACTGACAAGTATTCGATTTACTTTCCCCCTGACTAACCACAAATGATTTAGGAAACCTTGATTTGTTAACTTCGGTAAAATTTGTCTTACTACCCACAGATTTTCGATTCATCACTAAAATTTTTGCCTGCTCCTGGACAAATTTGAGAATATGTTCATAAGTGGGAATCTTTGTTCCCCTATGTGACATTTCAAACGCTTTAACAGTTTCCGAATCTAATTTTGACAAAGATAAATAATAAAGTCCGACAAGTCCGTAAGCTTGAGATTTTTAAGAGCCTTAACTGCTGACCCAAAAAGTTCTAAAAACATATTTAATCCTCTTGTCGATCCACTGTGTATAGGTTTGAAATCGAAAATCTGATTCAAATAAGTATTAGCTAACGCTCGTTGATCCTGATATCTATCCACTAAAGTAGTCCAAATAATTTCATAATTGTAGCCCGTTGGAACAACACCCGCTCAAATATTCAAAGCAGGGCCTTTCAACCGGCCCATTAAATAATGTATTTTATCAGCATTTGTCAAATTCTCGTTCTCATGAATGAGACTTTTGAAAATTGAGTAAAAAGTTTCCCATTCACGGATTTCTCCGGAAAATTCTAATAACTCTATTTTAGGGAGACTAGGCAAACTCTTGGCCACCCCGGTGTTATTTTGTTGAAGAGAACCCTGAAGAGGAGGAGCATTTGTAACCCGAGATGCTTCCAAATTCTCCGCAGCCTCGCAAATATGACAACACATTTCATCTACAGTGCGAAGAATTGCAAAATCTGGTTGAAAGTTTTCGTCTACCTCCAAACTAGCAGTCATAATTTCGTCAATAACACTAATTAATTCCGAACGAGTTTCACCCATGGGTCTATACAAAGTTTGGAATTTCTTTCGGTTCACTTCCTCTGACAATTTTTTTGAAGAGTCCACTAGTGTTTGCAAAATACCAAATAATGCTTGTTTTTTTGAAGTCAGAACTTTTACCCGAAGCTCTGCTAATGAGTAAGAAAATGATAATTCAATAAACAACAATTTTGGTCACCCGGTATGAACTATCTATAATTCAATGTTTACCATCAAATACTGTCCTCTGGTGGCTAGAACAATAACCGATTCTGAAAGTATCAACTTGAATTAAAAAAAAACAATTTCCATTGAAACTGGCAATGATACAAAAAACCTCCACTAACCGTAGCAACCCGTATAAAACAACTCTATGAATAAATTGCGTTTTTTTTGCCCAAACCCGATGTTAGAGCCAAACTGAATCAAAATATCCGTACACTTTAAGGTCACACAAATACAAATATTTACCAAAACTTCAAAATATTTTTTCAAAATCCTCCCGCTCGAAGGACCAAATCATGTTAGATAATTTTGCGACTTACCATCCGTTGTCACTGGTCTCCGGGATACTTTAACTTGCCTTATTCCAGAGGTTAAAGATGGGAAAGTAATTAGGATAATAAAAGGATTTTGGCTTTGATCTGGATGGTTTTTGATTCGTTATTTGTATGACCTTTTGTGAATTCCGCACAATAGCACACACATTCAAGGCAGTTAAATTGTTAACCGTTCTAATACCGAAATCGAACTGAACTTTTTTGTTTTTTTTTTATATTGGTATGTACATGTAGCCACATTTAGTGATGGTAGCAAATTTTACCAAAAGTACCAAAATGGCTCGAACAAACCCTGTTAATTGAACGTTATGAAATTACGTATTTGATCCGTTGTATGAATTATTTAATAACAACTACATCATTCATGTAACTTCAAGATCAACCATTTTGATTGCTCATTATCAACGTTGTTTCCACTAATAGTATCCATCAGATACCTACGTTGAAAATCAATTGATTTGTTCTCTTAATTTCTGCAGAACTAGTCTTCTTTGGATATCTTCAACGTTCATTCAACTGGATCCATATATCGTTAAAGATACGTCACTGTAGCCACCATTATGAAACTTGTTCTTATCGTGGTTTCTCAACGTATATCCAACAGAACTAAGAAACATTTCATAATCGTTGAATATAACACTACTCAACAACCCGCAGTGTTGAGCAACCGACTTTCTACGTTTCAGTTTTTTTCTGTGTTAATTGAAAATTATGAAATTACATGTTTGATCCGCTAAAAAAAATATTTACCCTCTAAACATGATACTCAACAAAAATATTTTTCAGATATAACTTTTGTGCAATTTTGTGATAGTGGCAAACTAACATTATATTAATGTCATCTTGACGTTTCCAACACATTGTTTTCAACTATATGTTTATGTAACTTCAAAATAATATAACCAATAATATTCATTAGATAATACATATAATGTTGATTATATGTTGCCCAGATATGTCTTAGACAGAGTAGTTATTTGTTCGATATATTTGTCTAACCGTCTCAAAATATTACTGACAAACTGGTACTTATTGAATGATCAGATTGCAAAAAATTAAATAGCAGTTGTTGTTTCCGAACTAATCGAAGTTGAGCCCTTCTGGACTGGGCAAAGAAAAAAATCCAAAAGTTTTGAATTGATAATTATGGACATACTGAAACGTAAGTAATTATTTTTCTTTTACCTCTAGGGGCAACATAGAATTATTAATAATTATTGGATGGTCGTTTTCTTATATCATAAAGATTAATATGAGTTTTCAGTGTAATGACTATACCTTTCAGAATATGTATAAGATGTTTGCAGTTCAATCAAAGATGAAGAGTTTGACTCATAGTGATGGATTGGATGACATTAGCAGAGCAGAAACTGAAAAGAAAGGAGAAGTGACCGAGACAACAACCATATAATTATTGATTCAGTGATATGTTTTTATTTTTTAAAAGAAATAGGTTTTCATTCAATATTATTCTTCTAATAACACTTAACTTTGGTAGATTTATCAATAAATTTTTCATCTGATTCAGGTGGTAAGTCATATTATTAGGTACTTTGGTCTGTTATACTGCTAATTTTAATATAATTGTTAATGATGTAACTGTCTTGTTTTATAACGCTTTGTCCATGAGATTTTAATCATTGACAATAAAGTGTTTTGATTGATTGGTATGTTTTACATCATTACTCCCTTATATACATATTTTATTTCTTAGTATACAGGGTGGATCTTATACTCATTGTTTACCAACACTTATTTTTCTACACTTAAAGTTGTATTTCTGGAATTTCAATTACCACTCTTTGGTAGATGAATAACTTTATTAATTGCTATTGTTGTTATTCATCTACTGAAAAGTGACTACTGAAATTCCAGAAATATACCTATAAATATAGAAAAAAGTGTTGGTAAACCATGAGTATATGCTCCACCCTGATGTTACAATTTTACATTTTACAAATGTTGCATAGATGTTTTGAGTAACATTATATGTATGTAATAAAGTCACATTAAAGTTGCTCAAAATATGATACATTTATGTAATGTTAAGTAATTAACATTACATTGTAATATTTAAAAGAGGCACAAAGGCATATGGACGCAACGTATCTGTAACATCAAGCATATCTTTGAATAACATCACCAAGTGACAATGTGATATAACAGTTATGTTTAAGTTATGTTTTTATGTTTACTGGGTATTTATCTACCACATTTTCATCAAAATTTCTCTATATTGAAAATATGAAGAACTTTGAACTAAAAATGTCAACGATATTTTTTTCAGGATGGTTGATGTTCATTCATACAAAAATAGGTATGGGTTGTTTCCCTCCAGTTGAATAAATTACATTTAAGAAACCTTTAAGATAATATTAATTTCAAGGCTCCCTGTACACATGTCAGTAATGTTTTGAGGAGGTTAGACAAAAATATCGAACAAATAACATAACTACTCTGTCTAAGACATATCTGGGCAACATATAATTAACATTATATGTAGGTATTATCTAATGAATATTATTGGGTACATTATTTTGATATTACATAAACATATAGTTGAAAACACTGTGTTGGAAACGTCAAGATGACATTAATATAATATTAGTTTGCCAATATCACAAAAGTTATACCTGGAAGATATTTTTGTTATGTATCATGTTTAGTGGGTATTGAATACGTAGTAGTTATGGAACGTTTTCGCAACCTGGTTGCCAACTGAATTTCTTTGTCTCGAATATTATGATTTCCAAATCGACAATTACCCATACTATCTACTTCCATCTCTCATTGATCATCTGTCGTTGAAGATTCGAGTCATCTAATTAAACCTTTTTTTATATACAAATAATAGCGGTACTAATTATTCATTGAAAAATTATATGAGTAAGTATTTCTGATTAATTCACAATTAACCACTCATTGGCAACGCTGCACGGTGCACCGTCAGTAAGCGTGGTACAGTTGAACAAACAATACAGACATAGGACATAGGTAGTTCTCCCGCCGCCGACGCGCCGACGTAGATCATCTTCCGTTTCTTTTTTTTAAGGTTAAGTGTTTATGTGATTCAACTAGAGGCACGAGGATAATTTGGTAAGTACCTACCTACATTGTTAATGAATTCTATAGTGTGCAAAAAAATATTTCCCTGTAATCTGTACTATTTATTATCTATTATATGACTATATTTGGTAAAGTCGTCTTCAAAAAGGTTGTGAAGTCTGCATGCTTTTTTACAGCAATGATTTTCATGCTAGTTATCTGACTCATGGAAGCTACAATACGTTATTCCAATTTGCACAAATCTAAATGGAGTATTTATATTTGAAAGTCATAATTTTTAGTCGAACAAAGTTAATAGAGTAGGTAATTATTGATAATATAGTGGTTATGTCTATTAAATTGTGTTACGTTAATATAACGTGGATGAAAGGTAGGTAATCAAACACGTTGAAAATGGTTGGATGAACGAACGTTGAGTTGATGAAGGGTAGATAATTGAACTTGTTGAACATGGACCTGGTACCTGTTTGACTCAAGTACCTACAGTGCCCTGTCTGAAATTATTTAGAATAATCACGTTAAAACAAATATAGCAATCAAATGTGAACTCCGAATAATATCAATTAAATATCTGGAATACCCACATAATCAGTGGAACTCAAAAATAAACTGTTAACGCCTTTTATATTCAAACTTCGAATTTTGTTTTTTATTTTGTCTTTGTAATTTACGATTTCCGCTACCTATACGTTTCGAAAGATCGATAATCGACTACCACCATATTTTTATACCTGTATTCCCTCCTGAATACCTACATATTGATGTTGATTAGTGTATTTATTATTTATGTATCTATTATTTGTTAGGTCGCAAGATTGAAGTTGGTGGCACTTCTCCTGAAGACCACACCAGGATAATTTTAAGATTCCTCTTAACTAATGAGCTGGCCTGCCTGTACAATTGGAAGGGCACAGATAAGAAGGCGTTCAAGGAAACATATGTGATCAAACTAATTTATGGTATGGTTATACCTTATGTGCCATATTCCATAATAATATATTGAATGATTTTTGCAGTTGATGAAAAAAAAGAGTTTGGGTCAGCAACTGATATCCAAATCGCAGATGTGTCAAAAGACTGGTTGAAGTTTGCAAAGAAGCGGATGAATGATGCTATCAAGTCAAAGGAATATGTGAATATATATTTTTTCTTTAGTATAATAAAGAAAAAATATATCAAGCATTTTTAATTTTGTACAAGTGATATTTAAGTTACCTTCTTTTTCTCTGAACAATGCAATATTAGTTTTATTTTTTATTATATTTCTATATTTATTTTTTTACCATTATACCTATTTCATGTAATGAACGATGAAGAGAGTTTTTGATCCACTGAGGATGGCAGTAGAGTAGGCAACCCAAATAATTTTTGGGTTCCATCAGCTATTCTCATAATTTTGGGTGTTTTCAAATATACAATTGAAGGTGTCCCAGATTATTCAGATCAAATTGTGTAGTATGTTTTGTACCAATACAAATTGTTATTCCAAAATTTTAAAAAAATCGTTACTAATATTACCTTTTTTTACTGTGGAAAAAGTCTGTTTTCACCATTTTCAGTAAAAATTAATTTTTAAACGTACTCTGTTTGCATTTTTTAACATTTATGGAACGTTTCAGGGTGGAGATAACAAACGTTAATTCATAGTACAAATAGACACGTTTCTTCACTCCAGTTCAATTAACGTTGTTGCAACGTTTAAATTGGGTGGTATTATCGATTCAAAGATATTATTAAACATCGTTGATTCAACCAAGAAAATCAACGTTACCTAATTGCTGGAATTCTACGTTTAATTTTGGTGGTATTCTAGGATCATCAACGTTAGGAAATCGTATTTAAGTAATGTTAATTAATAACGAAAATATATCGTTATGATAAAGTGGAATATAAATGGAAAAAAACGTTGAAATTCCGTAGAAATTTATAGTTACATTGAAACCGAATTGTAACGTTATATTTTAGTAGAATTTTCATTACAATAAGAACTTTTGCATCTTGTATATAACCTTGAATCAACGTAAAAGGTAACGTTACTTTAAAACCAGAAAAACGTGTTGCCTAACGACATTTTGCCGTTTTTTCAACGATGAATAATTGTTGCGTTACTTGAAAAATCCAACGTTTTTTCCACGTGTCTGTGTTTATTGGGAACAAAGCCGAAAAAATCCAGGAAGGCTCTTGCAGCCTCCTTTTTCTTCAGTACGAGTTTCAGAAATTGAAAAATCACAGGAAAACGTGAACTTGAGAGAAAATATTTCTCATGTAAATAATCGATTCGAAAAGATACAAATCTCAGATAGGAATACGAACCTTACAAACTCATACAGGAATAATTTTCTTGATGATAGTTATAAAAGACAAAACCAATCGAAGGTCCAATTTTATAATCAGACTGGTAGTGTGCCAGTATATACTTCGCAACAAAATAATTTGGGTTTTGGTAGCGAAACACAAACAAGACCAAGATTCAATTTGGCTCATGATACAGTCAAGGTTACGTAGTCGCAAGGTTGGAAGCCCATGCAAAACAATCAATATACACTACCAGAACACCAACCTATTTTTTCTAATATAATTTAACTAACAATTCGAGTCAACAAAATATTTGTGATACGAGGCTACCGACTTTCTTACCAAATTATAATCAGAATGTTCCATCATTCAACTTACCCTTATTCAGTTCGGGTCAAAATCAAGGTAAACCTGTACCATAGAATTTTCGAGACTCAACTCAAACTTTCGGACAAATTCCAAATCATTCTTTCAGTAACAACAACAATCAACAAAGTAAAAATATTGAGGGTACAGACAAAAGGTCGTTACGAACTGATCCAGTGTTCGATTTACGTATGCTTTCTAGTAATAACGTAGGGCCTACTGGTTGTAATCTAGGTGTGTCACCTGACATCAAATTTAGTTACACAAATTGTAAGTAATTTGGTGCAAAATGGTCTACTCAATAATACAGTGTCAAGGGCAAAGGGTCAGCAAAGCGACTCTTTATTGTTGAAAGAATACTGGGGTACCCTTCTCTCTAAGCGTTTCCACAAAGTGGAAAATAAAGGCAAACATCTTTCAGAAAACAACTACTTCCCTGACTAATACCACGACGGACATTGAACTACAATTGACAGATATTTGTGCAACGTTCTTCAAAGAAGACCCAATTGCAAGTGCTTGTCTCGTAATTAAACAGAAAAATTATCCTTCATTTGGCTGGGAATGACCACCTGCAGACATGCATGTTTCGAGGATTATTGCCTCTCATCAGTGACAGGGTAGGTCGGACATCATTATAATTTTGTCCTGTCCATGCCAAATGAATAATAGTCAACTGTTTAACTGATATTTTCCCACAGATTACACCACGATCTACAACCAAGTTGATCGAAGCGCCATCCGCACGGAACAAGACAAAACACTCCCAAGCAGCACAGTATCCGGGAAAAGAAATCTGTAAATATTCGAACTAGTTCGAATATATTGTGCCAGAAAGGTATCAACAATGTTGAAAGAATACAGGGGTACGCTTCTCTCTAAGCGTTTCCACAAAGTGGAAAATAAAGGCAAACATCTGTCAGAAAACAACTACTTCCCTGACTAATACCACGACGGACATTGAACTACAATTGACAGATATTTGTGCAACGTTCTTCAAAGAAGACCCAATTGCTAGTGCTTGTCTCGTAATTAAATAAAAAAATTATCCTTCATTTGGCTGGGAATGACCACCTGCAGACATGCATGTTTCGAGGATTATTGCCTCTCATCAGTGACAGGGTAGGTCGGACAACATTATAATTTTGTCCTGTCCCTGTTAAATGAATTATAATCAACTGTTTAACTAATATTTCCCCACGGATAACACCACTATCTACAACCAAGTCGATCGAAGCACCATCCGCACGGAACAAGACAAAAAAAACACTCCCAAGCAGCACAGTCTCCGGGAAGAGAAATCTGTAAACATTCGAACTAGTTCGAATATATTGTGCCAGAGAGGTATCAATAATATTGAAAGAATACAGGGGTACCCTTCTCTCTAAGCGTTTTCACAAGGTGAAAAATAAAGGCAAACATCTGTCAGAAAACAACTACTTCCCTGACTAATACCACGACGGACATTGAACTACAAACTACAAATATTAGTTAAACAGTTGATTATTATTCATTTGGCAGGGACAGGACAATCATAATGTTGTCCGACCTACCCTGTCACTGATGAGAGGCAATAAACCTCGAAACATGCATGTCTGCAGGTGGTCATTCCCAGCCAAATGAAGGATAATTTTTCTGTTTAATTACGAGACAAGCACTTGAAAATGGGTCTTCTTTGAAGAACGTTGCACAAAAATCTGTCAGTTGTAGTTCAATGTCCGTCGTAGTATTAGTCAGGGAAGTAGTTGTTTTCTGACAGATGTTTGCCTTCATTTTCCAACATTTTTGATGCCTCTCTGGCAAAATATATTCGAACTAGTTCGAATGTTTACAGACTCTTTATTGTTGTTCTTCCATTTATTTTGCTATTTTATCAAATTCATGTAACTATCTTTGTTATGGATTGATCTTGGACTGATCTTGGACTGACCTAGTTTTCACCAGTATGGTCCTATCAACTGATTCACTTTCTTCAACTTTCTTATAGATACACTGTTTCTTTATTTCATTTGTTTACACTACTTTGCTGACAGATACATTATTTTGTAGCATGTCATGTTGTATACCTATAGATAGACAAATATAGAAACAAAGCAACAAAACAAATGTACGGAGAACCTTAGAGACAGATAAATATATAAAAAACAATTAAAAATGTAAATGTAAGTATAGAGAACATTACAGATATTTTAAAATTCATTGTATATATATATAAATAACATAGAAGTACAAATACATAATTGAAATTGGGAAGAAAGAGCATCTTCCTCATCAAGTAGTATGTGTCGAACAGTAAAATTGAGATATTCTTCAACTGAATAAAAGCAATAACTCAGAAGAAAGCGTTTAATTTTGGTTTTGAAATTGTGAGCATTCAAATGTCTCGACTTGTGTAGGTAGTTTATTATATACCCCAATATTCAAAGAATTCCTGTCTGACCTCACCAATCTATGCATGGGTTTTCTTAGCAAATCTCGTGATCTGGTGAGATATTGGTGAATCACAGTTTCCGCTTCATAACCTTTTCTGTTCTTGTGGATTTCTAGAAGGGTGTAACATAAAAAAATTGTAGGAAGTGGCATAATTTGGAGATTTCGGAAAAGTGGTCTGCAATGGTCCCTGTAATTTGCCCCGCTCATGATTCTGATGACCTTTTTTTGTTGAACAAATATTTTTTGAGCTTGGCAGGAGCTGCCACATAGAAGTATGCCATATATTATATGACTATGGAATAAACTAAAATAGGTGGATTTAAGAACATCAGTATTCACAAAATATTTCATTCTACGGATCAAGAAAATATTGCTGGCTAATCAGAGAAATTAACGAAATATAGTTGATTGATAGGTACCATAGGAGTTTGTTGTCTTCAACTCACCTATTGATGTGAAATAATCAGAGCAAATTCTAAGTCTCAACATTGAACTTGTCTGCTCTCTTGCAACATGTATCCATTCTATACAGATGGTGGAAGTCACAAAAAATCTCTTTCTTTTAGGAATCAATGAAATATTATGTTGGAACACATTCTTTTGAGAGTTTCTTGATTGTTCTCACAAGAAACTACAGCACATATTTTTCCGAGCATGATCTGAAGTAAAAAATATGAAATAACACAATTGTAACACTACCCAAAGAATTATGTCAACCCTTGAGATTTTTCGAGAGCTTCATTCACCTCAAATATTTTGAATAAATCGGAAAATAGTCAAAGAAATCAATAAATAGTCCTACCACGAAATAGTATTCAACACGCACAACAACAGCCGATTCAATTTTTACTTATTCACGACAAACTAAGATGATTACGGAACTGGGAAATCATTGACCGGAAAGTCAAATCATTCACCAGAAACAAACACTAAATAAACGACGGAAAAATTTTACCAGCATTAAGAAAAACCGCTCTCAAAAAGTATAAAAATACACGGTGTCTTATGGCAGACGAATACTTCTGCAGGCCAGGTGACGTCACAACGTCAAATGTCGCGCTGAAATTTATCCAATGTACGGAGATAGGAAGTGGGCCATCCTTTGTAGTTTATAATTGTTGATTTTTACCCACATCCATTACACCAATGACTAATTTTACAACCGACAACGCTCTATCCCGCCACACCCAATGATTAATTTTACTCTCAAATGTCGATTTGATGACACGTAGCGCTCTTATACATACGTACCGCTGTCATATACTCCACGGATCTTTGAACTAAATCACTTCGATGCTCAGTCTATGTATACTTTTCCGCACCAATTACGTAACACATGTTTCTTTTCCTCGCACCGGCGCTTCTCAACTGTAACTTGTAACGCCACCAGCGCCATCTAGCGGTATTTTTTTTTCTACTGACATGTATTCAAGCGTGTTATCGGTTTGTAGTTCTTTAGATCCCCAAAAATCTCCCTTTTTGGGGATTAGCACGGTTCGCCCCTCGGCAATCCTGTTCTATCATAATTATTATCATAGATATGAAATAAAAATCATAAAATAATTATGTATCATTAAAAATTAAAAACAGCAATTCGGGCTGATAAATAAGTCTTTAAGAAAATATAAAACTATTTTTGATATAAATAAATTCATCAATATTTCATTTTCAGAACTTCACCTGTATCAAGTACAAAGTCTACAGAGGAGCTTCCATTGCCGTATTGGTTATTTTCGACGTTATATACAATATAGTGCACGTCTATGCCAAAAAAGAACCTGTTATTTCATGGGAGGCACATTTTGTCGGAGGAGCATCTGGACTTTTTCTAGGATTCTTTATTTATCGATGCCTGGACAATACTGAGGATAAATCAAAATTTAGCGTTATAAACAAATCTCTCTTCTGGATTGGATTGATATTTTTCTCTTTTTTGTTGATTTCATTCGTTATAGTGTGTGTTCAAATTAAAAAATGTACCCCTGTTAATATTATTCACGTTCAATATGTATACTTCTGTTGAAATTTTTTCACATTCAATATTTTTTTTGCATGTATCGTCAGAAATTGTATCGTGTGGTGACTGCCAAATTAGTTAAGTACAAAAACCACTCTTACCGCGAACGTCATATGTACATTTTTACCCAAGAATAGTAAAGAATGGTAGGAGATTGGTGGAATTAAGTTTAATTCTATTCTCACACTGCTGGGGTAAAATACGTAACTATGGTAAACAATGTTACTTTTTAAATTCAATACAAAAACTATGGAATTAAAAAATCCTTGTCCGTCAATTTCAGAACGAGACATCAAATGATATCGCAATGTTTTCGAATATTCTGGGATGCTTATAATTACCGCCACCACTGGTTTCCTCCTAGAGGTAAATATTTTCGATAACGTATTGCCTACGAATATGAAATTGTGAAATGGGTTGAAGGACATTATTAGTACATTATACGGAATCATCATTCAGGTAGTTTAATTTTGTATCCTGATATCCATCCTGAACGTTTTATATGAAACATTTATTTAATAAAATACGTCTTTTCTGGTGTTGTCACCAGAGCTAATTGGAATAACATCTATTACAACCCTATAATTTTTTTCTTTTATGAAGATATTACTTATGCTTTCTGAAGTTTTGTTTTCGACCAATCGTAGACCGGGAGATGGTGAAACAAAATATTAGGTCATTTGTACCTGTATGGCGGTTCTTCAGGGGTCTAATTATGGAATGACAAAAAAGAAAATCATGGTCATACGCTCGTACAGGCGGCTCAATCGCGTTGGCGTTAATCCAAACGTGTCGGATAAATAACGAGTGTCGAACGATTTGTTCCACAAAAATGCTTGTATTTTCCGATAGTCGATAAAGAAAGAAGTAGGGTGTAGCATAATGCTAACTTCTCCGGTGTGACTTGCAGCCCGCGATACCGACACGAATGCATTCATTTAAAAAAAAACAATTCATCCATTTGTACCAGCCTAATTTTTGCGCAGCAAATCATCGTCGAGTGGCCACTCACGGAAATCACCTTGCCATACGTTTTCGACGGTTCCCAATGGCCGCCATACCACCGCAAGGGAGTAAATTTTTTTTGCTAAACCATTTGTACCAGTATTGCAGTTGGATTTTTGGAAAGTATTTGATAAAATTTGACCGTTATTATATTTTCCATACGTCTAGTAGGGGGAAAAAGTGCTGCCGTACTTGAAGAACTTATTTATTCGACACGTTTCGAAAATACGACTGTAAAATACGTAAAATAATTTTTTACATCATGTAACATTGTATTCTGTTCTTTGGATGTAATTCTACCTGAATTTTTTTTTCCAGATTGTAACCATGGGGCGGACAACTATCGGACTTAGGCCAAGATATTAAAGAAAAATAAAATTTTGACGATTTGTACCAGTATGGCATTTGGATTTTTGGAAATTACATGATACAATGTTACCATTATTATAATTGCCATACTTCTAATAGAGGGAAAAAGTGGCACCATACTGGCACAAATCGTTACGAATTACGAATATAATCTTAGAATTTTGAAAAAATATTGTACATATTCACTACCTCCCACAGGTATGGCATGATCAGACTTCTATTTATGATCATACGGAAAACTGTCAAAAAAAGTTTTAGGTGGTGCAAAAATAAAAATTTACTTCCTTGCGGTGGTATGGTGGCCATTGGGAACCGTTGGTAACGTATGGCAAGGTGATTTTCGTGAATGCCTACTCGACGATGATTAGCTGCGCGAAAATTAGCCTGGTACAATAAGTTCAATTGTTTGTTTTTAAATTAATGTATTCGTGTCGGTATGGCGGGCTGTAAGTCACACCGGAGAAGTATGGCATTACGCTATCGCCTACTTCTTTTTTTATCGAATATCGGAAAATACAAGCATTTTTGTGGATCAAATCGTTCGACACTCGTTATTTATCCGACACGATCCACGTACCAGCGCTATGACCATCATTTTCTATTTTGTCATTGTGTAATTAGACCCCTGAAGAACCGCCATATTGGTACAAATGATATAATATTTTGTGTCGCCATCTCCCGGTCTATCGTCATCAACTTTGTCTTTGAGTACTTATAAAGAAATTTTTTCGATGAATTTATTGTTTGAAGCAATTTTCTAATCAGAATTCTATCACTTACGACGCGACGATATCACTACCACTCAAATTAATTCCATCATTAAAAAAATTTAAATAGATTTTCGGCAGTTAATTAAATTTTTTTATCGATGTTCGCAAATATTTGAGATGATTTGATTAATAATTCAGAATGATGGATACTTAAATTTGTAGCTTTGGCAATAAGATAAGAAAAAATTTATATACATTGTGGACTGTATACCTACCATTTTCACAGCAAAGTAAATGATGAATATCTTTGATGAAGTTGCTCTGAGATCTTGGGAAATTCCTACTATTACCTTTTTCACTTACAGGAGATTAGAACAATCTTCTTTATAGGCTATGGTTGGGAAAACAACAATGACCACGCTACACTGTTCATTTGGAATTATGAAAGCTATAAGTACTTTTCTTTTATGCAGAGTCTCCTTATAACTGTGAGGAAGCTGAAATGTTTCAATATGCTCCCCCTTATGATGATTGTTTGTACCACTAGCCTATTCCTAGAGTTTGTTCTGGTCGGTACAGTTCAATTGGAAATTGACAATCTTGGGGAGAATATGCCATATGAGTTGCTTCCAAACAGTCCCTTTCTGTACAATTTTCTTTCAAAAAATCATGTTCAGTATGAAGCTCTGTCAAGATTCTCAATTGGTTCCCGTTCAGAGCTATCTAGTTTTGGGTTTGATATTGCAATGAGTAGATTTCCATTTTGTTGTTCGATTAGTCGCTGGACCAGTGGCTAAGGTATCTAGCAGTGAAACTTCTGGCTCGCATCGGACAGACGATGAAAGCTCCGGTACGCAAGGACCTTTTTTCTCAAGTACATGGGGCTCTTTAGGAGGCCACATGCCTTGTTGTTAATCAAGTGTGATGTGAGTGGCCTAGATGCCAATCCCGCTGTCTGGTGCTAGCTTAAAGTGCGCACCGACCACCCGAGTTTTCCTGCAGATGAAAAGAGAATACACCACAAAAACATCAGTAAGTTGCCCCGAAGTGCCACGGCACTATATTGAACGGAAATATGTACATGAAAATAATATTAATAATAAAATATCTTGTAATATTTTAGTGTGTAAGTCTTGTGTGTAATAATAATAAAGTGTAATATATATAACTACAGCCGTTCTCTTTCCGCACAGAGTGTTTATGAGGCAGTATACTCATTATATTATTATCATTATTATGTTATGTTGTTTCAATAGTATTTGCCTTCCCCGAATTAATTTGTTGAGTGGTTGTGCATTTCTCATAGTTCAGGGTCCAGAAACGTGGGCTTTGATATTTACCTGGTATGATTCCCAGGTTTTTCTTCTCTGGTATTCAGTGGTAGCATGGGATCAAGATAGTTTCATTCAAATCTCTTCTGCCAGAATTTTCAAATCATTCATCGACTGTCACTTTTCAGTTCTCAAACGATTGACGGCATTCTTTCCTGAAGTTTCAATAAGCCAAAGCATTTGGTAATTTAAGACAATCAATACTAAAGGGGGTTCATTCCGAAAATAACGTCAGTCCTAGGGAACATAGCATCCTCATCCCGAATTTAATAATAAACACTCTCATAAACACTCAAACAGTATACCCAAAGGCGTTGCCTTCCAATTTACACGAAAAGGTCTCAAAGACAGTAAAGTGTTTCTCATTCAAGTTTTTCCTAGGAGCTTCTGAGAAGCTCCTAGGAGCTTATGCTTGCAAAGAAAAGATCCAGAACCGGTGGCCTTGCTGGGCTTCGAACCCACGACCTCATGATTGTAAGGCGAGCGCTCTACTATCACAACCATTTTCCTCTCCTTGGCAAGTCGGTGCCAGTCAAACGACATCATTTCAAACTCCTAGACCATCAGTGGAAAATGCTGCTATATGACATCTGTAATGGAATGAAAACCTACATTTAGAAAGAGTTCATAAACTGAAAACAATATTGTCTCTCTACTCAAATCATAGAAAGGACAATTTCTGTTATTTTCTCAGGAAGTTATCATCCTGGAAGAAAATTATATCAGGTTGTGAACTGTTTGTACTGACCATTAGGGAGAATATCTCTCAAAATTATAGGCCTAGTACTTATATATATAGTGGAAGCTATTCAGTAGCCTTAAAAAGTTCAAGATCTTGGCTCACGAGCAAATTCCCAAGGAATAAAGAAAATTCTAATTTTAACTAATGGAAAAGCAATATTTTCTTTGAAAATCCCAAACGAAATTTCACATTTAGTTAACAATAACATTATTTTTTTCATTACTCCAAAACAAACAAACCTTTTGTCCATACAGGAGTTGGTAACCTGTTACGGTGCAAATTTACAAACTGTACATTTCTTATTAACTTTTTTCAATTCTCAGTAATAAAACTCAGGAGTATATTCACTTTAGCTAATAACTTGTATTGCAATAATGGTAACACATTTAGTAAATGATTCTTCAATCATCAGAGCCGTGGTTTTCCGAAAGTTGAGCTCACATCAAAAATATGGATAAATATTTATGATCCCAACTTTCTTCTTATACTCATCTCAATAGGCTCCATCCATAGGTTTCATCCATCTGTGGCAGCAATTTTGAAATAAAGCATTTTTATAAACAACACTGATATAACCTTAATATTTTCATTTAATATATATCATGTTTACATTCAGTATGTCAAGTCAGAATTGTCACCGAGCATGACTGAAAAGGGAATGAATGACTATGAAAAATGGGGAGTTCTATCTTCAAAATGGGTATCCCTTCTTCCTTCTTCTAACAACCGTGAAAGTTACTGTTCCAAGGATCTATAGCTCTCTTCAGCTGAATGTCTTGCATGAAGCATATGCTTAAGATTTCACGCTTGAATTTGCGGAATTTTCATAGTGAAGAGGAATAATCAGTCGAAGATTCAAACTGGTATGTGATTATAGAGATATTCCTCAGTGATTTATATTGAGATTCGAGTTTTTGAACAATTTTTTCATTTCTTCGTGAAATTCTTCTCATTCTCATTCTCATTTTCATTCTCCAGAAAAGGAAATAACCAATATTGATCGCCTTTTCAGGCCTCGTCCGATAATCCTGACTTTTCGTAACATACTTTGCTACGTCCCATAGGGCCTTAAATATAAATGTGCGATGGTGCTTATGGCATACGACCACGAGAGCAGTGAAAGGACTTTTCCAGCTAGCACAACACCCAAAGAACGAGCACACCTGTATTGAGATGCCAGATCAACTAACAGTCAATCACATATGCTGGAACTCCAAGTATAATATAAATATCGGTAATTACAATGAGCCAAGGTTCAGAATTTTACAATGATCCAAGGTTCAGAATGAATGTATATATCAAATAGACATAACGGACTGCAACATGTGTGAAAGACACAGACAAGAAAATAAAGGACAAACGTCTCAGGTGATCAATTGCTTTATTAGCTACCTACAATGCGGCCTGTCCCTTCTTACCACGTAGGGAGCGTTCTAACAAGGGCACAAGAAACTATTCGATACTTACTTTTTACCAATTTTTCTCAATAGACTGAAGGTCTTTCATGTGTAAATAAGTGTCAATTTGGACAAAACTAAACTCAGAGCAATTGCTGAAAGTGTACCTTAAGAAACATTTATAGTAAATCTTAGAACATTTCCACACTTCTAACTGTTATGAAATCCCACAACTTCAAACGGACACTAAAAAGTGTTTTTACCCTAACATGTACCAGACAACTTCTCCAACCAGTGCTCTCTTATTAACCACCTCTTTCTTCTAACAAGAACAGAATAATTATGATGAATTCTATGAATTTCGATGAATTTTTGACCAAAATCATGAAAAACCGTTTGAAACAAAGTTTTGAAAACCTACAAAATGTCAATGACATTTGGCAAAAACAGATAAGAGTTTTTTTCGTTGTCATGGATAAAATAAACGCGCCTAGCGTGCATAGCCTACCTCATTAACTTATTCGTGAACTGGTACAAAAGTAGTCGAAATAATTATTTACAAGTGTTCATAAGTCCAAAACTATTAATTTTTTTGATAGAAAACCATTTATTAAACTTGTTCAGAATTCAACGTAGATTGTAATAATCCAATGAAATACAGGGTGTCCCATTTAAAAAAAATAACTTCTAAGTCACCGTGCTTTTTTGAGACACTCTGTATGAAACCCTACGACTTATGTATTTAACATTTTTTTGTAATATGTAGAATATATATCCTTCCGTCAAGTAGTGTCGCCCCTCTTTCATGATGTTTCTGGCTTCATATTGAAGTCGACACGTAGTCGGAATGCATTTTGAACTGGAACCCAGAGATGGCGCTGAATTCATACTTCAGTGTTTGTCTCAGGGATTTCCAATTAGAGTGAAAGGATTTTTCGATTCAATTGGGTTGAACTAGCCTTCGCTGATGATTGGCAATGACCATGAAACCGGTACGGATGTGTTCCCCCAATTAAGTCGAAAAATAATTTCAGCTTTGATATTTAAAATGCATTGCAAAGTGGTTCTTATAGAAAACTTTGCCAAGTATTAAACATATACAATTCAACGGTCGTAGGGGGCAGTTGTTTATTTCTGTTGAATACTTGCCGACGACCATACCTATTGTATAGGTTTTTTTGCGGAAGCTTGGATTACGTAATCCACCATTTTTCATTATTAGTTTTATGGTCTTCCGTCAAGTACTGTCGCCCCTCTTTCATGATGTTTCTGGCTTCATATTGAAGTCGACACGTAGTCGGAGGGCATTTTAAACTGGAACCCAGAGATGGCGCTGAATTCATACTTCAGTGTTTGTCTCATGGATTTCCAATTAGAGTGAAAGGATTTTTCGATTCAATTGGGTTTAACTAGCCTTCGCTGATGATTGGTAATGACCATGAAACCGGTACGGAGGTGTTCCCCCAATTAAATCGAAAAATAATTTCAGCTTTGATATTTAAAATGCATTGCAAAGTGGTTCTTATAGAAAACTTTGCCAAGTATTAAACAGATACAATTCAACGGTCGTAGGGGGCAGTAGTTGATTTCTGTTGAATACTTGCCGACGACCATACCTATTGTATAGTTTTTTTTGCGGAAGCTTGGATTACGTAATCCACCATATTTCATTATTAGTTTTATGGTCTTCCGTCAAGTAGTGTCGCCCCTCTTTCATGATTTTGGTCAAAAATTCATCGAAATTCATAGAATTCATCATAATTATTCTGTTCTTGTTAGAAGAAAGAGGTGGTTAATAAGAGAGCACTGGTTGGAGAAGTTGTCTGGTACATGTTAGGGTAAAAACACTTTTTAGTGTCCGTTTGAAGTTGCGGGATTTCATAACAGTTAGAAGTGTGGAAATGTTCTAAGATTTACTATAAATGTTTCTTAAGGTACACTTTCAGCAATTGCTCTGAGTTTAGTTTTGTCCAAATTGACACTTATTTACACATGAAAGACCTTCAGTCTATTGAGAAAAATTGGTAAAAAGTAAGTATCGAATAGTTTCTTGTGCCCTTGTTAGAACGCTCCCTACGTGGTAAGAAGGGACAGGCCGCATTGTAGGTAGCTAATAAAGCAATTGATCACCTGAGACGTTTGTCCTTTATTTTCTTGTCTGTGTCTTTCACACATGTTACAGTCCGTTATGTCTATTTGATATATACATTCATTCTGAACCTTGGATCATTGTAAAATTCTGAACCTTGGCTCATTGTATTTACCGATATTTATATTATACTTGGAGTTCCAGCATATGTGATTGACTGTTAGTTGATCTGGCATCTCAACACAGGTGTGCTCGTTCTTTGGGTGTTGTGCTAGCTGGAAAAGTCCTTTCACTGCTCTCGTGGTCGTATGCCATAAGCACCATCGCACATTTATATTTAAGGCCCTATGGGACGTAGCAAAGTATGTTATGAAAAGTCCGGATTATCGGACGAGGCCTGAAAAGGCGATCAATATTGGTTATTTCCTTTTCTGGAGAATGAAAATGAGAATGAGAAGAATTTCACGAAGAAACGAAAAAATTGTTCAAAAACTCGAATCTCAATATAAATCACTGAGGAATATCTCTATAATCACATACCAGTTTGAATCTTCGACTGATTATTCCTCTTCACTATGAAAATTCCGCAAATTCAAGCGTGAAATCTTAAGCATATGCTTCATGCAAGACATTCAGCTGAAGAGAGCTATAGATCCTTGGAACAGTAACTTTCACGGTTGTTAGAAGAAGGAAGAAGGGATACCCATTTTGAAGATAGAACTCCCCATTTTTCATAGTCATTCATTCCCTTTTCAGTCATGCTCGGTGACAATTCTGACTTGACATACTGAATGTAAACATGATATATATTAAATGAAAATATTAAGGTTATATCAGTGTTGTTTATAAAAATGCTTTATTTCAAAATTGCTGCCACAGATGGATGAAACCTATGGATGGAGCCTATTGAGATGAGTATAAGAAAAAAGTTGGGATCATAAATATTTATCCATATTTTTGTTGTGAGCTCAACTTTCGGAAAACCACGGCTCTGATGATTGAAGAATCATTTACTAAATGTGTTACCATTATTGCAATACAAGTTATTAGCTAAAGTGAATATACTTCTGAGTTTTATTACCGAGAATTGAAAAAGTTAATAAGAAATGTACAGTTTGTAAGTTTGCACCGTAACAGGTTACCAACTCCTGTATGAACAAAAGGTTTGTTTGTTTTGGAGTAATGAAAAAAATAATGTTATTGTTAACTAAATGTGAAATTTCATTTGGGATTTTCAAAGAAAATATTGCTTTTCCATTAGTTAAAATTAGAATTTTCTTTATTCCTTGGGAATTTGCTCGTGAGCCAAGATCTTGAACTTTTTAAAACTACTGAATAGCTTCCACTATATATATAAGTACTAGGCCTATAATTTTGAGAGATATTCTCCCTAATGGTCAGTACAAACAGTTCACAACCTGATATAATTTTCTTTCAGGATGATAACTTCCTGAGAAAATAACAGAAATTGTCCTTACTATGATTTGAGTAGAGAGACAATATTGTTTTCAGTTTATAAACTCTTTCTAAATGTAGGTTTTCATTCCATTACAGATGTCATATAGCAGCATTTTCCACTGATGGTCTAGGAGTTTGAAATTATGTCGTTTGACTGGCACCGACTTGCCAAGGAGAGGAAAATGGTTGTGATAGTTGAACGCTCGCCTTACAATCATGAGGTCGTGGGTTCGAAGCCCAGCAAGGCCACCGGTTCTAGATCTTTTCTTTGCAAGCATAAGCTCCTAGGAGCTTCTGAGAAGCTCCTAGGAAAAACTTGAATGAGAAACACTTTACTGTCTTTGAGACCTTTTCGTGTAAATTGGAAGGCAACGCCTTTGGGTATACTGTTTGAGTGTTTATGAGAGTGTTTATTATTAAATTCGGGATGAGGATGCTATGTACCCTAGGACTGACGTTATTTTCGGAATGAACCCCCTTTAGTATTGATTGTCTTAAATTACCAAATGCTTTGGCTAATTGAAACTTCAGGAAAGAATGCCGTCAATCGTTTGAGAACTGAAAAGTGACAGTCGATGAATGATTTGAAAACTCTGGCAGAAGAGATTTGAATGAAACTATCTTGATCCCATGCTACCACTGAATACCAGAGAAGGAAAACCTGGGAATCATACCAGGTAAATATCAAAGCCCACGTTTCTGGACCCTGACAATCTATGGGGTGACCTGTTTGGATGAAATGAAGGGCTAATGCGGAGCTAGTGTCTCGGTTTCTAACGGAAAGGGAGTGTTGATAAGATCGGAAGTGGATCTGTTTTGAAGTTTCTCCTATATATGAATGGGGGCAAGTAGAACAGGGAATTTCGTAAATACCATGGTCTTCGTTGGGAATTTTGTCCTTCGTTGATCTGATGAGGTGTGACAGTTTTTGCTCTGTGGTGAAGATGGTTTTGATATTGGCTGTTCTGAAAACTTGGATGATTTTGTCTGTTATTCCTTTGATGTAAGGGAAGAAATCTTTGGATGGACGGTCTTCAACTTGTGGTTCGATTTTGTTTTCTGGTGACTTCTGGAGCTGTTTTTGGATGTTTCTTTCGATGTGGTCTGGTCTGTAGCCATTTTGTAGGAGAGCTTGAGATATATATATATATATATATATATATATATATATATATATATATATATATATATATATATATATATATATATATAAAGAAGGAACATTTTATTGGACTAAGCCCTCTAGTAAAAATGCAACCGTAGACACGTGTTTCGATCTTAGGGATCTCATCAGTACGGTGAAAGCAAGTGTAAGGATGTGCAACACTTGATTGCAGGTGAAACAACAAATGAACGGAGTCAACAAACAGGAAGCCAACCGCACATTTGTGGCTTCAGTCGTAACACCTCGTGTTTACAAGGCAAGAAACGACGTCGCCACGGAGGCAGCTATAGCTACCTGCGTGACATCCGAGTCCAGGAATATAAATCAAACAGGGATATGCTCTCGAGGGAAATTGTGAATAACAAGAAGGAACATTTTATTGGACTAAGCCCTCTAGTAAAAATGCAACCGTAGACACGTGTTTCGATCTTAGGGATCTCATCAGTACGGTGAAAGCAAGTGTAAGGATGTGCAACACTTGATTGCAGGTGAAACAACAAATGAACGGAGTCAACAAACAGGAAGCCAACCGCACATTTGTGGCTTCAGTCGTAACACCTCGTGTTTACAAGGCAAGAAACGACGTCGCCACGGAGGCAGCTATAGCTACCTGCGTGACATCCGAGTCCAGGAATATAAATCAAACAGGGATATGCTCTCGAGGGAAATTGTGAATAACAAGAAGGAACATTTTATTGGACTAAGCCCTCTAGTAAAAATGCAACCGTAGACACGTGTTTCGATCTTAGGGATCTCATCAGTACGGTGAAAGCAAGTGTAAGGATGTGCAACACTTGAATGCAGGTGAAACAACAAATGAACGGAGTCAACAAACAGGAAGCCAACCGCACATTTGTGGCTTCAGTCGTAACACCTCGTGTTTACAAGGCAAGAAACGACGTCGCCACGGAGGCAGCTATAGCTACCTGCGTGACATCCGAGTCCAGGAATATAAAATGTTCCTTGTTGTTATTCACAATTTCCCTCGAGAGCATATATATATATATATATTGTTAAAATTGTTAAAATTGTTATATCCGTCAACCGGTTGCACCCCTACGTGCAACCCTCAAAAGTCAGAGACTTGTGCGAGCTAGGGGAAGACGTAGCCCTTACCTTTTATACGTGTGATGCCATGCATATATATATATATATATATATATATATATATATATATATATATATATATATATATATATATATTTATATATATATATATATATTTATATATATATATATATATATTTATATATATATATATATATATATTTATATATATATATATATATTTATATATATATAAATATATTTAACTAAGTAGGAATTCTCGTGTAGCGGTCTGTTGAACAATGAAACTCATTCGAGTTAAATCTTCAATATTTCGTCAAACTTTATTGACTTCTTCAGGAAGAGCTACAATTAAATAGGAATCTAAGTTGTTGAAGGACTACATAAAAATAAAATGATAACTTACAAAATTCACAGAGTTAGTTCTAACCTATGGAACAATTGGGAGGAAAATTGTTCTTCTCCGCTGCAGACTAATCGCTTAATTTACCTGACTGGAGTGTTACTATGGTTTGAATAAGGGGTCGTTTAAATACAATGGTGTTAATTAGTGTAGGTATTCCATTGATACCAACTGTCAAACTAGACACAACGTTGAATGGAATTTAAAATATCACAATATATACTACTAAGTTGTCCTGTATCGGTTTTGTAGTTAACTGTGTTAGGATTTTTGTTGATATGGACCATCTCAAGGAATAACCTGTAGTTTTGTATTATTACGCTTATCTATTTTGATTTGTGGAAAGTCTTTGAAAATTTTTATTATGCGGTTGGATACTTTGTCGATGAATGGAATTGATTTGTACTTATATTGTATTATAACGTCATCAGTTTGTCCGTCATAAAAGTTTGAGTTATAGATTCGTTTTATTAAGATGTGTTTTGGGTAACCGTTGTGTATAAAAATGTCGAATAATTTTCTCAGATTCGTTCGTTCGTGTTGTACTTCTGATTTAAAGGATGGTGAGAGGCAAAGTTGATGAAACGTCCTGATGCTGTTTCTTTTTGGTACCAATCCAACAAAATAGTGTTGTCTTCAGTACGTATCAACCTTGTATCTTGTGTCCCACATTTTATGTGACAGGCAATATCTGGTTTGTCGGAGGAGATATACAAAAATTTTTCATACAAAAGTTTTATGAGTTCATGAGAGCTATATTTTGATATAATTTTCAAACATACAGGGTGTTTGGTGTAGGTGCTACAGACCAAAATGCTGTTTTTAAAAATAGAACGTACTGTATATCATTACATATTCAGATTCTACGCTTAATTCTGATATCATTTCATGTTTAGTTTTTGAAATTCGGTTACGGCGTTGTTGAGTTATTGCTTAAAATGTAAAGTCTTGAGAACGACTATTATTTTTTTAAATATCTCAAACAATAACTATTCTCTCTGCATCAGATCATATGAAAATTAGTCAAAATTATGGGTGTTCGAAGTAATGATTTCAGGTTTGAGTTGTGGAATTCAGTCAGGAATCATTATGAATATGAAACAATTGCGAAATTGAAAGAGGTGTATTCAGGAACAAATCGTCAATAATATTTTAATATGACTTGATGAATCATTTTATAAGAATAGTACCTAGATATGTCATAAAAATTGTTCAAAGTGACGCCCATTAGATATTATACAGGCTTCGAAACGTCGAATCACTTCTCTCGAACAAGTCGCTCTTATAATATCAGGCGTAATATCACTGTACGCTAGTCGAATTTTCATTTTCAGATCATCCACATTCAAAGGGTGAGTAGTGAAAATAATATATTTTAAATAACTCCATAAGAAAAAATCAAGTGGTGATAAATCTGGGGAACGAGCCGGCCACCGAATTGGACCCTTATTACCAATCCATCTATTCGGGTACGTTCTATCCAGATATTCAGTAACAACCTGTGAATTGTGAGGAGGAGCACCATCTTGTTACCACCGAATTCCTTATCGTTCTGTTATGGGAATATCTTCCATCAACTGGATCAAATCATTTTCTAGAAAATGTAAATATCGCAATCCATTGAGGTTTTCATTGAAAAAGTAATGTCCTATGATGCGGCCATTGAACAATCCACACCATACATTAATACCCCAAGTAGTTTGTGGGGATTTTCTTGAGACCAATAGTGACTGTTATGTCGATTCACAACTCCATTATTGTGGAATCGTGATTCATCGCTCCACAAAATTTGACTGAATATGTTAGGATTATCATGTAATATTACCTGAATACTAGCAATGAATTCAAGTCGTCGTTCAAAGTCCGTGGGTTTTAAACCTTCTACCAACTGAATTTTGAATGGGTGGTATTTAATTTCTTTCAGAATTCTCTGTACATTAGATTTACTTATACCGACTTCTTCTGCAAGAGTACGGATAGAAACATGTGAATGAAAAATGATATAAGCCAACACATTGTCTTCAGTTCTAACAGATCTCGAATGATGACCATGCTTTGTATTAGAAGGAGATGACCCAGTTCGCAATTTTTCTTCAACTCTAGAAAAAGTCATTCGTGACGGAATGGGCCTGTCTGGAAAACGTTCTTGGTATAGACGTTGTGCTTCACGGCAGTTTTTCTGACATACCCCTAAAATCAATAACATAGCAATGCAATCACTTGGACTAAACGCGAAAGGCATGCTGAAGTTTTCACATAACGAACACAGTTACTGTTTTGCAAAGAATCACTCAATCGAACTGGACAGTAAATACAATTCAACAACATTTGTTACTATGGCATCAACAAGCATAAGCTACTTGATGAAATTGTTTGTGCAATATAAAGCAATTCACCCTCAAGTAAGTCACATTCCCAAGAATCATTTTCAATATCATATTCAACTGATATCGATCACCACTATCGTAGAGGTGAGAATAATGGTTTTTATCGTATCATTGAAAATTAATAAGCATCCTTTAAATTGAATCTTCATTACAAATTATTAACATCATAACATCATAACAACACATAATACAATAGTTTCAATATAATACGTTAGTTACTTTATAATACCCTAGATACGAAATGGCACGCTAAAATAACAATAATGTGACAATAACCAAAGTTGTTGATTTTATTTTCACATCATCGTTGTCGATGATATGATAAAGCTGTGAATGTAACTTGATTATTATGCAATTTGAATAAATCTCGGAAGTTGCTCATCCTCGATTATCATAAATCGCATAATAATCTCATTACATTAATAGCTATTATTCAGTAGGATTCTAGTTCAATTTAATAAAAGATATAGACAGGATTCGTGTACGCGTAAAAGTGTTTTGCAATAACTCAACAACGCCGTAAACGAATTTCAAAAACTAAACATGAAGTGATATCAGAATTAAGCGTAGAATCTCAATATGTAATGATATACAGTGCGTTCTATTTTTTAAAAATGGCATTTTGGTCTGTAGCACCTACACCAAACACCCTGTATATTTGAAAGTTATATAATAATAATAATAATAATAATAATAATACTCCCTCATAAACACTCGTTGATTGTACCCAAAGGCATAGCCAGTGCGGGTGGAGGACGGCTATTATTATTATTTGCCGTGGCGCTCCGGGGCGACTTACTGATGTTTTAGGTGATGTATTCACTTTTCAGCTGTAGGAAAACCCGGAAAACCTACAGCACCACCTCGGGTGGTCGGTGTGCACTCCAAGCTAGCACTAGACGAGATTGGCATCTAGACAACTCACAATACACTTGCTTATCAACAAAGCATGCGGCCGCCTATCGAATCCGATATGAAGTGCAACAAACTAATGTAATTTGTCAATTATCTTGTGTCAATTGTGACAAAATTTATATTGGACAGACAGGTAGAAATCTCTCCGGACGTATTGCTTCACATAAGAGTGACTGCAAATTAAAAAAACCCAGCTGTGCACTTGCAGAACACGGCATTTCAACTTTTCACAATATTATTTTCAATGAACCCACAGTTTTAGCAATTGAAGAAAATTATTCCAAGAGAAATTTTCTAGAGATGGTTTACGTTAGTAAAGAACCTAATAGTATGAATAAGCGGTCTGATATAGCCAAACTTAGTATAATTTATAATTATATTCTTTCTCTCCACAAAAATAATTTTGCAAATTCAAATAACTTTAATAATGGTTCTCACAATCCCCCATAGAGGGCATAACTCAGCACAGAGCTGAAGCGTGTTTCATGGAACATACAAGGTTGACTGTTGACATTTGACGTGTTTGACGTTGAAATTTGTCAGTACTCTTTTCTTCTGTTTCTCTACATATTTTTACCGCCCTTGTGCGTCCCTTGAACCACGTGCGGTCTCAAAGGCGAGTTTTAAAATGATTAACATTTTTCAAAATTTAAATTAAAAGTTTTCCTTCATAACTCATAAAATCATAATGTTTTTTAAACGTGTTCATGTACATGACATAGTTTTATTATTGTTGTTTCATCTCGTTTTGTGTTGTGACATATCCTTACATACATAAGGAATGACCAAGAAGTTTTCTGCTGTTTTCACAAAATTAATCTCACGTTAGTAAGTTGTTTTACATCATATTAAGAGTGTTCTGTTTGTTCACACGATTAATATTTTCAGATGTCTTGAAAATGAAAATAAATATTTTCGAAAGCTCGACAATTTAACAAAGAGTTGTTCTTTACCAGGCCACTTTTTCTGACTGCAACCCCAAGGGATATTTTCACTGAGAATATTCTTAGATAAATTGGTCTTTTTCAACTAGTCCGGTCAAGAGACTACCTCTCTCTCTCTCTCTCTCTATATATATATATATATATATATATATATATATATATATATATATATATATATATATATATATATATATATATATATATATATATATATATATATATATATATATATATATATATATAAATGAATAGTAACTTGTGACATCTATAGATATATATATATATATAAAACCAATTTATCTCATCAAAAAATTTTCATTCAAAGTAAAAAATTTCTTAAGGACAATCCTGATCTTTACATTGTTAGGAGTGACAAAGGAAATGTAACTGTAATAATGTACAGGCAGGATTACTTAGAAAAAAGTCAACATTTGCTTGATGATCAAAAGTATTATCTTAAAATTTCAAAAAATCCCACTTCTACGATTCAGCAGAACGCCAACAAACTGGCTTCGAGACTTGAGATTGATGGTTTAATCGATTCACAAACTTCAAAAAGTCTTAAAATTTACAACTCTACAGCTCCACGTTTTTACGCTCTTCCTAAAATTCATAAACCAACATTAGCGATGAGACCTATTGTTTCGTCAGTTAATGCCCCCAATGGAAATTTAGCTACTTTTCTGACCAATATATTAACTAAGGCTTATAATACAGAAAATGATTTTTATATTAAAGACTCCTTTACATTTAGCAATTTCATAAACAATTTTCAACTTCCAGAGAATTATATAGTGGTGAGTTTTGATGTTGTCTCGCTGTTTACTAATTTACCTTTTGAAGTAGTCAGATCAATTCTATCCAGAAAATGGGATGGGATAAAAAATGTGTGTACTCTAACTTGGAGTGCGTTCATTGATATCCTTGAGTTCATTTTCGATTCAAATTTTCTCCTTTTTAACAATTCGTATTATAAACAAATCTTTGGAACCCCCATGGGTTCAAAGATCTCTCCTATTCTTGTAAATTTTGTATTAGATGAACTTGTGCAGGACGTTCTATCTCTAATTCCCTATGACGTTCCGTTTGTGAAGAGGTATGTTGATGATCTGATACTCTCTGTTCCATCAGAAAGAGTGGAAGAAACGCTCTATTATTTCAATAGGTATGACATTAATCTACAATTCACTTCAGAGGTAGAGGAGAATCATAGTATCCCGTTCCTCGATATGAGAGTTTGTAGAGACAATCATAACGTTCTACGTACAAAATGGTACAGGAAGCCGATTTGTTCAAATCGTTTCCTGAATTTTCACTCTTATCATCATAAGAGCATGAAGCAAAATCAGATTGTCGCACTGAAAAACAGAGTGACAGGTCTGTCACATCCTGTTCATCGAAAGGAGTGTTTGAAGGAGTTGGGAAGGATCCTCTTGGACAATTCTTATCCTAAATACATGATTAATAAATTTCTTTTTAATACTTCTACCATAAATAATAATAACTTTAATAATATCATTGAAAATAACGTTAACACTTTGAATAATCAAACACAATCACAGCAAAGAATCTTATGTAAATATAGGAGCCTTCCTTATATACAGGAATTAACACCCAAACTCACCAATATTTTTAAATCTCCAGAAATTCGCATAGCGAAGAAAAATCTCAAAACTGTAAATCTTTTATACTCAAAAACCAAAACTCCTCTTTCTAAATTTGAACAAACTAATGTAATTTATCAATTATCTTGTGTCAATTGTGACAAAATATATATTGGACAGACAGGTAGAAATCTCTCCGGACGTATTGCTTCACATAAGAGTGACTGCAAATTAAAAAAAACCAGCTGTGCACTTGCAGAACACAGCATTTCAACTTTTCACAATATTAATTTCAATGAACCCACAATTTTAGCAATTGAAGAAAATTATTCCAAGAGAAATTTTCTAGAGATGGTTTACGTTAGTAAAGAACCTAATAGTATGAATAAGCGGTCTGATATAGCCAATCTTAGTATAATTTATAATTATATTCTTTCTCTCCACAAAAATAATGTTGCAAATTCAAATAACTTTAATAATAGTTCTCACAATCCCCCATAGAGGGCATAACTCAGCACAGAGCTGAAGCGTGTTTCATGGAACATACAAGGTTGACTGTTGACATTTGACGTGTTTGACGTTGAAATTTGTCAATACTCTCTTCTTCTTTTTCTTGACATATTTTTACCGCCCTTGTGCGTCCCTTGAACCACGTGCGGTCTCAAAGGCGAGTTTTAAAATGATTAACATTTTTCCAAATTTTAATTAAAAGTTTTCTTTCATAACTCATAAAATCATAATGTTTTTTAATCGAGTTCATGTACATGACATAGTTTTATATTTGTTGTTTCATCTCGTTTTGTGTTGTGACATAACCTTACATACATAAGGAATGACCAAGAAGTTTCTCTGCTGTTTTCACAAAATTAATTTCACGTTAGTAAGTTGTTTTACATCATATTAAGAGTGTTCTGTTTGTTCACACGATTAATATTTTCAGATGTCTTGAAAATGAAAATAAATATTTTCGAAAGCTCGACAATTTAACAAAGAGTTGTTCTTTACCAGGCCACTTTTTCTGACTGCAACCCCAAGGGATATTTTCACTGAGAATATTCTTAGATAAATTGGTTTTTTTCAACTAGTCCAGTCAAGAGACTACCTCTCTCGATAACTTACAGATATGGGGTTTTACGACAACATCCAACATCAGTACGGACGTACTAACGTAACCTTACTGAAACGATGGGCCAATACTAACACCAAAATAGCAGCAGCTTCCAACAAGAAAGTTTTCCTAACCAGATGCAGGAACTTGGACCTGTTTCCGAATCACATTACTAACGGAGTTTGTAATGTGAACACACTTCTGCACCACAGAAGAGGACCACTGGGAAGGAAAATACAAGGATTTAACAACAGGTTGAGAAAAACTATTTTAAACTTAGAAATTCAAGCTACCTTTAGTGACTCAAAAATGAGTTGGTTACTATCAAGACCAAGCTTCGGGGCCAAATTCCTCCTGACGTTCTGGCTGAATTCAACAGAAGGCAAAAAATCTCTTATAACGTAATTTTCCATAATATCCTCAACAAACATAAACATAAATTAAATAACTTAAAAATTGAAGCTTTCACTTCTATTAATTTTCAAGAAAAATGGATTAAAAATCTCACTGAGGTTGAAATTCCATTAGAAGTTAAACGTCTTTTGGCTCTAGGACCCAAGTTTAGTATTTGCCCTACCAGCCAAGAACTTAACATTCCTTCTTTATTGGCAGACATAGAATCCATAATCTCTCTTTTTCCAAAACAAGCACAAGACCTTCAAAGATCTCAGTGCACTAATATAATTACTAATTTTTTGCACAAAAATTCTTCAAAATCTTCTTTTCTTCAAAAAATTTTCATTCAAAGTAAAAAATTTCTTAAGGACAATCCTGATCTTTACATTGTTAGGAGTGACAAAGGAAATGTAACTGTAATAATGTACAGGCAGGATTACTTAGAAAAAAGTCAACATTTGCTTGATGATCAAAAGTATTATCTTAAAATTTCAAAAAATCCCACTTCTACGATTCAGCAGAACGCCAACAAACTGGCTTCGAGACTTGAGATTGATGGTTTAATCGATTCACAAACTTCAAAAAGTCTTAAAATTTACAACTCTACAGCTCCACGTTTTTACGCTCTTCCTAAAATTCATAAACCAACATTAGCGATGAGACCTATTGTTTCGTCAGTTAATGCCGCCAATGGAAATTTAGCTACTTTTCTGACCAATATATTAACTAAGGCTTATAATACAGAAAATGATTTTTATATTAAAGACTCCTTTACATTTAGCAATTTCATAAACAATTTTCAACTTCCAGAGAATTATATAGTGGTGAGTTTTGATGTTGTCTCGCTGTTTACTAATTTACCTTTTGAAGTAGTCAGATCAATTCTATCCAGAAAATGGGATGGGATAAAAAATGTGTGTACTCTAACTTGGAGTGCGTTCATTGATATCCTTGAGTTCATTTTCGATTCAAATTTTCTCCTTTTTAACAATTCGTATTATAAACAAATCTTTGGAACCCCCATGGGTTCAAAGATCTCTCCTATTCTTGTAAATTTTGTATTAGATGAACTTGTGCAGGACGTTCTATCTCTAATTCCCTATGACGTTCCGTTTGTGAAGAGGTATGTTGATGATGTGATACTCTCTGTTCCATCAGAAAGAGTGGAAGAAACGCTCTATTATTTCAATAGTTATGACATTAATCTACAATTCACTTCAGAGGTAGAGGAGAATCATAGTATCCCGTTCCTCGATATGAGAGTTTGTAGAGACAATCATAACGTTCTACGTACAAAATGGTACAGGAAGCCGATTTGTTCAAATCGTTTCCTGAATTTTCACTCTTATCATCATAAGAGCATGAAGCAAAATCTGATTGTCGCACTGAAAAACAGAGTGACAGGTCTGTCACATCCTGTTCATCGACAGGAGTGTTTGAAGGAGTTGGGAAGGATCCTCTTGGACAATTCTTATCCTAAATACATGATTAATAAATTTCTTTTTAATACTTCTACCATAAATAATAATAACTTTAATAATATCATTGAAAATAACGTTAACACTTTGAATAATCAAACACAATCACAGCAAAGAATCTTATGTAAATTAGGAGCCTTCCTTATATACAGGAATTAACACCCAAACTCACCAATATTTTTAAATCTCCAGAAATTCGCATAGCGAAGAAAAATCTCAAAACTGTAAATCTTTTATACTCAAAAACCAAAACTTCTCTTTCTAAATTTGAACAAACTAATGTAATTTATCAATTATCTTGTGTCAATTGTGACAAAATATATATTGGACAGACAGGTAGAAATCTCTCCGGACGTATTGCTTCACATAAGAGTGACTGCAAATTAAAAAAACCCAGCTGTGCACTTGCAGAACACAGCATTTCAACTTTTCACAATAATAATTTCAATGAACCCACAATTTTAGCAATTGAAGAAAATTATTCCAAGAGAAATTTTCTAGAGATGGTTTACGTTAGTAAAGAACCTAATAGTATGAATAAGCGGTCTGATATAGCCAATCTTAGTATAATTTATAATTATATTCTTTCTCTCCACAAAAATAATGTTGCAAATTCAAATAACTTTAATAATAGTTCTCACAATCCCCCATAGAGGGCATAACTCAGCACAGAGCTGAAGCGTGTTTCATGGAACATACAAGGTTGACTGTTGACATTTGACGTGTTTGACGTTGAAATTTGTCAATACTCTCTTCTTCTTTTTCTTGACATATTTTTACCGCCCTTGTGCGTCCCTTGAACCACGTGCGGTCTCAAAGGCGAGTTTTAAAATGATTAACATTTTTCCAAATTTTAATTAAAAGTTTTCTTTCATAACTCATAAAATCATAATGTTTTTTAATCGTGTTCATGTACATGACATAGTTTTATATTTGTTGTTTCATCTCGTTTTGTGTTGTGACATAACCTTACATACATAAGGAATGACCAAGAAGTTTCTCTGCTGTTTTCACAAAATTAATTTCACGTTAGTAAGTTGTTTTACATCATATTAAGAGTGTTCTGTTCGTTCACACGATTAATATTTTCAGATGTCTTGAAAATGAAAATAAATATTTTCGAAAGCTCGACAATTTAACAAAGAGTTGTTCTTTACCAGGCCACTTTTTCTGACTGCAACCCCAAGGGATATTTTCACTGAGAATATTCTTAGATAAATTGGTTTTTTTCAACTAGTCCAGTCAAGAGACTACCTCTCTCGATAACTTACAGATATGGGGTTTTACGACAACATCCAACATCAGTACGGACGTACTAACGTAACCTTACTGAAACGATGGGCCAATACTAACACCAAAATAGCAGCAGCTTCCAACAAGAAAGTTTTCCTAACCAGATGCAGGAACTTGGACCTGTTTCCGAATCACATTACTAACGGAGTTTGTAATGTGAACACACTTCTGCACCACAGAAGAGGACCACTGGGAAGGAAAATACAAGGATTTAACAACAGGTTGAGAAAAACTATTTTAAACTTAGAAATTCAAGCTACCTTTAGTGACTCAAAAATGAGTTGGTTACTATCAAGACCAAGCTTCGGGGCCAAATTCCTCCTGACGTTCTGGCTGAATTCAACAGAAGGCAAAAAATCTCTTATAACGTAATTTTCCATAATATCCTCAACAAACATAAACATAAATTAAATAACTTAAAAATTGAAGCTTTCACTTCTATTAATTTTCAAGAAAAATGGATTAAAAATCTCACTGAGGTTGAAATTCCATTAGAAGTTAAACGTCTTTTGGCTCTAGGACCCAAGTTTAGTATTTGCCCTACCAGCCAAGAACTTAACATTCCTTCTTTATTGGCAGACATAGAATCCATAATCTCTCTTTTTCCAAAACAAGCACAAGACCTTCAAAGATCTCAGTGCACTAATATAATTACTAATTTTTTGCACAAAAATTCTTCAAAATCTTCTTTTCTTCAAAAAATTTTCATTCAAAGTAAAAAATTTCTTAAGGACAATCCTGATCTTTACATTGTTAGGAGTGACAAAGGAAATGTAACTGTAATAATGTACAGGCAGGATTACTTAGAAAAAAGTCAACATTTGCTTGATGATCAAAAGTATTATCTTAAAATTTCAAAAAATCCCACTTCTACGATTCAGCAGAACACCAACAAACTGGCTTCGAGACTTGAGATTGATGGTTTAATCGATTCACAAACTTCAAAAAGTCTTAAAATTTACAACTCTACAGCTCCACGTTTTTACGCTCTTCCTAAAATTCATAAACCAACATTAGCGATGAGACCTATTGTTTCGTCAGTTAATGCCGCCAATGGAAATTTAGCTACTTTTCTGACCAATATATTAACTAAGGCTTATAATACAGAAAATGATTTTTATATTAAAGACTCCTTTACATTTAGCAATTTCATAAACAATTTTCAACTTCCAGAGAATTATATAGTGGTGAGTTTTGATGTTGTCTCGCTGTTTACTAATTTACCTTTTGAAGTAGTCAGATCAATTCTATCCAGAAAATGGGATGGGATAAAAAATGTGTGTACTCTAACTTGGAGTGCGTTCATTGATATCCTTGAGTTCATTTTCGATTCAAATTTTCTCCTTTTTAACAATTCGTATTATAAACAAATCTTTGGAACCCCCATGGGTTCAAAGATCTCTCCTATTCTTGTAAATTTTGTATTAGATGAACTTGTGCAGGACGTTCTATCTCTAATTCCCTATGACGTTCCGTTTGTGAAGAGGTATGTTGATGATGTGATACTCTCTGTTCCATCAGAAAGAGTGGAAGAAACGCTCTATTATTTCAATAGTTATGACATTAATCTACAATTCACTTCAGAGGTAGAGGAGAATCATAGTATCCCGTTCCTCGATATGAGAGTTTGTAGAGACGATCATAACGTTCTACGTACAAAATGGTACAGGAAGCCGATTTGTTCAAATCGTTTCCTGAATTTTCACTCTTATCATCATAAGAGCATGAAGCAAAATCTGATTGTCGCACTGAAAAACAGAGTGACAGGTCTGTCACATCCTGTTCATCGACAGGAGTGTTTGAAGGAGTTGGGAAGGATCCTCTTGGACAATTCTTATCCTAAATACATGATTAATAAATTTCTTTTTAATACTTCTACCATAAATAATAATAACTTTAATAATATCATTGAAAATAACGTTAACACTTTGAATAATCAAACACAATCACAGCAAAGAATCTTATGTAAATTAGGAGCCTTCCTTATATACAGGAATTAACACCCAAACTCACCAATATTTTTAAATCTCCAGAAATTCGCATAGCGAAGAAAAATCTCAAAACTGTAAATCTTTTATACTCAAAAACCAAAACTCCTCTTTCTAAATTTGAACAAACTAATGTAATTTATCAATTATCTTGTGTCAATTGTGACAAAATATATATTGGACAGACAGGTAGAAATCTCTCCGGACGTATTGCTTCACATAAGAGTGACTGCAAATTAAAAAAACCCAGCTGTGCACTTGCAGAACACAGCATTTCAACTTTTCACAATAATAATTTCAATGAACCCACAATTTTAGCAATTGAAGAAAATTATTCCAAGAGAAATTTTCTAGAGATGGTTTACGTTAGTAAAGAACCTAATAGTATGAATAAGCGGTCTGATATAGCCAATCTTAGTATAATTTATAATTATATTCTTTCTCTCCACAAAAATAATGTTGCAAATTCAAATAACTTTAATAATAGTTCTCACAATCCCCCATAGAGGGCATAACTCCGCACAGAGCTGAAGCGTGTTTCATGGAACATACAAGGTTGACTGTTGACATTTGACGTGTTTGACGTTGCAATTTGTCAATACTCTCTTCTTCTTTTTCTTGACATATTTTTACCGCCCTTGTGCGTCCCTTGAACCACGTGCGGTCTCAAAGGCGAGTTTTAAAATGATTAACATTTTTCCAAATTTTAATTAAAAGTTTTCTTTCATAACTCATAAAATCATAATGTTTTTTAATCGAGTTCATGTACATGACATAGTTTTATATTTGTTGTTTCATCTCGTTTTGTGTTGTGACATAACCTTACATACATAAGGAATGACCAAGAAGTTTCTCTGCTGTTTTCACAAAATTATTCTCACGTTAGTAAGTTGTTTTACATCATATTAAGAGTGTTCTGTTTGTTCACACGATTAATTTTTTCAGATGTCTTGAAAATGAAAATAAATATTTTCGAAAGCTCGACAATTTAACAAAGAGTTGTTCTTTACCAGGCCACTTTTTCTGACTGCAACCCCAAGGGATATTTTCACTGAGAATATTCTTAGATAAATTGGTTTTTTTCAACTAGTCCAGTCAAGAGACTACCTCTCTCGATAACTTACAGATATGGGGTTTTACGACAACATCCAACATCAGTACGGACGTACTAACGTAACCTTACTGAAACGATGGGCCAATACTAACACCAAAATAGCAGCAGCTTCCAACAAGAAAGTTTTCCTAACCAGATGCAGGAACTTGGACCTGTTTCCGAATCACATTACTAACGGAGTTTGTAATGTGAACACACTTCTGCACCACAGAAGAGGACCACTGGGAAGGAAAATACAAGGATTTAACAACAGGTTGAGAAAAACTATTTTAAACTTAGAAATTCAAGCTACCTTTAGTGACTCAAAAATGAGTTGGTTACTATCAAGACCAAGCTTCGGGGCCAAATTCCTCCTGACGTTCTGGCTGAATTCAACAGAAGGCAAAAAATCTCTTATAACGTAATTTTCCATAATATCCTCAACAAACATAAACATAAATTAAATAACTTAAAAATTGAAGCTTTCACTTCTATTAATTTTCAAGAAAAATGGATTAAAAATCTCACTGAGGTTGAAATTCCATTAGAAGTTAAACGTCTTTTGGCTCTAGGACCCAAGTTTAGTATTTGCCCTACCAGCCAAGAACTTAACATTCCTTCTTTATTGGCAGACATAGAATCCATAATCTCTCTTTTTCCAAAACAAGCACAAGACCTTCAAAGATCTCAGTGCACTAATATAATTACTAATTTTTTGCACAAAAATTCTTCAAAATCTTCTTTTCTTCAAAAAATTTTCATTCAAAGTAAAAAATTTCTTAAGGACAATCCTGATCTTTACATTGTTAGGAGTGACAAAGGAAATGTAACTGTAATAATGTACAGGCAGGATTACTTAGAAAAAAGTCAACATTTGCTTGATGATCAAAAGTATTATCTTAAAATTTCAAAAAATCCCACTTCTACGATTCAGCAGAACGCCAACAAACTGGCTTCGAGACTTGAGATTGATGGTTTAATCGATTCACAAACTTCAAAAAGTCTTAAAATTTACAACTCTACAGCTCCACGTTTTTACGCTCTTCCTAAAATTCATAAACCAACATTAGCGATGAGACCTATTGTTTCGTCAGTTAATGCCGCCAATGGAAATTTAGCTACTTTTCTGACCAATATATTAACTAAGGCTTATAATACAGAAAATGATTTTTATATTAAAGACTCCTTTACATTTAGCAATTTCATAAACAATTTTCAACTTCCAGAGAATTATATAGTGGTGAGTTTTGATGTTGTCTCGCTGTTTACTAATTTACCTTTTGAAGTAGTCAGATCAATTCTATCCAGAAAATGGGATGGGATAAAAAATGTGTGTACTCTAACTTGGAGTGCGTTCATTGATATCCTTGAGTTCATTTTCGATTCAAATTTTCTCCTTTTTAACAATTCGTATTATAAACAAATCTTTGGAACCCCCATGGGTTCAAAGATCTCTCCTATTCTTGTAAATTTTGTATTAGATGAACTTGTGCAGGACGTTCTATCTCTAATTCCCTATGACGTTCCGTTTGTGAAGAGGTATGTTGATGATGTGATACTCTCTGTTCCATCAGAAAGAGTGGAAGAAACGCTCTATTATTTCAATAGTTATGACATTAATCTACAATTCACTTCAGAGGTAGAGGAGAATCATAGTATCCCGTTCCTCGATATGAGAGTTTGTAGAGACGATCATAACGTTCTACGTACAAAATGGTACAGGAAGCCGATTTGTTCAAATCGTTTCCTGAATTTTCACTCTTATCATCATAAGAGCATGAAGCAAAATCTGATTGTCGCACTGAAAAACAGAGTGACAGGTCTGTCACATCCTGTTCATCGACAGGAGTGTTTGAAGGAGTTGGGAAGGATCCTCTTGGACAATTCTTATCCTAAATACATGATTAATAAATTTCTTTTTAATACTTCTACCATAAATAATAATAACTTTAATAATATCATTGAAAATAACGTTAACACTTTGAATAATCAAACACAATCACAGCAAAGAATCTTATGTAAATTAGGAGCCTTCCTTATATACAGGAATTAACACCCAAACTCACCAATATTTTTAAATCTCCAGAAATTCGCATAGCGAAGAAAAATCTCAAAACTGTAAATCTTTTATACTCAAAAACCAAAACTCCTCTTTCTAAATTTGAACAAACTAATGTAATTTATCAATTATCTTGTGTCAATTGTGACAAAATATATATTGGACAGACAGGTAGAAATCTCTCCGGACGTATTGCTTCACATAAGAGTGACTGCAAATTAAAAAAACCCAGCTGTGCACTTGCAGAACACAGCATTTCAACTTTTCACAATAATAATTTCAATGAACCCACAATTTTAGCAATTGAAGAAAATTATTCCAAGAGAAATTTTCTAGAGATGGTTTACGTTAGTAAAGAACCTAATAGTATGAATAAGCGGTCTGATATAGCCAATCTTAGTATAATTTATAATTATATTCTTTCTCTCCACAAAAATAATGTTGCAAATTCAAATAACTTTAATAATAGTTCTCACAATCCCCCATAGAGGGCATAACTCCGCACAGAGCTGAAGCGTGTTTCATGGAACATACAAGGTTGACTGTTGACATTTGACGTGTTTGACGTTGCAATTTGTCAATACTCTCTTCTTCTTTTTCTTGACATATTTTTACCGCCCTTGTGCGTCCCTTGAACCACGTGCGGTCTCAAAGGCGAGTTTTAAAATGATTAACATTTTTCCAAATTTTAATTAAAAGTTTTCTTTCATAACTCATAAAATCATAATGTTTTTTAATCGTGTTCATGTACATGACATAGTTTTATATTTGTTGTTTCATCTCGTTTTGTGTTGTGACATAACCTTACATACATAAGGAATGACCAAGAAGTTTCTCTGCTGTTTTCACAAAATTATTCTCACGTTAGTAAGTTGTTTTACATCATATTAAGAGTGTTCTGTTTGTTCACACGATTAATTTTTTCAGATGTCTTGAAAATGAAAATAAATATTTTCGAAAGCTCGACAATTTAACAAAGAGTTGTTCTTTACCAGGCCACTTTTTCTGACTGCAACCCCAAGGGATATTTTCACTGAGAATATTCTTAGATAAATTGGTTTTTTTCAATATATATATATATATATATATATATATATATATATATATATATATATATATATATATATATATATATATATATATATATATATATATATATATATATATATATATATATATATATAACAAGAAGGAACATTTTATTGGACTAAGCCCTCTAGTAAAAATGCAACCGTAGACACGTGTTTCGATCTTAGGGATCTCATCAGTATGGTGAAAGCAAGTGTAAGGATGTGCAACACTTGATTGCAGGAATACAATAGACAACATGTAATTGAAAAGTTACTGGAGTTTTGTCCTTAACACTCGTGAAGAGAGAGTTGACAGTTAAACTCGTTTTATTAGCAATTTTTTATATTATTAAAAGATTTGAAGATTCTAGTAAGTTTTGGAGTTATATCCGTTATGTAAGGAAGAGATGCATAAAAAGTATTAATTGTCTGGACCGAATTATCACTAACTGCAACATCCAAAATACCTGTATTGTTAATGTTATCTGGGCGAGCCTCCATTGTTGAGCTATATAAATTTTTTTTCAAGAGACAATGAGGATATGAATTGTTGCGAAATAAATTGTACAAGATACCCAAGTTCTTGTTCCAGAGGGTACTACCAGAGATGTTGAGGACTCATTGTTTCATTTGTTTGACAAGGTTCACTCCTTGTGGTACGACAAGTAATTCATGTATCTACCCGAACTCATGGGTTTTCTGTACCAATCGATGAGAATATTGTTGTTCTGTGTTCGTATGAACTTCATATCTAAGAAGGGAACACTACGTTCATCGTTTTCACATTCCAACGTAAATTGAATGTGCGGATCGTAGCTGTTGAAAATGTCCACTATTTCTGTAGCTCCCTCCGCAGGTAACGAGAGTATGATGTCATCAACATATTTCTTTATAAAAAATAAATTGAAAGGAAGAACACTAATGACCATATCTAAAATGTCGTGTCTAAAATTAATTTTCAACAGAGTACCATGGAATTTTAAGGATCGATATTCACCGCAAGAAAAAAAATCATCCTACGTGATATACAGTGCACGGCAACAGCGATATGGAACTATCCATTTTTCCTGAAATATATACTAGGTGGCAAAATTGGCCCGATATTCCTTCGTTTTCATGTTCAGAATAAACAATTTACTGCTAGTGCACCTGTCTCCTGAAGAATTTTCAGTCCTGAAAAATTCCAATTTGTTTCACTTCCCATGGAAAGGACGGGGGCCTTTCTTCCATAATTTTCCATGTAAAACCATGAAAATTTCAGGATCGATATACTAAAAATAAACTCACTGCACAAAATGGGTTATCATAAGTAATATACACTGCACGCTAGCAGCAATGGAACCACCCATTTTTCCGGAAAGTTATGTGGCAAAATATTTCCGATATTTTTTCGGATTTGTGTTCAGGATCCCAAAATTACTACTGACATGTCTGTCTTATGGAAAATTTTTAGTCCTGAAAAATTCTAATTTGTTTCCCTTTTCATGGAATCGCCCCCGTATCATCCATAATTTTAGACGTAGAACCATAAAATTTCCAGAATTGATAGATACACTGAGAATAAACTCACTGCATGGAACGAGTCATCCTACGTGATATACACTGCACATTGCAAAATGTTTCAACCCTACGGAGGCGGCGCCCGCTTCCATGACACGGGAGGTGGCGCTGGGTCAGTGAGGCCCATATTCAAAATACATACTTGAAATTTTTTTTGTTTAAAACTGATTATTGGAGGTGAACATATAATTGTTTTATTGTTCAAAAATCAAAACGGGAAAAATTTAAATATAACAAAAGGCATAAATATTCGAAATATATGAAGTAGATACAAAAAATTGTAACACTTTCTGAAATATATGACAAACAATCAAAAATGATAAAGAGCTTTACTATTTTGGTGTAGTTGTGTACTAAATGAACCAAGATTTTCATTTAACGAATTTATAGTGGAATTGGAACAATCAGAACACCAAACTTTGAGGTGAGAGATACATATTGTAACGATTTCGAGACCGGCCCTGATCTTATTAATTATGCACCCTCGTTCAACTACAGCTGCATTTCTGCTGGCGTACGCATCGCCGAGAACAAGCTGGAATAATCGATTGTTCGATACTATTCGAAGAGCCATCTAGACGAAATGTTCTATACTCCTGAATATTCGAGAGCCGTCAATGGAAACTGCTTGGGAGTATATAAGCGGGATAGGCAGAATGGAGAGGAGTTACAGTTCCAGAGTTCGCAGATAGAGACTGACACCGTAGAAATAAAATAGTGAAGTAATGTTTTAGTGAATAATCGTTGTAAATAGTGTTATAAATAAATTAGGAAAATTAGTTAGTGCAGTTTTACTACAATATAAATTTCCTACACTTCTTACACCTACCTATCAACCTGAAGACAACAGTATTTTGTTGGATTGGTACCAAAAAGAAACAGCATCAGGACGTTTCATCAACTTTGCCTCTCACCATCCCTTAAATCAGAAATACAACACCGTCATTGCTATGAAAAATAGAGTCACCCACATCTGCCAAGAAATGTTTTTGAAAGCGAATCTGAGAAAGTTATTCGACATTTTCACACACAACGGTTACCCAAAACACATCTTAAAAAAACTAATCTATAACTCCAACTTTTATGACGGACAAACTGATGACGTTACAATACATTATAAGTACAAATCAATCCCATTCATCGACAAAGTATCCAACCGCATAATATATATATATATATTCAATATTTCGTCAACCTTTATTGACTTCTTCAGGAAGAGCTTCAATTAAAAAGGAATATAAGTTGTTGAAGGACTACATAAAAATAACATGATAACTTAAAAATTCACAGAGTTAGTTCTAACCTATGGAACATTTGGGAGGACAATTGTTATTCTCCGCTGCAGACTAATCGCTTAATTTACCTGACTGGAGTGTTACTATGGTTTGAATAAGGATTCGTTTAAATACAATGGTGTTAATTAGTGTAGGTATTCCATTGGTACCAACTGTCAAACTACACACAACGTTGAATGGAATTTAAAATATTACAATATATACTACTAAGTTGTCCTGTATCGGTTTTGTAGTTAACTGTGTTAGGATTTTTGTTGATATGGACCATCTCAAGAAATAACCTGTTTTTTTGATTGCTTTTGTTTAGAATTTTTGGATTTGAATAATCAAACCGGTGGCCTGTTTTCTGGGTGTGGTCGACTGCTGCACAGGAGTTTTTTCCCAATTGGGCATCACTCTTGTGCAAAGCTAGCCGTTGTTTTAACCACTGTGAGGTCTGTCCGACATAACTACCTTCACAACCTTGGCATGGTAGTTCATAAATTACATTGCTATGGAGTGGAGTTGGTGTTTTGTCTTTGATTTTGGAGAACAAGTTGGATAGTTTTGTATTATTACGCTTGGCTATTTTGATTTGTGGAAAGTCTTTGAAAATTTTTATTAGGCGGTTGGATACTTTGTCGATGAATGGGATTGATTTGTACTTATAATGTATTGTAACGTCATCAGTTTGTCCGTCATAAAAGTTGGAGTTATAGATTAGTTTTTTTAAGATGTGTTTTGGGTAACCGTTGTGTGTGAAAATGTCGAATAACTTTCTCAGATTCGCTTTCAAAAACATTTCTTGGCAGATGTGG
Organism: Chrysolina americana; assembly: GCA_958502065.1. NCBI lineage: Eukaryota > Metazoa > Arthropoda > Insecta > Coleoptera > Chrysomelidae > Chrysolina > Chrysolina americana. The sequence continues at coordinate 51,000,764 of OY293413.1, forward strand.
GTGACTCTATTTTTCATAGCAATGACGGTGTTGTATTTCTGATTTAAGGGATGGTGAGAGGCAAAGTTGATGAAACGTCCTGATGCTGTTTCTTTTTGGTACCAATCCAACAAAATACTGTTGTCTTCAGGTTGATAGGTAGGTGTAAGAAGTGTAGGAAATTTATATTGTAGTAAAACTGCACTAACTAATTTTCCTAATTTATTTATAACACTATTTACAACGATTATTCACTAAAACATTACTTCACTATTTTATTTCTACGGTGTCAGTCTCTATCTGCGAACTCTGGAACTGTAACTCCTCTCCATTCTGCCTGTCCCGCTTATATACTCCCAAGCAGTTTCCATTGACGGCTCTCGAATATTCAGGAGTATAGAACATTTCGTCTAGATGGCTCTTCGAATAGTATCGAACAATCGATTATTCCAGCTTGTTCTCGGCGATGCGTACGCCAGCAGATATGCAGCTGTAGTTGAACGAGGGTGCATAATTAATAAGATCAGGGCCGGTCTCGGGGCCGGTCTCGAAATCGTTACATTGCCCCCTTCTTAAAGACGTTTCGCCCCGAAACGTCATTCTTGGAGTGTGAAGATATCTGCAAGATTCTCCATATCTGCACCTGGACGTTCGATGGAAGTAGCACTCCACAGTCTTCATTTTGGGTCGAGGAAGATGGTTGGAGCACACCAGAATGTTGATGCCGCTGGATCTGAATATTGTCTCCAACATGCTTCTTATAACTCTCCAGTCCAGCCAATCAAGCCCACAGGCCAATTTTGGGATTGCCAGGTCTACAATATTCTGGTCCAGCATCGTGTCTCTCAATCTCGTAAGGCTCTTCCAAACATCTTCATAAGACGGCTTATCACGAGAACGCTTCTTGGTAACCAGATAGTAGATGTTTCTCTGGCCTTTCCTCAGCTCTAACACCCCTCCAACTTCCGGGTTCTGTTCTCTCAGTTCCTGGATTCGACCGAACTTCTTGGAGAAAACTACTGCAATGCCTCTGGACATTTTTCAAAAGATAGGTGTACTAATAGTAACTAGGGGATCCTGAACACGAATCCGTATGAATTTTTGGGCCAATTTTAATAAATATAACTTTCCGAAAAATGGGTGATTCCCCCGCCACTGGCGTGCAGTGAATATAAATAAAGGTTGACGAAATATTGAAGATTTAAATCGAATAAGTTTCATTGTTTAACAGACCGCTACCAGAGAATTCCTACTTAGTTAATAGAGTTCGGTCGAGAATACTTTGTTATTATATTGCTTTTATATTGCTATTTATATTGCTATTTGTTATATATATATATATATATATATATATATATATATATGTTATATATATATATATATATATGTTATATATATATATAGGTCAGATATTTGAAAACTAAAAGTTCGGGTTGAACCGCGTCTGGAATTTGTTGAAATTCGACGTTTCGGCTCCGATTTTGGAGCCATTTTCAAGAACTGAAAAAGAAAGAAAATAAGAAAATTTCTAAATGGTTGGAACGTAATTCTACGCTGAGGTCTCAATCTGCCTACTCCTCAGGTATAATTACGTTCGGTTTTTGTGACTTGACGTCGGGGTCTCAATCTGCCTACTCCCCATGTCTCGTCACTGGTTCTCTCTAAGGTCTCAATCTGCCTACTCCTTCGAGAGAACTGAGGAATTGTGGGTTGAGGAACTGTATTTATAGTGGACGTGGCTGTAATGGCCGTGTGCAATGTATTGGCGCGAGGTGAACTATGGGCGGGAACTGAGTTGGCGCTAGATGAGCTGTGTGCGGGAACTTGGTTGGCGCTAAGTATCAGTAATATCTTGAGAAAACACGAGATAAAAACAATATTCACGGCCAACAACCAAATATCCAAATTTCTCAGATCTCCCAAGGACACAATACCAAACGATTCTCATGGTATATATGAAATACCATGTTCAGACTGCCCGAGAAGTTATATTGACCAGACTAACAGACGAGTAACTTCCAGAGTCTACGAACACGAACTTGCTGTGCGTCAGGCATCTTCCACTTCCGCACTTTATAAACATCGAGAAGACACAGGTCACAAAATAGACTTCAAAAACACAAAAACAATTTCCACCGAGAAAACTCTGCAAACCAGGATCATCCGAGAAGCCCTCGAGATAGAGAAGCGCCCCAATTGCCTCAACACTCGCGACGACGGACGTAGACTTCCCAATACCTGGAAGCCTCTCACTGCACGCATCAACTCATTTCCCACCAACCCAGTTCCCGCACATAGCTCACTTAGCGCCAACCAAGTTCCCGCACACAGCTCATCTAGCGCCAACTCAGTTCCCGCCTATAGTTCACCTCGCGCCAATACATTGCACACGGCCATTACAGCTACGTCCACTATAAATACAGTTCCTCAACCCACAATTCCTCAGTTATCTCGAAGGAGTAGGCAGATTGAGACCTTAGAGAGAACCAGTGACGAGACATGGGGAGTAGGCAGATTGAGACCCCGACGTCAAGTCACAAAAACCGAACGTAATTATACCTGAGGAGTAGGCAGATTGAGACCTCAACGTAGAATTACGTTTCAACCATTTATAAATTTTCTTATTTTCTTTCTTTTTCAGTTCTTGAAAATGGCTCCAAAATCGAAGCCGAAACGTCGAATTTCAACAAATTCCAGACGCGGTTCAACCCGAACTTTTAGTTATATTCACTGCACGCCAGTGGCGGGGGAATCACCCATTTTTCCGGAAAGTTATATTTATTAAGGAGCAAAATTGGCCCAAAAATTCATACGGATTCGTGTTCAGGATCCCCTAGTTACTATTAGTACACCTATCTTTTGAAAAATGTTCAGTCTTGAAAAATTCTAATTTATTTCACTTCTCATTGAAACACCCCCGTATCTTCCGTAATTTTCAACATAGTACCATGGAATTTTAAGGATCGATATTCACCGCAAGAAAAAAAATCATCCTACGTGATATACAGTGCACGGCAACAGCGATATGGAACTATCCATTTTTCCTGAAATATATACTAGGTGGCAAAATTGGCCCGATATTCCTTCGTTTTCATGTTCAGAATAAACAATTTACTGCTAGTGCACCTGTCTCCTGAAGAATTTTCAGTCCTGAAAAATTCCAATTTGTTTCACTTCCCATGGAAAGGACGGGGGCCTTTCTTCCATAATTTTCCATGTAAAACCATGAAAATTTCAGGATCGATATACTAAAAATAAACTCACTGCACAAAATGGGTTATCATAAGTAATATACACTGCACGCTAGCAGCAATGGAACCACCCATTTTTCCGGAAAGTTATGTGGCAAAATATTTCCGATATTTTTTCGGATTTGTGTTCAGGATCCCAAAATTACTACTGACATGTCTGTCTTATGGAAAATTTTTAGTCCTGAAAAATTCTAATTTGTTTCCCTTTTCATGGAATCGCCCCCGTATCATCCATAATTTTAGACGTAGAACCATAAAATTTCCAGAATTGATAGATACACTGAGAATAAACTCACTGCACGGAACGAGTCATCCTACGTGATATACACTGCACATTGCAAAATGTTTCAACCCTACGGAGGCGGCGCCCGCTTCCATGACACGGGAGGTGGCGCTGGGTCAGTGAGGCCCATATTCAAAATACATACTTGAAATTTTTTTTGTTTAAAACTGATAATTGGAGGTGAACATATAATTGTTCTATTGTTCAAAAATCAAAACGGGAAAAATTTAAATATAACAAAAAGCATAAATATTCGAAATATATGAAGTAGATACAAAAAATTGTAACACTTTTTGAAATATATGACAAACAATCAAAAATGATAAAGAGCTTTACTATTTTGGTGTAGTTGTGTACTAAATGAACCAAGATTTTCATTTAACGAATTTATAGTGGAATTGGAACAATCAGAACACCAAACTTTGAGGTGAGAGATACATATTGTAACGATTTCGAGACCGGCCCTGATCTTATTAATTATGCACCCTCGTTCAACTACAGCTGCATTTCTGCTGGCGTACGCATCGCCGAGAACAAGCTGGAATAATCGATTGTTCGATACTATTCGAAGAGCCATCTAGACGAAATGTTCTATACTCCTGAATATTCGAGAGCCGTCAATGGAAACTGCTTGGGAGTATATAAGCGGGACAGGCAGAATGGAGAGGAGTTACAGTTCCAGAGTTCGCAGATAGAGACTGACACCGTAGAAATAAAATAGTGAAGTAATGTTTTAGTGAATAATCGTTGTAAATAGTGTTATAAATAAATTAGGAAAATTAGTTAGTGCAGTTTTACTACAATATAAATTTCCTACACTTCTTACACCTACCTATCAACCTGAAGACAACAGTATTTTGTTGGATTGGTACCAAAAAGAAACAGCATCAGGACGTTTCATCAACTTTGCCTCTCACCATCCCTTAAATCAGAAATACAACACCGTCATTGCTATGAAAAATAGAGTCACCCACATCTGCCAAGAAATGTTTTTGAAAGCGAATCTGAGAAAGTTATTCGACATTTTCACACACAACGGTTACCCAAAACACATCTTAAAAAAACTAATCTATAACTCCAACTTTTATGACGGACAAACTGATGACGTTACAATACATTATAAGTACAAATCAATCCCATTCATCGACAAAGTATCCAACCGCATAATAAAAATTTTCAAAGACTTTCCACAAATCAAAATAGCCAAGCGTAATAATACAAAACTATCCAACTTGTTCTCCAAAATCAAAGACAAAACACCAACTCCACTCCATAGCAATGTAATTTATGAACTACCATGCCAAGGTTGTGAAGGTAGTTATGTCGGACAGACCTCACAGTGGTTAAAACAACGGCTAGCTTTACACAAGAGTGATGCCCAATTGGGAAAAAACTCCTGTGCAGCAGTCGACCACACCCAGAAAACAGGCCACCGGTTTGATTATTCAAATCCAAAAATTCTAAACAAAAGCAATCAAAAAAACAGGTTATTTCTTGAGATGGTCCATATCAACAAAAATCCTAACACAGTTAACTACAAAACCGATACAGGACAACTTAGTAGTATATATTGTAATATTTTAAATTCCATTCAACGTTGTGTGTAGTTTGACAGTTGGTACCAATGGAATACCTACACTAATTAACACCATTGTATTTAAACGAATCCTTATTCAAACCATAGTAACACTCCAGTCAGGTAAATTAAGCGATTAGTCTGCAGCGGAGAATAACAATTGTCCTCCCAAATGTTCCATAGGTTAGAACTAACTCTGTGAATTTTGTAAGTTATCATGTTATTTTTATGTAGTCCTTCAACAACTTATATTCCTTTTTAATTGAAGCTCTTCCTGAAGAAGTCAATATATATATATATATATATATATATATATATATATATATATATATATTCAATATTTCGTCAACCTTTATTGACTTCTTCAGGAAGAGCTTCAATTAAAAAGGAATATAAGTTGTTGAAGGACTACATAAAAATAACATGATAACTTACAAAATTCACAGAGTTAGTTCTAACCTATGGAACATTTGGGAGGACAATTGTTATTCTCCGCTGCAGATTAATCGCTTAATTTACCTGACTGGAGTGTTACTATGGTTTGAATAAGGATTAGTTTAAATACAATGGTGTTAATTAGTGTAGGTATTCCATTGGTACCAACTGTCAAACTACACACAACGTTGAATGGAATTTAAAATATTACAATATATACTACTAAGTTGTCCTGTATCGGTTTTGTAGTTAACTGTGTTAGGATTTTTGTTGATATGGACCATCTCAAGAAATAACCTGTTTTTTTGATTGCTTTTGTTTAGAATTTTTGGATTTGAATAATCAAACCGGTGGCCTGTTTTCTGGGTGTGGTCGACTGCTGCACAGGAGTTTTTTCTCAATTGGGCATCACTCTTGTGCAAAGCTAGCCGTTGTTTTAACCACTGTGAGGTCTGTCCGACATAACTACCTTCACAACCTTGGCATGGTAGTTCATAAATTACATTGCTATGGAGTGGAGTTGGTGTTTTGTCTTTGATTTTGGAGAACAAGTTGGATAGTTTTGTATTATTACGCTTGGCTATTTTGATTTGTGGAAAGTCTTTGAAAATTTTTATTATGCGGTTGGATACTTTGTCGATGAATGGGATTGATTTGTACTTATAATGTATTGTAACGTCATCAGTTTGTCCGTCATAAAAGTTGGAGTTATAGATTAGTTTTTTTAAGATGTGTTTTGGGTAACCGTTGTGTGTGAAAATGTCGAATAACTTTCTCAGATTCGCTTTCAAAAACATTTCTTGGCAGATGTGGGTGACTCTATTTTTCATAGCAATGACGGTGTTGTATTTCTGATTTAAGGGATGGTGAGAGGCAAAGTTGATGAAACGTCCTGATGCTGTTTCTTTTTGGTACCAATCCAACAAAATACTGTTGTCTTCAGGTTGATAGGTAGGTGTAAGAAGTGTAGGAAATTTATATTGTAGTAAAACTGCACTAACTAATTTTCCTAATTTATTTATAACACTATTTACAACGATTATTCACTAAAACATTACTTCACTATTTTATTTCTACGGTGTCAGTCTCTATCTGCGAACTCTGGAACTGTAACTCCTCTCCATTCTGCCTGTCCCGCTTATATACTCCCAAGCAGTTTCCATTGACGGCTCTCGAATATTCAGGAGTATAGAACATTTCGTCTAGATGGCTCTTCGAATAGTATCGAACAATCGATTATTCCAGCTTGTTCTCGGCGATGCGTACGCCAGCAGATATGCAGCTGTAGTTGAACGAGGGTGCATAATTAATAAGATCAGGGCCGGTCTCGGGGCCGGTCTCGAAATCGTTACATTGCCCCCTTCTTAAAGATGTTTCGCCCCGAAACGTCATTCTTGGAGTGTGAAGATATCTGCAAGATTCTCCATATCTGCACCTGGACGTTCGATGGAAGTAGCACTCCACAGTCTTCATTTTGGGTCGAGGAAGATGGTTGGAGCACACCAGAATGTTGATGCCGCTGGATCTGAATATTGTCTCCAACATGCTTCTTATAACTCTCCAGTCCAGCCAATCAAGCCCACAGGCCAATTTTGGGATTGCCAGGTCTACAATATTCTGGTCCAGCATCGTGTCTCTCAATCTCGTAAGGCTCTTCCAAACATCTTCATAAGACGGCTTATCACGAGAACGCTTCTTGGTAACCAGATAGTAGATGTTTCTCTGGCCTTTCCTTAGCTCTAACACCCCTCCAACTTCCGGGTTCTGTTCTCTCAGTTCCTGGATTCGACCGAACTTCTTGGAGAAAACTACTGCAATGCCTCTGGACATTTTTCAAAAGATAGGTGTACTAATAGTAACTAGGGGATCCTGAACACGAATCCGTATGAATTTTTGGGCCAATTTTGCTCCTTAATAAATATAACTTTCCGGAAAAATGGGTGATTCCCCCGCCACTGGCGTGCAGTGAATATAAATAAAGGTTGACGAAATATTGAAGATTTAAATCGAATAAGTTTCATTGTTCAACAGACCGCTACCAGAGAATTCCTACTTAGTTAATAGAGTTCGGTCGAGAATACTTTGTTATTATATTGCTTTTATATTGCTATTTATATTGCTATTTGTTATATATATATATATATATATATATGTTATATATATATATATGTTATATATATATATATATATATATATATATATATATATATATGTTATATATATGTATATATATATATATATATATATATATATAGGTCAGATATTTGAAAACTAAAAGTTCGGGTTGAACCGCGTCTGGAATTTGTTGAAATTCGACGTTTCGGCTCCGATTTTGGAGCCATTTTCAAGAACTGAAAAAGAAAGAAAATAAGAAAATTTCTAAATGGTTGAAACGTAATTCTACGCTGAGGTCTCAATCTGCCTACTCCTCAGGTATAATTACGTTCGGTTTTTGTGACTTGACGTCGGGGTCTCAATCTGCCTACTCCCCATGTCTCGTCACTGGTTCTCTCTAAGGTCTCAATCTGCCTACTCCTTCGAGAAAACTGAGGAATTGTGGGTTGAGGAACTGTATTTATAGTGGACGTGGCTGTAATGGCCGTGTGCAATGTATTGGCGCGAGGTGAACTATGGGCGGGAACTGAGTTGGCGCTAGATGAACTGTGTGCGGGAACTTGGTTGGCGCTAAGTATCAGTAATATCTTGAGAAAACACGAGATAAAAACAATATTCACGGCCAACAACCAAATATCCAAATTTCTCAGATCTCCCAAGGACACAATACCAAACGATTCTCAAGGTATATATGAAATACCATGTTCAGACTGCCCGAGAAGTTATATTGACCAGACTAACAGACGAGTAACTTCCAGAGTCTACGAACACGAACTTGCTGTGCGTCAGGCATCTTCCACTTCCGCACTTTATGAACATCGAGAAGACACAGGTCACAAAATAGACTTCAAAAACACAAAAACAATTTCCACCGAGAAAACTCTGCAAACCAGGATCATCCGAGAAGCCCTCGAGATAGAAAAGCTCCCCAATTGCCTCAACACTCGCGACGACGGACGTAGACTTCCCAATACCTGGAAGCCTCTCACTGCACGCATCAACTCATTTCCCACCAACCCAGTTCCCGCACATAGCTCACTTAGCGCCAACCAAGTTCCCGCACACAGCTCATCTAGCGCCAACTCAGTTCCCGCCTATAGTTCACCTCGCGCCAATACATTGCACACGGCCATTACAGCTACGTCCACTATAAATACAGTTCCTCAACCCACAATTCCTCAGTTCTCTCGAAGGAGTAGGCAGATTGAGACCTTAGAGAGAACCAGTGACGAGACATGGGGAGTAGGCAGATTGAGACCCCGACGTCAAGTCACAAAAACCGAACGTAATTATACCTGAGGAGTAGGCAGATTGAGACCTCAACGTAGAATTACGTTTCAACCATTTATAAATTTTCTTATTTTCTTTCTTTTTCAGTTCTTGAAAATGGCTCCAAAATCGAAGCCGAAACGTCGAATTTCAACAAATTCCAGACGCGGTTCAACCCGAACTTTTAGTTATATTCACTGCACGCCAGTGGCGGGGGAATCACCCATTTTTCCGGAAAGTTATATTTATTAAGGAGCAAAATTGGCCCAAAAATTCATACGGATTCGTGTTCAGGATCCCCTAGTTACTATTAGTACACCTATCTTTTGAAAAATGTTCAGTCTTGAAAAATTCTAATTTATTTCACTTCTCATTGAAACACCCCCGTATCTTCCGTAATTTTCAACATAGTACCATGGAATTTTAAGGATCGATATTCACCGCAAGAAAAAAAATCATCCTACGTGATATACAGTGCACGGCAACAGCGATATGGAACTATCCATTTTTCCTGAAATATATACTAGGTGGCAAAATTGGCCCGATATTCCTTCGTTTTCATGTTCAGAATAAACAATTTACTGCTAGTGCACCTGTCTCCTGAAGAATTTTCAGTCCTGAAAAATTCCAATTTGTTTCACTTCCCATGGAAAGGACGGGGGCCTTTCTTCCATAAGTTTCCATGTAAAACCATGAAAATTTCAGGATCGATATACTAAAAATAAACTCACTGCACAAAATGGGTTATCATAAGTAATATACACTGCACGCTAGCAGCAATGGAACCACCCATTTTTCCGGAAAGTTATGTGGCAAAATATTTCCGATATTTTTTCGGATTTGTGTTCAGGATCCCAAAATTACTACTGACATGTCTGTCTTATGGAAAATTTTTAGTCCTGAAAAATTCTAATTTGTTTCCCTTTTCATGGAATCGCCCCCGTATCATCCATAATTTTAGACGTAGAACCATAAAATTTCCAGAATTGATAGATACACTGAGAATAAACTCACTGCATGGAACGAGTCATCCTACGTGATATACACTGCACATTGCAAAATGTTTCAACCCTACGGAGGCGGCGCCCGCTTCCATGACACGGGAGGTGGCGCTGGGTCAGTGAGGCCCATATTCAAAATACATACTTGAAATTTTTTTTGTTTAAAACTGATTATTGGAGGTGAACATATAATTGTTTTATTGTTCAAAAATCAAAACGGGAAAAATTTAAATATAACAAAAGGCATAAATATTCGAAATATATGAAGTAGATACAAAAAATTGTAACACTTTCTGAAATATATGACAAACAATCAAAATTAACAAAGAGCTTTACTATTTTGGTGTAGTTGTGTACTAAATGAACCAAGATTTTCATTTCACGAATTTATAGTGGAATTGGAACAATCAGAACACTGAGGTGAGAGATACATATAAATTTCCTACACTTCTCACACGAAAAAAAAAAAAAAATTCTTCCCACATTCGAAGTAATCTTTCCTATTCCCTTTCATAATCCATTTCTGAAAAACAATCCTACCATTGATAAGAAAAATATTTACTAAAATTCTTGATAACTTACCGAATAAATAAAAATACACAATATTACCACTTTCACAAAAAAACAACAGCAGAGGTGGCGCCGGGTCTCTCAGACTTTTTACCTTATATCTCAAGAATGAAACATCTACGCTTGTTACAGGGTTAATACTAACCAAAATAGGAAGGTACTGAGATTGACAGTTTCTTCGGATAATCACCTGAGAAATACCGAGCGAGCAAATAAGCATCGGTTCTGTCAGACTTGACGCCACTTCCGGAGGGTTAAATTTTTTCCCAAATTACTACTAATGTATACCAGTGTATCCTGGAAAATTTTCAGTCCTGATAAATTCTCATTTGTTTCACTTCTCATGGAGTTCAATATTTATTTCATTCACCTATCCCTCTCCGCTGAGAAAAGCTAGCCATATCGAAGTGTGTGCCTACTTCAGTGACTGTCGCTGGGGCATAGATCACTTTTCAAGGTAGATACTTCTCTGTGATGAATCGGTGAAAATGACCTTCAAAGGCCGTCGGTGACATGAATTCAAAAAGACTCCATATCGTGATAAAAGTAATCTGTCTGGACGAATTCCCGAATGTTTGAGTATTAGATAATGTTAGGTAATGAAATTTTGCACGGAACATTTTAGAATCCTTTGTTGACATTTGGACACTTCGAGGAATGAAGAAGAAGAGAAAGTCCCTTCTGTCAGTTCAGTCTGTGTCATATGTGGAAGTGATAGATATTTTCAGTTGAATATTGATTATTGATTTCTGCAATCATCCAGTTAATGGGCTTATTCTTTCAACTGAATTAATGTTTTCCGTAATTATTCACGTTATTGGTGATTTGATGGGAAGTTGATTTATTTTTGGAAAACATACCAAACAGGGGATTATAACCTCACTTTCTAACCATATATTCTTCGGGTAAGCAGAACCCCTTTAACTTCATCCTTTGAGCCTTTGGCAATTCGGTTTATTTTGTAGGCATAATTTTGGAAAATCGTGTAAATTAAGCCTGACGTCGTTGACCCTTTGACTAGGACTATGATATGAAATAACATCTGTAGAGGAGCCTTCTAACAGGATCTTTCCCACAGTTAGCACCAGGCCTTCCTAGACAAAGGTATGAGGTCTATTCAAGTTGGTATCAGACAGTCAATGATTTCATTTCAGGGTCTTTTGTCTCGGTGTACTTATCGTCATCACAGAGTACTAGCCGTCTGGGGAGAAACTCATCTTTTGTCTCGGTGTACTTATCGTCATCCCAGAGCACTAGCCGTCTGGGGGAAACTCATCTTTTGTATCGGTGTACTTATCATCATCCCAGAGCACTAGCCGTCTGGGGGGAAACTCATGTTAGCATCCTTATTGTTAGACTGGAGAACTCATCCTTCATTCAGGTGTCACTGCCCTGAAGGCTGACCTGTACCTCGCACCTTCACTACTGGTATATATACTGATAATTGTTGTTGTTGAATAAAATTGTAGTTGTAGTGAACATATAGTGGGTTTTTCATTGATTTTGACTTTGTCGTATATTAGAAATGCAGTTATGAAGATAATAAATATTCATATAAAATTCTTTATTGCTCAAAGATATGCCCAGGCTAGATACTCACTCTTATATTTATTTTTTTTTCTAACTTTGTATTCTGTTGCAGAAACTCTCTCAGCTCATCAGCTCCTCCAAAAACAGCATGCAGACTCTCCTCCTCAGGGCTAGATTCTTGGAAAGGGCTCCCAAAATGAAAATATGCAATATTTGTGACAGATGTATCAAATTAATAGATATTGTACTCAGAATTCAAAATTAATAAGCGTTTTATTTGATAAATGGAGGAAGACTTTAAAGGAATGAAAGTCCAGTTTCTTGGCATTGAAGCATCCGCTGCGGAAGAAAACATCCTCTATGAATTGTGAAAAGGATATTGTGTTAGTCAACTGTGGGTTATGTTTGTTGCTGAAGCAGTTTTGAAAAGTATTCCATTTGGACTAATTTTCATTCCATATATTTGAGGGAAATATTTTTTTTAATCGCTTTTGTTCGATATGGTTATCGTTATAGAAAATTGATCCGATTCCATAGTGTCTTCGTAAATTTTCCTTTAACATTTTGTAGCAAGAGTTAAAGAAATGTCTCTAGCAGAGGGATGAGTATTAGGGGCGGTGACACGAGTGGGGGAGCCATCATTAAGTACAATAAGATTTCGGTTGTTTATAGCCTCTAAAAGATCAAATCCGTTTCTTTCATCATTATTGCTACCCCAAAGAGTGTAATGACAGTTGAAGTCACCGCATACTTTTACCGGAGAATTAAATTGATCGAAAAAAAATTCCGAGGCTAATGTTGAAATGCAGTTAGTATTGGGGGCTATATACAGTGATACCACACAAATATTTGATGGCATTAACTGAACAGCACATACTTCGTATTCCTTGAAAGAATCATCTTGAATCAAATGTTTTTGAAAGAAATATTACTAGCAACGAATATGGCAACGCCACCATATCCGTCGGCTCTATTTTTCGATATAAGGTTATAACCTTTAATGCAGGTTTGTTTTTGTTAAATGATCTAGCGTTCCACTGAAGAATTGTTAATGAGTTGTTGTAAGTAGGATGAGTCATTATCGCTTTCTATTTCTATGGTATCTGATGTCAGTTCTGGATTTATTAGGTTTGAGACAAAACTTTTTATATCTATAGGAATATTGTCTGGTTTATCTAGATGAATTTTTGTTGTGTGGGATATCGATGAAATAAGGTTTTGTACATAATAACATATTCCATCTATTATATATACTTTCCTTGTATTTTAAAAAATCTTTCCGTAGGGGATTCGGAATGATGGGATTCGGGGAAGGTATTTTCTTCCCTTTGTGTGTCGGGGGCGGGGTTAAGTGAGGGGATATGGCTTCACGCTCCTTTTGACTAGAGATATTTTGAGGTTTCGATAATGAGTTTTCATTGAATATAGTGGGGTTATACGCTGCGAAGAGGATGGTAGCTCTGGGAAGTTATCCAAATTATCAAGTATTTCGAATCTATTGTTGGTGGTGACCTTGGCATAAGAGGGGTCATTGACCAGATTTTCGATATCTTTTCTACTACAAAATAAGCAGTAGGTCCGGTTGGTGCCGCAAAATTCATTAGAATCATGAGTTTCCGAGCAGTTTTTACATCTGGATTCTGTGATTCTGTGGCTTCACAAATTTTAGCCGTGTGTCCAAATCTGAGACATCGAACACATTGAATAACGGGTTGAATATATGTATTCAACGGAAAGTACGATAGGTTGATTCTAACCGCATCAGGGATTGAACTGCTTATAAAAGCAATTCTAGTAATTTGTCGAGGGACATACTGTATATTGCCGTCTGGGTCAACAATTTTTCTTCTCATTCTTTGAACTCTTACCACTTCTCTATCGAAAATAATTGCGGATTTTCAGTGAAGAACGTATCTACTTCTCTAACAACACCTTAGCGTTGCGTAAAAAATTTTGGAGTATATTTATTTCGAAGTATACAATCATGATTTATTGATGAGTTTGCTATTGAATACGTGTTAATTAGCTCTATGCACTCACAAGATGAAGTTGACGAAGAGACAGGAAAACCAGAAATTATTTTATTCTACAACAGTACTAAAGGGGGTGTTGATACCTTTGATCAGCTGTGCCATTCAAAACCCGTTGCTAGGAAAACAAGGAGATGGCCACTGAGATTTTTCTATGGAATGTTAGACGGAGGTGCAGTCAATTCTACATAGGCTGAAACATCCTTATTAAAAAATTTCCCGATCTACGTTTATAAAGTCCTTAGCTGATTCATTAGTGGAAGATTACATGAAACAAAGAATAAGTAATCTACGGCTGCCAAAAAAGTTGGGTCAATCTATGCGTGATTATCTGGGATATCCAGATGAACAACCCATTGCAAATATTCAGAAAGGGTCTCTTCGATGGGATTTCTACCCAAGACGCCGCGATAGGAAAGGCCGCCATGTTTGTGTTCACTGTGCGAAAAATATGTGTGCAGAACATCAATTCAGTATTTGTGAAGATTGTAAAATATTAAATAAAACACTATTTCATTCTCTACTTTCTCTTAAACTTAATTATGGCATCCTAAAAACAATATTACACAAATGAGTACATCTTATATTTTGTCCGAACCTGTACAATTATTTAAATTTTTTTGACTAAACTCTACAGCACATAGTAGGGAATGGAATAATTCGACACCTTTTTGATAAAATAAACCTAAATATACTCGAAGATATCTTTCATTTTGGAAAATAATAATGGGTCGTTCGCGACCCCATATTATGAAAATTGTAATGTAGTTTCACCTTGTGGTTCTAGGGTTAAACAAGACCTTCACTCTGTGTCTTCCCGCTGACCATACTTACGCCTTTTCTGGCAGCGGCCAAGGTTGAAGCGTGTCTGGTGCTATGAGGGGTAAAGTCCGCATTTTTGTAAAGTAACTTTTACCCGGTTGAAACTAATGAATAATTTGGTACACCCTCCTCGTAATTCTTTTGTTTTGTCCTCATAATCCCGTAATGTCCGTCCTGCACAGATTAGAGGGTCTTTTTCAAAAAACGGCAGTACGAGTGTAAGCTGTGCTCTGTGTAATCCGGATGTTTGAATTCGGCATGTAATGATTATAGTGATACCGTCTTTGTCTACAGCAATATTGTTGGTTTCTATGGAAGCCAAAGTTTGTAGTCATTGTCCGGAGACCAGTGCTAGTAATGTTATCAGTTTATAGCTAAGGGTTGTTATACTCTAGTAGTATGGCAAACCCAGCTCTGGGACCGGAGAGTGTCCCAGAAGTGGGTTTGCTCCACACGGGGATTTATCTCTCGATGGCCGCGTCCATCGAGTTCTCGCCATTGGTGGAGGGTTGCTGAAGAAGATGACGTGTTCGCCGAAGAGTTTTGGGGGTGGGGGGTCGTCAAAGCGTTGTTTCACCTTAAGTGGCGCGCGTGTTTTCTGCAAAAAATCATGGCGGCGATGACGCAGGAGGCAAAAAAACATGGCGGCGATGGCGGAACTTATGAAAAAACGCCCCTCACGTGATTTGCTGAAAGCAATTGGCTGGAAATTATGAAAAAACGTCCCCTTACGTGACTCGCTGAGATCAATTGGCTGGAAGTTATAAAAAACGTTCCCTCACGTGATTCGCTGAGAGCAATAGGCTGGGATAGAAAAAACGTCACTGTGTAGAAAAAAATATGACCGCCGCCTTAATTGACAAAATGAAAAAATTTAATATGAAAAATGTCTGTCTTGGAACAAAAGAAAATTATAATGGAATTATTAATTCACTCTCTCGAATGAAATCCCAAAAGAAAAACACGTCTCCGCCGTGAAATAGCGATAAGGCACGTCCCGTGCTTGTTTACTGTCTGCTCCAGCTGAATGAAATTCTAAGAAAACACGATGATCCATTTGATCTTGAATTTGTTTTTCAGAGTTAATAGCATCCGTTGTTTGTTTACGCTTTGTCTGCTCGAGCTAAATTGACCTTGGAGTTGATTTTTGTTATTGCGCGATTTGGGTTTTCCCCAGATCGACCGTTGCATACATTTGCAGCGTGGGTCACGTGACCTCGGCGTGGAGGTGGACGGCGTGGGTCACATGACACAGAGAGTTAATACGTATGTTCACAGCGAGCCAGCGTCATTTCATGTATGCGTACATTGTTTTTTATTGTGAATGCCATTTAATTCGTGATTTGCAAAGGTTAGTAGTAGTAGTAGTAGTTATTCATTTTTTATTTTTCGCGAGTGTTTCAAGTGCGCCTATTTCTTTAGATTTACTTGTTTTTTTTTTCAAAAAAATTCAGAAAATTTCCTTTGCCATATTTTTTTTTTGTCTCATACAGTGTGTCTGTCTCACAAACATTATAATTTTTTCGTTTCTCATACAGTGTGTGTGTGGATTGCATTTTTTCATATTCATTTCTCATACAGGGTGTCTCTAACGAAATTCCATTTGCTATATACAGTGTGAATCGATTTTTTTTTCATCATATTTATTTCTCATACATAGGGTGAATCATGAACTATATTTTTTTTCATTTTCAGTGAGTGAGTGAGAGTTATACAGCGTGTATGATTTTTTTTTTCATTTTTCAAATGATTTCGCAGATGTCTCATCTTCTCGACGAAATTAACAATATTTCGTTGGCTTGCAGGAAGGACCTGCGGAAGTTGTCTGGGCTACCGAAGGACCAACCTCATCTGATCCTCGGTGCTCAAGCAAAAACAACCGAATTTGAAGAGTCCATCCTAGTGGAGTTGGAGGAGTGTTAAGTATTCCTGCCAAATCGAGTGACTGGTGCATTCAAACCCATCCTCGACAAATTAACCGAGTTCCAGCATATTCTCATCGAGCGAGCAGAAAATTGCCAAACAAAATCATCCACAGCAGCTGTTTGAGACCCCTAAAGCCTGAAAACGCCGCCGCCGCCGTTGGAAACAAAGAGTGAATTTCTTGTATTTTCATTTGACATTTTCTTAAAATTTTGTGTGTGTATCTGTTGAATCATTATCATCATGTCATCTGACGCTATTGTTGCACACAGTAAGGAGATGGTAGCCAAGTTGCGTAAGGTCAAAAAAATCCTCAAAAAGGGTTGTACTGATGAAGAGCGCAAACATTGGCTGGCCCATTGCAAGTACACCGCCCGCCTGATCAATAGTGCGATCGCGGCAGTGGATTGCATAGGCTCTCTGAGAAGATTACAAACTTTATGCGGACACTTGAAAATTATCCGAAATTCAATCAAAAATTCAGGTCAACAACAGCCAGGCGTCGACGTGGTGGTGGGAGAGGGAGTCATATCAAAATTAACTTCTCGAGTAAAGTGGTAGGACTTGAAATCGGCATTTTCTTCGCGTTTACGCACCGGTATAATTATGAATTTGAAACATAAAGATATTGGGCAATTTTTTGGTGATGCATTCATTCTATTCAAAAGTAGAATTCAAAATTTATTGAAAAAACATCCAATCATCGAAGTCAATGCGACATTTTGTGGTAAATTCGTGAAAAATTCCTTGAATGAAGAACAAAAAATCGGCTTTAAATATTTCAGCACTAAAAACGTTGTTATCGATAGGGGTACAACTTTGAAAGAGTGGTTCCTTGAAAATGCCATTGATCAAATTCAAAACAAACTTTCAGAATTCGCGGACAAAAGAAGTGGCTGGAGTCTTCAGAAAATTGTTAGTTTGGAAATCAATACGAATGAATCGGGCATGGGAAACGGTTCGTCTTTCATCGAGCTACCAAAATCCATTGCGAATAAAAAAGCTTGCATCAATTTGAAAAATGAAGATGATGCTTGTTTCGCTTGGGCCGTCGTCTCAGCTCTGTACCCTGTTGAATCAGGTAAAAATTGCAGCAGAACATTATCTTACCCTCATTATTTAAATGTACTTAACTTGGATGGAATCGACTTTTCCATGACATTCAAACAAATTATCAAATTTGAGCGATTGAACAACATATCGATCAATGTGTACAACTTGGAATTGATTCAGCCGCAGGCGAACAAGGAGGCATTTTTCGTTACTGTTCCGAGCCGACACATGAAACAAAAATTAGACAAACATGTCAATCTTCTCCTCATTCAAAATTAATATCACCCGAAATTAAATGATTACGAGGCACCACCACAAGAAATCGCCAATGACGACGACGCCGTCGGCGATGAAATAAAATTCCATTACGTTTGGATAAAGGATTTATCTCGCCTACTCAATCGCCAACTCAGTTAAAACCAAAATAAAACATTCATTTGCGACTTGTGTTTGAATTATTTCATGAGTGTGGAGAAACTCGACAGTCATACTGTTGATTGTCAACAATTAAACGAAAGCAAAATTTCATTTCCTTCGTATGATCATGTAGAATTTCGGGATTTTGTACATAAAGAAATAGTGCCCTTTGTAATTTACGCGGATTTTTAGTCGATTTTGGAATAGTTTAATGACGAAGAATGCAGCTCATATACGGCAAAGTACCAAAAATACATTCCTTTCAGCGCTGGATTTTATTTCAAGTGTGCATATCACGATGCTTTGTCATCGGGGCCTTGACTCGATGGATTGGTTTGCGGAGAGAATGGGGGCCATAGCCAAATTTGTGGAAGCCAAAACTTTGGATATTGTCCCCATGATCGTCTCACATCCTGATAGAGCGACAGCGCCATGTTGCCACATCTGCGAAAAACCTTGGAAAACTGACGACAAAATTGTAAAAGATCATAATCACTACACGGGAGCGTTCCGTGTATATGTGCATGCCCATTGCAATTTGAACTACAAAAAGTCGTTCGTTGTGCCCATCATTTTCCACAATTTATCCGCATACGACATCCATTTTATTATTCGAGATATAGCAAAAAGGGGTCGAGTCAGCCTGTTTGTTGCCTGTCAACAAATAAATATACATATCTTTCACCCAGTACGATGGAAATACTGACATTAAATTTCGATTTTTCGACTCTTTTCGCTTCATGGCATGAGCTTGGAGCATTTGATGCAAACACTGACCATCCATGACTTGAAGATTTCAAGGCGCGAATTTGCCCATTTCGATGACGATCGGTTCTAGTTACTCACTCGAAAAGGGATATTCCCATACGATTTCATCGATTCGATGGAGAAATTGGAATGCCCAAGCTTGCCGGCGCGCGATCAGCTCTACAACAAGTTGAATGATTGTGGCATCACCAATGTCGAATACAAGCATGCGCAGAACGTGCGGCGGTCGTTCAAATTGACAACACTGGGCAAATACTCTGACCTATACATGAAAACCGACATATTGCTTTGGGCGGATATTTTCGAAATTTTTTTAAATATCGGCCACGAGATATATGGGTTGGATCCTGCGAGGTATTACACCCTCCCGGGATATACGTGTTCCTGTATGTTGAAGTACACCCAGTGTAAATTGCACACACTGAAAGACGTCGACATGCTTCTCTTTGTCGAGCGAGGAATTCGTGGTGGCATCAGTCAGTGCTGCAACAGATTCTCCTCGGCCAATAACAAGCACATGGGCGAAAGGTATGACGCCTCCAAACCGTCGACCTTTTTGCTATATCTCGACGTGAATAATCTCTATGGTTGGGCCATGATGGAATATCTTCCGTTCAATGGCTTTAAATGGCTCGAAAATTCAGCCGATTTCGATGTGTCGGAAGTGTCGGACACCTCGCCCACCGGCTACATTCTCGAAGTCGATTTGGAGTACCCCAAACATCTGCATGACAAACACAAAGATTTGCTCTCATTTGCCGAGCACTGTACACCGCCAGGCTCGAATTGACGACCACGCTGTACAACAAGGAAAAATATGTTGTGCACTACAGGGTGTTGAAACAAGCACTCAAACACGGCCTTGTACTCAAGAAAATCCACAAAGTGCTGCAATTCAATAGGCGTAGCTGCGTCCCTACATTGGATTGAATATGAAATTACGCTCTCAAGCAAAAACTACTTTTGGCAAAAATAACTACAAACTAGCCAATAACGCAGTGTTCGGGAAAACCATGGAAAACATACGGAAGCACCGTGTGGTGAAAATGGAAAAGTGGGAAGGGCGATATGGCGCAAAAAATCTAATTGCCAGTCCAAATTTCAGGAGTCGCACCATTTTCGACGAGAGCATCGTCGCCATCGAGATGGCAAAGACGGATTTGATATTCAATAAGCCCTTGTACATAGCAATGTCGATTCTCGATATTTCCAAGGTGTGCGTGTCCGATTTCCATTACGGCTTTATGATGGAAGAGTACACGTACGATCAGTGCAAATTGACGTATACGGATACTGATTCGATCATTTATGAAATTAAGTGCGATGATATTTATCGTGATTTGATAAGCATTCACATTGAAAAATCTGATACCAGCGACTACCCAAGCGTCCCCTTTGACATTCCCCTTGAAAATAAAAAAGTACCCGGCTTGATGAAGGACGAAGCCAATGGTCGTATCATGACAGATTTCGTGGGGCTTCGATCAAAGTTGTACACCTATAAGATACAAGGTGGCAAAATCGTAAAAAAATCCGAAGAGGTCAAATACAGCGTTATCGAAAATCACATCACTTTTGAAGATCATGTGGAATGTCTGAAAAACAATGTGGAAAAAATAACTTCGCAACGCTGTATTCGATCCTTTTCTCACAACGTTTTTAGTGTAGAGCAAACAAAGATCGCTCTCAGCCCCCACGACGACAAGCGCTGTTTGATTGTCGGCTCTCATGACACTCTGCCGTGGGGTCATTACAGTCAGTTAGATATCTAATAGAATGTAAATGTTTTTTTCAGAGAGCACATACCCACACACACACCACCACCATGGTAGACACTTTGAAAAAAATGTATGCTGTCTGAAAGTAGTCAGATGTACATCATCTATAGTTGAATTCGTCGAGGCCTCACCTCTACGATGGTCGCTCACTGATCGAATTTTGAAAATGTTTGCCAATGAAAAATGGGTGAAAATCTATAAGCAGGCTCAGAGCGAGAGAAATCAGCTTCAAAGATAGGTGTGAAGCTCTCAAAAATCAAGACTGGGAGGGTCATTTGCACGAAGACCAATACTGTGTGTGGGCGAATGCATATCGTATTCCAAAATATAATTTACCATTTTGCCGCACTAGTTATAAAGCATCCAGAAGGGCTATGCAAAACCTTCTAGATCACAGCATCAGAGACCAAAATCCAAAAATCCAAAAATATATATTGACATTAAATTTATCATAAAATATAACAACTCACAAAAACATTTAAATAGATAAAACCTCGTTTAAAACAATCACTTAGCCGCAGTGGGTTAGGGGATGTTACGTGGTTTAGGGTGGGATTTTGGGTTTTTTAACCGTGCCAGAGAGGTATTCTCTGGCAGGTAAAACCTCTTTCGCCTGCCGGAGCAAGCCCTACGGTGTTATGTAGGCCTTCAAATGCTGCGAGTGTGTGTCTGCCATTTATTAAACCCCGTCTCCTGGTTAACATATACGGGGCGTTCAATATTTGGGGTGAGGCATCGGGCTATCGGGACCATGGGCTGTGGGGCTTTTCTTACGACTCCCGGAAAAACGACGAAAAAACCGTGTTCGGAGAATGTGGTGGCTATAGCTCACTCACTCATCTTCCAAAGGTTCCTGGAATATATCCAGTGCCTGGTAGATAAGCCCGTGTTTCAACCTTAGGTTGTCACGGGCTCTGGCTGCTGTAATATCCCTGGTCAATGGGCTTCCAAGGATAAAGTGTCTGAAGAATTTATCAGACTGTTGTTTGATAAATTCTTCGATTTTTGGAATATCGGCTAGCTCTCTCAGTGTGTCAAGCCGAATGTATCTATCACTGTTCGTGACGATACGGAGTATTTTGTTTTGCATCGTTTCCAAGCGCAACATTGTTGACTTGGGAACGCTGCAAAACACTGGACAAGCGTATGTCATGGTTGGTCTTATGACCTGCTTATAGACTAACACTTTATTCTCCATGGACAGTCTGGAATTTCTCGCTATCAGAGGATAGTTCCTCCTAACCGCTTCGGCGGCTCGCATCAATGCCAGACTGACATGTTTCGTAAGTGTTAGTCCACGGTCCAGTTGTACCCCCAGGTACAGCGCGGAGACGGACTCGCCAATCTCGGCCCCCAGAGCTCTGAATCCCCCATGAATTTCAACGTTTGATCGTTTCACCTTCTTGGTGAAATTCATCAGCTCCGTCTTGGCCGAGTTTACCACTATCTTGTTCCTCTCCATATACGGCACTACCTCCGTGTCCAAGTGGTTTTTCACGCGCAGGGCCGCCTCGTTGGAGGTGTTTCCGTGCGCGTAAATGGCAGTATCATCTGCATATATTGCTGTTTGTGTTTGTTGATTTTTCGGGAAGTCGTGTGTATATAGGGAGTACAAGAGTGGCGACAAGCTCGACCCCTGCGGCACTCCTGCTTCGGCTTTCCTCATCGAGGAGCTGGTTTCATTCACCTTAACCTTGAAAGTCCTGTTGACCAGGTATGAATCCAGCAGCCTTACCATATGTCCAGGCATACCTGCCCTTAGCATTTTCATGACCAGGCCCTCGATCCAGACCGAATCAAAAGCCTTTTGTATATCCAACAGGACCATAACCGTGTTACGGTCCCGATTGAAACCTTCCTTCACCCCGTGGACAATTCGGGCCACTTGGGAGGTCGTCGAGTGACCTTTCCTGAAGCCGAATTGTTCCTCCGGGATGAGCTCTAGTTCTTCTTCGAGACCGCTTAGTCTCTTCAGTAGGATCCTATCCACCACCTTGCCTACCGCACTGAGCAGTGAGATGGGGCGGTAGCTGTCTATCCTAGTGTCCTGCTTCCCCGGCTTGAGGATGGGGATGATCTCTGCTTGCTTTAGGCACTCTGGGTAGTGCTGCCATTTTATGATCGCGTTGATTATGTGGATCCACTGTACGAGGGACTTCCTTGGGAGATTCCGCAGCAGAGTCGCGTCGATCTTGTCTAACCCGGGTGCCTTATTCCTGGGGAGCTTATTAATTATGTCCCTTACCTCCTCGAAGCTGGATATCAGCTTCGAGTAGGCTTGGTTAATTATGGGTTGCTTCGTAGCTCTTCTGAAGTCCCTCACTCCCCTGGTAATTTCGGCGTGTTCCCGGGTGACATCCTGCCCTGCCCGGAAAGCATCCTGGAAGTAATCCCCGAACATCTCCGCTTTCCCCGGATCGGTCATTGCTTGCCTACGGCCGTTCTCTACGGCGGGGATGACGTTATACTTCCTGCGAGGCATCTTCGTCGTCCGCCACAGAGAACCGTCTTCGGCGTTGAGGGCCTCAAGTTTCCTCTTCCAGGCTTCATCCCGGTGCTTACGGATTAGTTGGCCAACCTCCCGCCCCAGGCTCATCATGTTCTCACGATGGACCGGGTTGCGGGTGGTTTGCCACCTTTTTAGCTCCTTATTAATGAGCTTTATAAGCTCCAGGATGAAGTCTGGGAGGTGATCCTTGTCCTCCCGTACGACCCTCTTCCTGGTGGTAATTTCCCTTGCCTGTAGGGTTTTTATCCACCTCTGGGTTTCCCGGTTTATCTCCCCCTCAGGAATCTGAGGGGTGATAACCGTTCTCTCATTGATTATCCTCCGATATTCCTTTCAATCAGTGGTGGAGTAATCGTACAGGGTTCTGTTCCCCTTTTTGTCCACCCTTGATTGCAAAGAATACCGGTTCATGATCAGAGATAAACTAAGAGGCGGTTCTCAGTCTTGTGATATCTACGACATTTTTATTTACCGCCAGGTCGAGTATCGACGGTGCGAGACCGTTCCAGGGGTAGTGGGTGGGGGTGTCTGGGTGGTCTACTACCACGTTATTGTTCATAGTGTACTTCCAGAGCACGTTTCCGTTAGGGTTGGCGACTGACTGACCGACTAGACTCCACGTCGGATGTCTCGCATTGAAGTCTCCTGCTAGCAGCACTTTGTGCCCGCTGCTGCAGAGAACATCCACATCCAGTTCGGTGAGCTTGTTGCTCGGGGGGTTGTATACCGAATACAGCCTTACCCCAGATTCGAACTGTACTCCTACATGCTCTATTGAGCTTGCTCTCTATGGTAAGGGCGTATGCGGCACACAGGACTTTACTAGGATAGCAACTCCTCCCCCTCTGACTCCGTTCGGGCGATCTTGCCTGATGGTGGTGAATCCCCTGAAGCTTAGTTTATGTTCCTGTTGGATGCCCGTCTCGGACAAGAGCAACAGGTCAATTTTATGCTTGCGAATGAGCTCAGAAACAAGATGGTATTTGTTTCTGATCCCATTCACGTTGAGCATGCATACCTGGAGGGGCATCTATAAGCCGTAGCTTTGGATATTTTCCATGACCCTCCAGAAGGCCAGGAATTTCTCGCCGCTAGTCCGGGCCTTCGTAAGGCCCTCGACGATGTCATCCATGGCCCGCAATAGGCCTTGTGTATTGACGAGTTCCTGGATAGCCCGATGTCTCTCCATGAACCCACTCACAGCATCTGTCGGCCCCGGCTGGATTGTCCGGCTGGCCGTGACTTGGGATGGGGGTTGGGATGGGGTAGGGATACTGCGGCTTACCCCGTCCTCGGTTGCTTCCCTGGCTGCTCGTCTCTCCTCCCATACGTTCCTCTGGACCGGAGGGGCTGGCTTATATCGTTGTGCAGGTTTCTTCAGGGGCTGCCTTATTTGCTTCCTTGCCTCCTGTGTCGTAATATGTTTCTTGTAGGCCTCGCACTCGACGTTGCAGGCTGTGTGGTCCCCTCCACAATTACAGCACAGGGCTGGGGTTGTCCTGGGCTTGGTGCATGCCCTAGACCAGTGCGCTCCTGCGCATTTCATGCATTTGGCTGGCCTGTTGCAGTTCGATTGGGCATGCCCCCAAGCTTGGCACCGGTAGCACTGGATCGCTTCTCTGTTATTAATCTTAACTTCCCAGTGCACAATTACCCCAGTGACCGCACGGATAGTCTTATTCAGGAAGCTTTCTGTGACATTCTTATCAGTGTTGACTATATAAAGCTTCCTGTCGGTGTTAGTGATTTCAACTATTCCGTACGTCCTCAGTCCCTGCTTCTCAAGGTCCTGTTCAATGTCCTCCACAGACGGGCTGTGGTCTAGTCCCTTGAGAAGGAACGCATGTCTCCTCTCCCCCGGCATTGTGTAGGTATGAAATTCTACCTCCGATGCCTTAAGGGTACTCTTCAGCGAGGCCTGGTTTTCTGCCGTATTTGCATATATTAGGGTAGATTTATTCGTGAATTTGTAGACTACCCTTGATATTTCGCTGAAGAGTAGCCTTATTCTCCGGATTAAGGGTGATGGTGCCGTCTATAATAATCGGAGGGCATCTTAGTTCCTTTTTCAACGCCGGGGGCGGCGCTTTGCTCTTACCCTTACCGCTGGTGGTGGTAGCGGCAAGGGGTGAAGGGGGGTTGTTCCCCACAGCTCTGCTTGTGCTCGGCCTAGGGTCGACCTCCCGTTTTCTTTTCTTGTTGTGGTTTTCTTGTGTTTCTTCGTTGTTACGTTTCGTCTCCTGTGTATCCCTTTCTCCCTGTCCATCATCATCGGTGTCTTCTTCCGACAGAGCCTGGAACGCGTTGTTCAGGTCTAGAGGGGCCTCCTTCAGATTCAGAGGGACCCATTTGAGCTTTTTTGGATTCTTGGGCTTCTGGAATCCCTCTGAATCTTTCGCTGTTGTTGGCGTAGTAGGCTTTCTTGGTCCCTGTAGGAGTTTTATTGTCCCCTCTAGTCTTTCACTTGCCACTCTTGTTTCCTCCTGGAATTTCTCCCTATAATAGGCCGCAACCTCGCTGAGTTCCCGTTCCCTGATCCTCAGCCAGGGGAACTCTTTCAGCTCCTCCGGAATTTGCATGTTCTTACAGAACATGGAGACCTTCTGATTCACCCTATCCCTTACGGAATCCTCCAGGGCCTTAAGTTTGGGTGAATTTCTGAGAGTCTCCCATGTTCTGCATTCCGGCGCTGGTGCTCAGTTGCGGGGAGGGGCTTTTTGGTGGTCCAGGCTTTGTCGGGGGAGTCAGGGATTTCCTTCTCTCCAGGAGCCTCGTCTTCATGCGGGCCTTCTCTTCCCGCACTTTCTGGCGTTGAGCCCTGGCAATCTTATCCTGAAGTTGTTGGGCCCGCATGTCGGCGCACAGCTTTTGGAGTCCGGTAGGGCTCTCCTTCGGGAGGTCGACTTCCATATTTTCTGGGGCGTTGGCGGCAGCATCATCAGCATCCGGGGACTTCGCTTTTCCATGGGGCGGTGATTGGTTTCCCCCTTGGGGGAATATGGCCTCCATTCCCGCTTCCATCTCTTGTCGGAGAAGCTGCTCTGCAGTCAGCGAGTCTGAGAGGGAGTCTTTGTAATCTTTAAGCTCCTTACTGATCCTTTCCCGTGCAGCTTGCTGTGAGTCCTCCTCACTGCTGCTCGAGTCCGGATCAGGGGACTCCTTGGCATCACTGAAGTCCTCAGACTCGCTGGCTTCCTTTGCGCCAAGCCTTCCGGTCTTAGGGCCTGGGGTGGGGATCTTCCGGCTCTGGATTTGGGCTTCTTTGTCCCAGGTCCTAAGCGTCCTTTTGCCGTCTTTGTCGTACTCGACGACAAATATCTTAGTCTTTACCCTCTTCAGAGGGGTGCTAAGTTCCGTACGGTTGTCTGTCCCGGAAGGCTTCCCGATGATCTTTCGGAAGAAGTTCCTCTTCTCCTGCGAGCCGATGTCTTCAGGCTTTGTCGCCTTTTGCTCATCCTGAGCGTAGGCGCTGACGAAGCTCGTATTCGAACGAGGTTCTTCTTCCTTAGGGCGCTTTTTGTTGTTCATTTCGACGCTGCGCGACGCCTCCGGCGCCGGGCGCTTCTGCGCATGCGTCCCTTCTCCGACAGGAATTTTCTTATTTGGGGTTGACGTCTTCTGGATGCGGGATGGAGCTCCTGCTCCCCCTTTTTTCTGGTCCCCCGGGGTGGAGGGTCCTGGGGGGGTGAGTGATTTCTCACCCCTCGAGGTGTCTAACATCCTTGGGCTTTAAGCCCAGCCGTCTGCCAATCTCATGGCTCGACTCGCTCCCGACCACTTGGGAGTGGCCTCTTTAGCAGAAGTGGGTGGAGCCTATTTGCTAATACTAGACTCAGCTCCCAAGAGCTTAGGAGAACTTGGCTGTATAGTCGCGGTTCTCCTATCTCCTGCTCACCTCGTCTAGTAGCTTTCACCCACGACTCCCGTACGAAATTCGCTAATATTTTTGAGTTTTTAAAATTTTGGCAGCGCGTTAGTGTAGTCGGGTCGGCTGCTCCCGACACACTCGGGAGGGTCGTTTGCACGAAGACCAATACTGTGTGTGGGCAAATGCATATCGTATTCCAAAATATAATTTACGATTTTGCTGCACTTGCTATAAAGCATTCAGAAGGGCTATGCAAAACCATCCGATTCACAGCATCAGAGACCATCAACATATGGTGTTCGGTGTAAAGCACATGGGCAATATATATATCAATGCTGTAAATTTTGGTGTCACAACAGATTTGATGAAGTGTTATTCACTTTAAAACTAGCAGCCAATGCTACTGTGACCTACATCTGCATGGTGGTGGTGAGCCCTACGGATTAGATCTCACATAAAAATGCTTCATAGTCTCAGGAGATGAGGATTCAGAATTCGATGAATGAGATTGTCAAAATACACAAATTTTCAAGAAAATTTCAAATGAAAATGCAAGAAATTCTGCTCTTGTTTGTTTCTTTCTACACACCCACACACACACACACACACACACCTTACATATATTCAATCAAATAATAGTCGATTATGTTTTATATTTATTATTGAATAAAATTAATATGTAATCCATGTCTGAATATTATTATCATCATTTCGTTTCACCCTCCCAACCTCTCATTCAAAATCCCACATATTTTTGGAAGTAATTTTTGCATAAAAAAGAGTAACTTTTTTGCGCAAAAAAGTATAATTTTTTTTATTCAAAAAAGTGTGAATTTTTATGCAAAAACTGTAACTTTTTTTAATGCAAAAAAGTATATAATTTTTGCCTTAAAAAGTAACACTTTTATTGACAGTGGAAAAAGCTGAGTGAAAGCTGAGTGATTCAGTCAGCCACTCAGCTTTCACTGAAAATGTTTCACTCAGCTTTCACCATCATGTCAATGAAGGTGTTAGTTTTTTTCATCCAAAAATACATGTATTCTTATGGGAAAATGGTCAGGTGAAAGCTTAGTGAATGCTGAGTAACTCAAAAATCACTGAAAATGCTCCACTGAAATCGTTCCACCATGTCAATTTTGGGTGTTTTTTTTCATCGAAAGAAGTGCCTCTTTTTTGCCTCAAAAGTGGCACTTTTTGCATAAAAAACGTGAAAATGCAGTTTTTGATGAAAAAAAGTAACGTTTCTGAGCCAAAAAAGTGTCTGTTTATTGACCTAAAAAGTGACACTTTTATTCACATGGTGGAAAAAGCTGAGTGATTCACTCAGCCACTCAGCTTCCACTGAAAATGCTTCACTTAGCTTTTACTATCATGTCAATAAAGGTGTCACTTTTTTTCATTCAAAAATAGATTTATTCTTAGGGAAAATGGTAATTTTTTTTTTTTTTAAAAATTACCGAAAATTGACATGGTGGAAAAAGCTGAGTGAAAGCCGAGTGAATACTGAGTGACTCAAAATTCACTGAAAATGCTTCACTGAAATCTTTCCACCTTGTCAATTTTGGGTGTTTATTTTATCGAAAAAAGTGCCTCTTTTTTGCCTCAAAAGTGGCACTTTTTGCATCAAAAACGTGAAAATGCAGTTTTTGATGCAGAAAAGTATCGTGTTTGAGCCAAAGAAGTGCCTGTTTTTTGCCTTAAAAAGTAACACTTTTATTGACATGGTGGAAAAAGCTGAGTGAAAGCTGAGTGATTCACTCAGCCACTCAGCTTTCACTAAAAATGCTTCACTCAGCGTTCACCACCATGACAATAAGTGTCACTTTTTTTCATAAGAAAATACATGTATTCTAATGGCAAAACTAGTATATGGTGTGAGCCTGGCGATTGTTGAAGAAGGCACCCGATGTGATGTTTCTATCGATGTGAACAGTTCGAACTTTGATAATGTTCACAGGTAGGTCGGATGAGTGAACGCGTCCAACCTCCAATAGTCTCGTAGAAAAAACCAGTAATCGTCCTATGGAATCCTTGGCATGAAAATCGATGTTATAGAGCTTGCTGTATATCTCACACTGCAGCGTATTGGTGTTGGGTTTGAGGAAGAACAAAGCCTTGCTTTTGTTGGTGCCATCGTCGTCGTCGTCGACGTCGCCAACGTCACTAGAAACTACGGCTCTCTTATTCTTCTTCTTTGCTTCTTTCGGCCTCTCGATGTGTTTGTGTATAAACTTGGCAATGTCGCTTATTTCGTAATACCCAGTCGGTATTTGGATGATGCTAACAGATGGCGCTCCTTTGACAGAATAATAGAATCGGCCACTCGATATGTTCGGTATGCTGTTGTATGAATGGAAACCAATCAATGCCAAGCCGTAAGTGCTATCTTCGTCCAATTGGAGCGGCGGAGAAAAGTCTGCGGTTAGCGTCCACGTTTGACCTGTCACTGTCAACAGCAAAAACATAACTGACACTGGATGGGGTTATGTACTTCTATTTAAACCATTCCATATGCGCGCTCTTTGCTCAGAGTTCAGTATAGGATTCAAGACGCGTGAGGGTCGCGCTATCCTGTCCATGGCCACTTGCATCCAGTACGATGTGCGCGAAGTTTTGTATGCAAAACGCCACGCCACCATATAATGAACCTCATTGCGCTAGTCATTAAAGGTCACCACTTTTCTATTAATTTTCACGCGCGCGCACACACTCTCGTATAGAAAATTCAAACACAAATGACCGCAATTAACTTGGTTGAATGTCTGATAGGGATCGTTGTTGTAGAAGAATTTCTCTTTTTTACCCAGACATCGCACCAATTCCACCGGTGGCTTCAAATTGCCGAAACTGTCAAAGTATTTCACCACATGTTTGTGTTTCACGTAAGCTACCCAATGCGTTCCGTGATTCCTACTTGGGACTGTACTTGGGAAGTTTCGATGAGGATCGAGGTAAGTTGTCTCGCTTGAAAACACCAATGAAATGGGGTATTTTCAGACGTTTCACATATTTAAGCAATTCCTCTTCGTACAACACTCTATTGGGCAGCTTCAGCGGGAGTTTTTTGAAAATTTCTTCTTGAGAAATAAACCGTAGTCGCCTTTAGCGGTCTTGCGTAGAAACAAACCGGAACCTCCATGTTTGTTGTCACCACCAATGCTCTCCATTGCGGTATTATGTCACTAGTCTTCCTCCAATTTCTTTTTGGCATTGGCCGAGGAGATGAAGGTCCTGTCCATGGTGCTGGCACCGCCTGCCAACGAGCCCAGCACCCCCAGAGCGGCGAATATCGAAAGCAGAGGCAGCACACCACCGCTCTTCACTTCAAACGGTATTATTCAGAGTGTTTCGCACAGTCTTGGTGATTTTATTAACCACATCTCGACGGAAAGACTTTGGCTTTGGAGCAGCAGCAATCTTCTTCTTCAGACCCATTCCCAAATTACATTTTTCCTTCATGGTTGTGGTGACCAGCCAAGCAGCAGCTTTCTCACCAAATTTGGCGTCTTTTGATTTGACACGTTCCCAAGCTCCATTTTCCAGCGACCAGTCAGCCTTGTGTCTCTCCCTCAAAGACTTGTTTTGAGAGTATGCAATATCGTGAGTCTTACAAGCCAAATCCAAATTGTTCACAGCAGGGTCTCCACGTGCCAATCTCTTCTGTAGTTTAGTACCTGGTCCACAGTACTGGTATCCAGGCAAATGGAGCTCGAATGGCAGATGATTAATCAGACATTTCACTCCACGACCTTCGTGCATGACACTGACGCAAATGATGTTGCGCACCTACTTACATAGCTGTAATCCACTCAAAATGTCATTCGAATGTCAGATGTGGGCGTGGTCACACACGCACACACACAAACATTCAATCAACTCAAACATGAAAGTGGTGCAACAAGTGCCGGCTCTGGAAATCGTCAATTTGGATACCATAGGTGGAGGAGGTATTGGCGGTGACGACGACGGTATACGTGAACACGGTGTCCTGCTACCGAATTCGTTTAGAGCGATATTTTGCGGCCCCAGCGGATGTGGCAAGACCAACGCTGTACTCAGTTTGCTGTTCAGCCCAAACGGAGCACGTTTTGAGAATGTTTACATTTATTCAAAGTCGCTGTACCAACTGGTGCCGGAAGTGACGGAGCTCCGGAGACAGGGCCTGACTGGGTAATTCCCAACGGAAAAATAAAATATAATAATAATAATGATAATAATAATAATAATATATATATAAGCAGGGAAGGCCAACCATCATCCAAGGCCTTGGTGAGTTGCGACACCACTTTCCTGAGCTACCGGTGCAAAACCGGACCGGCAGCCATGGCGCACCCTGGAGGGAATGCTCATTCCTTCTGATGTCGGCCGTGGGTATACTGGGTTAACCCCCCGGTATACCCCACTACTCGGTTCACGATGGACGAGAAAGAGGCCCCCACAACCGACCCCCTCGGATTAGGGGTCATAGGCAAGGTGGTGGGGCCCAGAAGATGGATTGCCAATATATAACGACCGCAATAAAAACGGACTCTTTGAGTGGACGGATGAACTAAGGGACAGTCTTCTGCATTGCTATGAGAGCAGAGAGCCCGCCCGAAGAGGATACATGGCGAGAATGCATGCTTTGTGATGTGAAATACACCCAGACGATGCGGCCTTTTCCGCACAAAACCTATGGGATTATGTATCCCACCTTCGGGTTCGAGGCTATGTTAGAGCCCCTCCTTAGCCGGTTAACGCAGTGGCAGAAGTGGCAGATATGCCACGCGTCGATCTGGCTGTAGAGGAGGCCCGCATCATACCACCAACGGAAGGCATCAGAACCCGCAGGGCGCTGCATAACACCAAGCCCCTAAAGCCACAACAACTGGCTCGGGTGGATTCGGAGATTCACGATGTCCTTTCAGAAGAGGCTGACATCTGGCAGATCAACTCTGCCGTGTATGACGCCGCTCAGGCCCTGTCCCAAACGGAGAGAAGGGATACCAACCCTCTGATTGGGAGGCATGAGCGACGTATTCACAAGATGGAAGCTAAGATCAGGTCAGCGAGACAACACGCGTCTCGTATCCAGTGTGTGGCGGACTACGTGGTGGCCAATAGGCCCTTCACGCCCGCAGTGCGGCGAATTGCCGCAAGTTTAAGACGAGCTCACCACACACTAAATCAAGGCGTGCTGTTAACCATCAAGCAGCACTGTCTTGATAGGATACGAATGCTGGTGGCTGCAAAAAAGTCACTAGTGAGGCGGGCGAGAAGCATCGCGGAAAACATGAAGTTCCGCGATAAACCTTCTCGCCTATTCCAAGAGCCTCCACGTGTTGTGGAAAACCCGCCGGCGGCTGATTGGGTAGAAACCTTCTGGAAGGGTATTTACGAATTTCCGCAACCACTCAACGTAGATACTCCAGCCCTAGCGCAGTTAGAAGCTTTCTGCAGGAGGCTTCGTCAGCCTGAGCTCAATGAACTGTGCAATCCGATAACCCCGGAAGAAGTTCGACGGGCCCTCAAAGGCTCGAAGAATTTTGCTGCTCCAGGTCCTGATGGCCTGAATAACTATTAATGGAAAAAATTACCAAGTACCCACCACCATCTAGCAGGAGTTTTCAACTCGTGGCTAGATGGGGAGCAGCAGATTCCGGATAGGTTTGTCGAGGGGCGAACCGTGCTAATCCCCAAAAACGGAGATTTGACTGATCCGAAGAACTACAGACCGATAACATGCTTGAGCGCATGTTATAAGATGTTTACACGCATTTTGTACATGCGAATACTCTCCGCAGTTGAGCCGGTGTATGAACGGATATATGAGCAAAGAGGGTCAAAAAAGGGGGTCGCTGGCTGCAAGGAGAACCTGCTGATCAACAGATGCATCACGCAGTACTCCGTGCAATATAAGCGTAACCTTTCAATGGCCTGGATCGATTATCGCAAGGCATTTGATACAACATCGCATGAACTCATCATGCATTTGCTCAGATGCCTTGCGGTACCCGATCAAATAGTGAGATGCATTGAACAGCTGATGCCGCTCTGGAGGACTCGCTTTACCATAACATCTGGTCAAGTCAGAGTCCAAACAGAGCAGGTTATCTTTAGAAGGGGTGTGTTTCAGAAAGACTCCCTCAGCCCTCTTCTCTTCTGCATCTCACTACTGCCATTGTCCGTTGCACTACGGAAAACTCGCGGATACAACTGCGGCATCCCCAGCAACCGGAGACATAAGGTCACCCATCTGTTTCACATGGATGACCCTAAACTTTATGCCTCCGGAGAAAAGGATCTTCACCAGTCCTTAAGGGTGGTGCAAGAGTACACGCATGCTGTCGGTATGGAGTTTGGGATAGACAAATGTGCCACGGTTCATCTCAAAAGAGGACGTTGCGAGGAATACGGAGAGGACGTTCAGCTCGTAGACGGAAGCATCCTACATCATCTGGATGCCGGAGAGACGTATACCTACCTAGGGGTGGAACAACGCCACACCCAAGAGGTAGCTACTGTCAAAACCTCTCTCCGCGGCAAGTATCAGCACAAACTCCGACAGATCTGGTCTTCAGAACTGTCGGGAAAGAACAAAGTTGCTGCAATTAATATGCTTGCCGTTCCGATTCTGCTTTACTCCTTTGGAGTAATGAAATGGACTCAGGAGGAGCTGCGACAACTCGATGTTAAAACTCGCATAATGATGCATCTGCATAGGAGCTTGCATCCTAAATCGTCCGTTTCACGGTTATTCTTCCCTAGACAACGGGGAGGCCATGGACTTTTGAGTTTGGAGTGTGGAGGAGGTATTGGCGGTGACGACGACGGTATACGTGAACATGGTGTCCTGCTACCGAATTCGTTTTGAGCGATATTTTGCGTCCCCAGCGGATGTGGCAAGACCAACGCTGTACTCAGTTTGCTGTTCAGCCCAAACGGAGCACGTTCCGAGAATGTTTACATTTATTCAAAGTCGCTGTACCAATCTTAATACCAGCTGTTGCACGATGTACTGAAACAAGTCAAGGGCATTGGCTATTTTCCATACAGGGTTAACGACGAGGTAATTGATTTGTCAAGGGCGAAAGGAAACTAAATTTTCATATTTGACGATGTGGCGTGTGACAAACAGAATAAAATCTATGCCATCGCACGTCACAAGGATATTGACGCAACACACTTGTGTCAAACCTACTCCAAGATACCCAAACAGCTGATCAGAGATAATTGCAACATTATAGTGCTTTTTCGGCAAAAAGATATGAATTTGAAGCACGCTTTCGATGAGCACGTCTCTCCAGATTACACCTTTGAGGAATTTCGCCGCATGTGCGACACTTGTTGGAAGGAAAAATTCGGATCATTGGTCATTGTCAAAGACTTTGATGCGAACAAAGTGCGCTACCGCCTGGGCTTTGACAAATATATACAAATGTGATGCGAGGTGGCACGGCATTTGTACTAAAGCCATGGCGCCGACCACATCACCCCGAATTGAGACGGAGAATGCTGATGCTGAACGCAAACGTCAAGTCAATCAGTTGTCGAAAATTGTGCGAAAAAAGTATCTGAGTCTGAAACTCGGAAAATCCGAGCATGATGAAGCACTGAGTAAATTATTCAAACCCATCACGGTGCCACTGAAAAGAATGAGTGCGGCAATGCGGCCACCACTCACCAAGCGATCACGACTGACAGTAAAAAAAGAAGAGAAACAGGAACCGTCATCGACTTTATGAAAAAATAAGAAGACGAAGAAAGCTACCTCACAGATGATGGTGATGGTGATTATGACGATGATGATGAGGATGACTACTTGGAAGTTCATCCCGAGGTAGCAACTGAAATCGTGAATGAACATCGCGCCTAATCCGGCAAAATAGATGTGAATTACGGCCCCATTTACTACAAACCAAGAGCGCAATGGTGGTAGAATGGTGGTGGAAAGCTGATGGACTTTGACAAAGATACATGAGACATTCGCATTGATGGTGTAACATACGAGGGCACTCCGGGACTATATAGTTTGATTTACTACAAAAATCCCAAATACGCTATAGCCGATTTGGTGGCACACAAGCAAATTTTTACAGATACAGGTGCGCATGTAGATGCGCGTGGTAGGTTGAATCCATCTCAGACTGCCTAATATGAAAATTTGATTCGACCAATGTTCAAAGACCCTCAATCAAAAATAGGTGGTGGTGGTGGAGGAGGTCGAGGTCGTTTCGCCGACGGCAGTGTTATCCCAGATCAAACATGTGGTCGGTGGATCAGCGGTCGAAGGCCCAGGCCATTCGAAACTCCAGCATAGCGATAGTCGGTTCGAGTCCGATATAGGTACGAGAATTTTTCTCAACTACTTTATATCGGATCGATAGGCGACCGCATGCCTTATTGAAAAGCAAGTGTATTGTGAGTTGTCAGATGCCAGTCTCGTCTGGTGCTAGCTTGGAATGCACACCGACCAACCGAGGTTGTGCTGCAGGTTTTCCGGGTTTTCCTACAACCGAAAAGTGAATACTGAAACATCAGTAAGTCGCCCCGAAGCGCCACGGCAAATAATAAAAATAGCTGTCCTCTACCCGCACAGGCTATGCCTTTGGTTACACTCAACGAGTGTTTATGAGGGAGTATTATTGTTATTATTATCAGTTGACATACATCACGAATCCCATAGAATACGTGTACTGGGACGATGTGAACGAGTTCGTTGACAGGTATAGGCTTCTGTTAGCCGCCAAAAATGCCGGCAGCACTTCTACCGACAAAGAAATCGTGGCCATCATCAATGAGCTGAGAGAAGCAGGCTATATTCGATAAATAAAAGCGTGGACTTTTTTTGCATGCTACAGTTGCATCATGAGCATCAACAAGTTTGGTCTCATGAGCATCAACAAGTTTGGTCAAATTTCGTCAGCTCGCCGTGCACGGCAGCAGCATTAGCCTACCATTTCCCTGGCGTTATACTCAACTATACGACAAATGGGGACATTGATGCTGAACATGTGAAACTATGTGATGTGGAAACGCCAAGTGCACATGATGTTGCCAATAAAAATTCGTTAATGACGTCATACAGAAGTTCAAAGATGACGTCATACACGAAATCGAAGACAAGATGGACACAACCAAAATCAATCTAATAGCCTTGGATATTCGAGTGATGAAATTCATGTCACTTCCGATAAAAGAGCATGAAAATACCAAGAAACGTTTGGATAAATTGGCACCACCACTGGATATTGTTGATATTCCAGCCTCTTAAGTAGAAGGTGTAACAACGTACAGAGCAGTTAGTGTTTTGGTCCCGCCAATAGCGAAATGACGTCATCATCATCTGAGAAAAAACAATTGGTTGATGAGCTCCATGCTCCAGCCAGAAGAAATTTTCCTCTCAGACGTGATATTATCAAAGGATTCGACGATCTGTGAAATATGGACTTTGCTGATCTTCGAAAATACTCCAAAGCCAATAAAAACTTCAATTATATTCTCGTGGTGATTGACACCTTCTCCAAGTACCTATGGGTGCGCCCATTGAAGACCAAAACTCGTCAAGACGTCACCGAAGCGATGAGTGACATATTGTCGAAAGCGAAAAGATGTCCCATGCTCCTCCAATCAGATCTCGAAACTGAATTTCACAATTCCAGCTCTCAGGCTCTCCTGAAAAAGTACAACATCAAACACTACAGCACGTATACCGTGAAGAAAGCCGCGATCGCGCAGAAGGTTATACGTACTCTCAAGGAGAATCTCTTCAAGTATTTCAGTTTGAACGGTACCTACAAATGGCTGAACATTTTGCCGGACATTGCCATAAACTTCAACCAGTGCAAACATCGAACGATCGGCATAAAAAGTGTGACGTCACCAAAGACATTGAAAAACAGGTGTATAAGTCAACGTATGATTATGCCGAACATGTTGATCGAAAAACAATCAAAATTGACGTTTTCGTGGGAATTAGCAAGGCCAAGCATGTTTTCGAAAAAGGGTATACGCCTAATTGGACTACGGAACAATTCAAAGTTGTCAAAGTGAAAATCACCCAACCAATCACGTATTTGCTGGAGGACTTGGAAGGGCGACCAATCAGCGGCGATTTCTACGAACAAGAATTAAAAAAAAACAAAAATCTAGTGGAGTGAATCATCAGGCGTAAGGGTTGTAAAGTACTTGTGAAATGGCTGGGGTTCGATAGTACGCACAATAGTTGGAATGATACGACGAATCGCATGTAATTCAATGTAAAATTGACACAATCTCAACTGGAAGAGGGGGCCTTTCATCATCGTCGTCTCAGCTCTCGACGACGTAGAAACTCGAGCCGGCATATGGGGGGAAGGTGGGGGGTGATGGTGGCGGCGGCAGCGGAGAAATAAGCCAATTCCAAACGGTGCAGAGATTAGTCAGTCAACATGTTTGGTGCAGTGAACTTCGTTGTGGAGTCTTCTGAAGAGTCATCTGATTAGGAGTCAGGAGTCATCATCATCATCATCATCATCATCATCATCATCATCATCATCATCATCATCATCATCATCATCATCATCATCATCATCATCATCATCATCATCATCATCATCATCATCATCATCATCATCATCATCATCATCATCATCATCATCATCATCA
This sequence comes from Chrysolina americana, assembly GCA_958502065.1. Taxonomy (NCBI): domain Eukaryota; kingdom Metazoa; phylum Arthropoda; class Insecta; order Coleoptera; family Chrysomelidae; genus Chrysolina; species Chrysolina americana. The sequence continues at coordinate 51,038,567 of OY293413.1, forward strand.
TCATCATCATCATCATCATCATCATCATCATCATCATCATCATCATCATCATCATCATCATCATCATCATCATCATCATCATCATCATCATCATCATCATCATCATCATCATCATCATCATCATCATCATCATCATCATCATCATCATCATCATCATCATCATCATCATCATCATCATCATCATCATCATCATCATCATCATCATCATCATCATCATCATCATCATCATCATCATCATCATCATCATCATCATCATCATCATCATCATCATCATCATCATCATCATCATCATCATCATCATCATCATCATCATTATCATCATCATCAGTGGAGAGTGGGCATATCGAATGGCAGATTAGATCGAATATGTGACATGTACAAGGAGGCCATCAAAGCGGAACGTTTCTTTGCGTGCAACGCCACCTACGAGTTTCTCAACACCGACGTTTTGAGCTTGCGATGCGGCATAAGTTTTACACTAGCCAAGATGACATAAATGCAACAGCAGCAGCCAAGACCAGCCAAATCAAACTCGACTGGGACAATGTTATGGATTTGGAATCACACACTTATGCAGAGAGTCTACAAGTGCGAGTTTCCAAGAATGACACCTACTTCTACCTGTCGGAAGATTTTAATATCTATTGAATATGAACTTTAGTCAATATTATCACGATTTATTAAGCAATGCAAAAACTCTAGCTAAAAACAATGGTTTGTCATTTGATGAGTCTATAAACTTGTGTACTATATCATCAAAAGATGATAAACATGTTTTCGTGAATACCTATGCTATTTGAAACAAAGTACTGTTTGATTACTAAACGAAATAAATGTATATATTAAGAGCAGAGTTGGCGTTCTAATTCAGTATGCAATGTGCAGTGTGTCTGTGTGTAAGCCGAGAGAGAGAGAGACGGAGAGATGCAGTACGAAACAAGACTCGACTCGTTTCGAAGCTGGACATTTCCTGCGAGTAAGTTAGCCGAAGCAGGCTTTACGTATTCCGGTTCGGAAGATGTAGTTGCATGTCTTTCGTGCCAAGTAAAAGGGTTCAGATGGCTGCCCAATGACGATCCTATGGCTTACCATCGTTTATTGAGCCCCCATTGTGATTTCGTTCGTAGTTATTACTCTGAGCACAGACACACACACAGACCGATGACAGATGGCGCTGATCTCCAGAACCAAGAGTAACAGATGTCATTAGCAGAGTGACTGATGACACATGTGAATTGTTTTTTCTCAGATGATGATGATGATGATGATGATGATGACATAATTTTGCTATTGGCGGGGCCAAAACACTAACTGCTCTGTACGTTGTTACAACTTCTACTTAAGAGGCTGGAATATCCACAATATCCAGTGGTGGTGTCAATTTATCCAAGCGTTTCTTGGTATTTTCATGCTTTTTCATCGAAAGTGACATGAATTTCATCACTAGAATATCCAAGACTGTTAGATTGTTTTTCGTGGTGTCCAGCTCGTCTTTGAGTTCGTGTATGACGTCATCTTTGAACTTCTGTATGACGTTATCAACGTATTTTTTATTGGCAACATCAATGAGTGCACTTGGCGATTCCACATCACATATTTTCACATGTTCAGTATCAATGTCTTCATTTGTCGTATAGTTGAGTATAACGCCAGGGAAATGGTAGTGCTGCTGCTGCTGCCGTGTACGGCGAGCTGACGAAGTTTGACCGAACTTGTTGATGCTCATGATGTGACTGTAGCACGCAAAAAAACGTCTACACTTTTATTTATCGAACATAGCCTGCATCTCTCAGCTCATTGATGATAGCCACGATCTCGTTGTCGGTAGAGGTGCTGCCGGCATTTTTGGCGGCTAACAGAAGCCTATACCTGTCAACGAGCTGGTTCACAGTACACGTATTCTATGGGTTTCGTGTGGTATGTCAACTGATAATAAAAATAATAATACTCCCTCACAAACACTCGTTGAGTGTACCCAAAGGCATATCCTGTGCGAGTAGAGAACAACTATTTTTAGTATTAGCCGTGGCGCTCCGGGGCGACTCACTGATGTTTCAGGTGATGTATTCACTTTTCAGCTGTAGGAAAACCCGGAAAACCTAAAGCACCACCTCGGGTGGTCGGTGTGCACTCCAAGCTAGCACCGGACGAGGCTGGCATCTAGACAACTCACAATACACTTGCTTTCCAACAAGGCATGCGTTCGCCTATCGATCCGATATAAAGTAGTTGAGAAAAATTCTCGTACCTATATCGGACTCGAACCAACTATCGCTATGCTGGAGTTTCGAACGGCCTGTGCCTTAGACCGCTGATCCACCGACCACATGTTTGATCTGGGATAACACTGCCGTCCGCGAAACGACCTCGACCACCTCTACCTCCACCACCACCACCACCACCACCACCACCACCACCACCACCACCACCACCACCACCACCACCACCTATTTTTGATTGAGGGTCTCTGAACATTGGTCGAATCAAATTTTCCTATTTGGCAGTCTGAGATGGATTCAACCTACCACGCGCATCTACATGCGCACCTGTAGCTGTCAAAATTTGCTTGTATGCCACCAAATCGGCTTTAGCGTATTTGGGATTTTTGTAGTAAATCAAACTATATAGTCCCGGAGTGCCCTCGTATGTTACACCATCAATGCGAATGTCCCATGTATCTTTGTCGAAGTCCATCAGCTTTCTACCGAGCAATCTTTGCGCTCTTGGTTTGTCGTAAATGGGGCCGTAATTCACATCTATTTTGACGAATTAGGCGCGACGTTCATTCACGAATTCAGTAGCTACCTCGGGATGAACTTCCAATTAGTCATCTTCATCATCATCGTCACAATCATCATCATCATCACCATCTTCTGTGAGGTAGCTTTCTTCGTTTTCTTCCTTTTTCATAAAGTCTGGAGTCGATGACAGTTCCTGTTTCTCTTCTTTTTTTACTGTCAGTCGTGATCGCTTGGTAAGTGGTGGTGGCACTGCCGCAATCATTTTTTCAGTGGCACCGTAATGGGTTTGAATAATTTACTCAGTGCTTCATCATGCTCGGATTTTCCGAGTTTCAGACTCAAATACTTTTTTCGCACAATTTTCGACAATTGATTGACTTGAAGTTTGCGTTCAGCTTCAGCAATCTCCGTCTCAATTCAGGGTGATGTGGTCGGCACCATGGCTTTAGTACAAATGCCGTGCCACCTCGCATCACATTTGTATATATTTGTCAAAGCCCAGGCGGTAGCGCACTTTGTTCACATCAAAGTCTTTGACAATGACCAATGATCCGAAATTTTTCCTTCCAACAGGTGGCGCACATGCGGCGAAATTCCTCAAAGGTGTAATCTGGAGAGACGAGCTCGTCGAAGGCGTGCTTCAAATTCATATCGTCTTCCCAAAAAAGCACTATAATGTTGCAATTATCTCTGATCAGCTCTTTGGGTATTTTGTAGAAGGTTTGACTTAAGTGTGTTGCGTCAATACCCTTGTGACGTGCGATGGCATAGATTTCATTCTGTTTGTCACACGCCACATCGTCAAATATTAAAATTGAGTTTCTCTTCGCCTTTGACAGATCGATTTCCTCGTCGTTGTCCCTGTATGGAAAATAGCCTACGCCCTTGACTTGTTTCAGTACATCGTGCAACTGGTGACAGTCATGTGCCCTGAGTAGGCGGAGTGAACCAAGAATTATGGCCTTCTGCATTCGCCCGGCTAGAATTTCTGCCATGTCACGGCAAGCCGGTATGATTTTTAAGTTTGAGAGCAGTGTGTCCATCATTCCACCAAGGACCCCTATTATCAGAACCACCATCTTGACAGAATGGTTTGGGTAAAGCCTGCGGAGTTCAAAGAGAAGATCTCGATAGTTAGTCCGTTTTTCCTCCTCTTTTCGGACGATGTTCGTTTCGCCAGGAGCTGAAAACTCAATGACGAAAATCGTCCTACTTTGATGGTCGAGGAGTACTACATCAGGCTTATTGGCTTGTATTTGCCTGAGGGTGGGGAATGAATAGTTCCAATGGATTCGGCACTTCTCATTCTCCACAACGGACTCAATATTCCCCGGAGCATAAGGCAACACTGGTGTCTCGTCTACACCGTACGAGTGTCGTAGATGGTAGTACAACACTCGTAGGGCCGCGTTATGTCTGTGGATATAGGCTGAGACCGCATAAGCTGGACAAGCTGACAGCAAATGCATTATGGTCTCAGCTGCCCCACGACACGCTCTGCATCTAGTGTCAGGGACCTCTATACCCATCACGCGACTGCGGTAGATGAGAGTGTTGAAGACACCATCCTGGCAGGCCATTATGAATCCCTCGGTCTCCGACTTCAGCCCACTTGACCTGAGAAACGAGAAGGTCAGGTCTCTGGATAAGCCTAGGTCTTCAATGTTCTTGAAGAAGACCCCATGCATCGGCTTATCCTTATGTCGAGTTCATCGGCTGCACGGGTTGCTGCCTTGAAAAGAAATGCTCCAATCCCTGCTTTTTCATGATCACATACCAAGCAGAGAAGGGGATCTGAACTCCTGATGACTTTACGGGCTCCATCCAGTACCATTCTGTTATGTAGACACTCCAAACTCAAAAGTCCACGGTATTATTATTATTATCATTATTATTATTATTATTATTATTATGTATCAATAGATACATAAAACCTATTTTTCTCGATTCATTTTGCGGATCGAATGAATGAGAGAGAGAGAGAGAGACTGAAAGAAATACGAGTCATGTACATTGAGCAATAGTGTATGTGTGTGTTCCTATCAGTGTATATATTTGAGTGACATATACGCTGTTTCTCAGTGTGCCAATTGCTCTCAGCGAGTCACGTGAGGGGACGTTTTTTTATAACTTCCAGCCAATTGCTCTCAGCGAATCACGTGAGATTACGTTTTTTCATAACTTCCGCCATCACCGCCATTTTTTTTTTTTCAGAAAACACGCGTGCCAATTAGGGTGAAACAACGCTTTGACGACTCCCCACCCCTGAAACTCTTCGGCAAATACGTCATCTTCTTCAGCAACCCTCCACCAACGGCGAGAACTCGACGGACGCAGCCAGTCCACGTCCAATGGCTTCTGAAAATTATAGGCGAAACAAGCGGCATGCGAAGTAGAGTAGGAGAGTAATTGGAAGCAATGAATTCAGTCCCGTAAGGGGTACTTTTCCTGATAGTCCTGGTCTATCTATTCTGGTAGGATGGTATACAGATTGAAGTATACAGTAGTTGAAAAATCAGAGGTAGCAGAAGCAAGTAAAGTAAGCAGAAAAAGCCTGAAATATTATAGTTAGTTTCAGGTTGTTTTCTCAAGCGCTAGAAGAAACTAGAGGTTTCTCTGAACCTTTGAAATTAAGCCATTACCTTGGAAGAAGTGTGGCCTCAAAGAAATATGCTAGATTTCTTTGTATGGTTTCCAAAATCCCCAATCAAGGGGGGGATCAACTATAAATAATAATATTCATGAACAACACAAAAATCTCCTATGAAACGTGCTTAGTAAAGTAAGTTTTTCGGCTAACCTTGAGTACAAGGTTAGCCGAAAAACTGAAGGCAAAATCTTTTACTTTTTGATGCTATATGTCATCTGGAATCTGTGCAAATTCACCAAGGTCGAAAAAATATCATGATCTTCCTTACTTGAAACAATTACTAAAGAAATGAGTAGGACAATAAAGATTAAAGTGAAGTGAAAGAGAACATCACTTGAAAATTGGTGTTTGTTTACCTTTTTAAAATTACTGAAGTTTGATGAATGATTTCTCAATTTCTATACAGGGTATGAAGTGTGCACCTCATTGATCTTTCAAGTTATTTGATATTGGAATGTAATAATATACTTTTATTCATCTTTCAGGTGCCATAACCATCAGAGGATTCATCAGAAGGTCTTCTCAACTAGTTCTAACCATTGATTTGATTCAAATTATAATTTTAATTGAAAGAAATTTATGAATAAAGATTATGGTACTATCATCACAAGTTAAATAAAGTGAAAGAATAATACTGTAATTATAAGTTAACACAGGGTCGGTCGGTGGCTCAGTGGCTAAGGTCTCGAGCAGTGGAACTTCTAGCTCAGACAGACGTTCGAGGCTCGGGTACGGAATCTTTTTTCTCAAGTACACGGGTCTCTTTGGGTGGCCACATGCCTTGTTGTGAATCAAGTGTGATGTGAGTTGCCTAGATGCCGATCCCGACGTCTGGTGCTAGCTTGAAGTGCGCACTGACCAAACGGGGTGGTTCTGTAGGTTTTCCTGGTTTTCCTACAGCTGAAAAGTGAATATACCACCGACAATATCAGTAAGTCGCCCTGAAGCGCCACGGCAAATATTAATTGCCGTCCTCTACCCGCACAGGCTATGTCTTTGGGTACACTCTACGAGTGTTTATGAGGGAGTATTATTATTATTATTATAAAACGGTAATTATAAGTAAATAGAATGAAAAATTTATGCCCAAAATTATTTTATATTTTTATATCTTTGGCATACTCCTCGGGTTTTTTCGGTAGAATCGATCAACTGATATGACCATGGTGACAAAATTCGGGAAATAATGAAGGGCCCTTTAAACTTAGCCGATATCTAGCCGAAGTGACTCCTTTTGCCTTATACGATAAGGTGTATGTTTTTTTCTAGACACGCTGATCAAGTTAAAAACGTTCATTCTTTCTCCGGAGGTTGTAACGATTTCGACTACTATCAAACCTCTTTTTGAACCATTTAGCTACATCGTTGAATACTTCAACCAGGGCTTGAGTTCGGGCAAGTGAATCAGTTGTTATCCAATACTTAAATTCCTGGAGGATTCTTGCCAGTGAGATTAATTTATCTCCCAAACATAATGATATTTCCCGATAACTGTGTTACTTCATGACCCAAAGAACCGATAGCGCAAGCAACTTTCTGGGAGTATTTATGCCACAGGCGATTATTATCCGCAACTTAAGAGGTAATGATAGTTTTCATCGTGCGATGATACCTCTCTACAGTGTTGACTTGTGCATGAAAGTTTGAAATGTAGGCTGCTGTAATTCCATACCTCTCCAACACATACGTCATAACCTTCCCTTTAAACTGTTTTCCATTGTCCATTACTACCCTTTCAGGTACACCAAACATCAATAACACTTGATCTTCAAAAATTTCAGAGATTCGTGAGGCAGTAGCAGCTCTGAGGGGCAAAAGTAATAGATACTTACTGAAAAGGCCTGTTACAGTGAAAATATATGAATAACCCAAAATAGAACACAGCAAGTGACCAACAAGGTCTATACTCAAAATTTGCCAGGGACTGGTGGTTGTTGGAGTGACACTCAGCATTGAACCTCTTGGAGGCTGCTATTCTGGTTTCATCTTGATACAAACCTCACAGTTATTGATGCAACGTGCTAAGTGTTGATTCTCGCCAGCGTTTTATAGATAGCCAAATGTCCACAATGAGGAGGGTCAGATGCTCTCGTATGATACTTGTTCGTTTCTCCTTCGTTACTACTATTAGCCATTTATTCGATCTTGGAATCAGTCCGGGTAAGTTATGTGGGCTAGTTTAAGTCATTGGTCATTCTCAAGACGCCACTCAGGACAGGGATCTAGATTTTGGGACACCGTGTCCTTCATCTTGTTATGCCACTTGTCTTTGACCGTACTATCAACCACGGTGGCCTGCACGAAAGGAACAGAACGAGAAAGTGTATCAGGGACAACATGGTCCTTGCCCTCACGGTGTATCATACTGTTGGAGCTGTATAGCCCATCTGGCGATTCTTCCAATGGGATCCTCGATGCTATTGAGCCATTTAAGGTTGTAACGGTCTGTGATAACATCGAATTTAGTGCCTTCCACGTAAGGTCAAAACTTTTCTATAACGTATAAAACTTCCAAACAATCTTCTTCGGTTGTGCCATATTTCCGTTCTGCCTTACTCAAGGAACGACTGAGGTAGGTAATAACCATTTCGCCCCCATCTTTCCACACTTGTGAAAGGATGGCACCAACTCCAAAATGACTAGCATCCGCCTGTATCACAAAAGGCAAGTCGAAGCTCGGACAAGACATGAGGGGTGCAGAGACCAAAACTCCTTTCAGCGCTAGGGAAGCTGATTCACACGGTTCATCCAGATGAACTTCGTATTATTCCTGAGGAGTTTGCATAATGGAGCAGTTAAGGACGGAAAATTATGGACAAAGCGTCTGTAACAAGACGCAACTCCAATTAACCGTCCAACATTTGCGACACCTTTTGGAGTCGAAATCCTTAGAATAGCTTCTACTTTTCTGGATTCACCATCAGACCTTGGGCTCCCACCACATATCCAAGATAATTAAATTCCGGCTTGCAAAAGTGGCATTTGGCGGGGTTAAGAGTGAGACCAGGTTTACGAATACGAAGAAGTATCTCTTTTAAAACTTCCAGATGTTTTTCAAACGTGGATGTACAGATTATAATATCATCAAGATATACGAAAACGTATTTTTCCAGGTCTACTCCAACAACGCGATCAATGAAACGTTGCTAAGTTGCGGGGGCATTATGGAGTTCCTCCGCAAATGATAGAAACAAAAAAAGCAGTCCAGGGTTTTGAGGCCTCAGACAATGGTATTTGCCAATACGCGGATTTTATGTCAAGCGATGTCGCGTAGCTTATCCAGCGTAGCACTGACGTATGGCACTGCGGTAGTCCACTACAAACCGATAACTACCATCCGATTTTTTTATCAACAGTATTGGCAAGGCCCACGGGGAGTCAGATGGTTCGATTACACCGTCGCTTAACATTTTCTCCAGATCCTCATTAACCTGTTACTGTAATGCTTCGAATAGACGAACTGGTGGGTGATCCGTCATTATCACATATTCAACTAAATTAGTGCATCCTAGTTCACTACCCATGTTCAAGAATGATTAGTCGATGATAACCTGCAGTAGTTGTTTCTGTTCTGATGTGAGAGTATCCAAAGAAGTGATGGAATCAACCATAATGTTGTTCACCTGGTTATCATCGTGAAATTTCCATTCATCTGAGAATCAATCGGAAATGATTCTCATCCGACGCCAAAAATCCATACCCAGTATGGGAGTATGCGACAAGGACGGAACAACAAGAACATCAATAAGCTTAATCTAAGTTTGCAAACCTATAGGTAATGTCAAAGTTCCCGCTACAGAGACCAATTCACCATTAGCTACCTTGTATTCGTGACGAAAAGATTCATGCAGAGTACAAGCATGCTGGAGTAACTTCCACCCTGGTCCACCTAAATAGTGCAAGAGGCTCCTGAATCCAGTAAACCCAATAGTTCACACCCATAGATAGAAACTTGGAGATAAGGCCTTGTGTCGTTCTTGGCATGATCAATTATGTAGTAGATTACAATTTGTGATTTCTGACGAGCCGTTTCAGAGGAGTGATCAGTCAGTCGGCTTACCGCTGTCGTCTGTTCCCATTTTTTTTGCATTGTGGACAAGTATCAGAAGTTTCTTTCAGTTTTCCTTATCAGTAACAGAACATTTTGCGTGAATCTGGATACCCGAACTTGTGATTATCTTTTCCACAATTCCAACACGATGGTCGTGGACTTGGAAAAGAAGATTTACTTGTGGAAGCGACTGGCTCTTCAACCTGATGATTACTAGTTTGTCGATTAGAAACTATTGTGGCCACCGAACTCTGGGTTTGGAGTTTCCGATAAGCAAGCTCTGGTTCCAATAAAGTTCTGTACGCTGTTGGAGAAGGAGTAAATTTTTGAACTACCAATTCAGTCTCCTCAATAATTACGACCAAAACTCAAATCCGGAATGGTGCTAATTTTTTGCAGGGATAACTGCGTCTGAATGTTGGGCAATAGATTTCGACGAATGAGGCTCACTCTTGACTCTTCCACTGGGGGTTGGTTCAACTTTCGGAACAAATTCTCCATAGAAGTAATGAATGTCAATACCCTCTCCTGTGCACCTTGGGTTCGGCGTCTGATTTCCTCCCATAAGTTATTTTCATAGTTATATGGTTTGAACGCTTGCCGTGCTGAGAAACCAAGTCATCACATGATAAGAAATGTTCAGTCCGATACCAGAATAAAGCTTTCTGTACAAAAAGCTCTGGGGCAGAACGTAGTGATTGTTCCTTTGAAGCACCGCGAGAGATCCGTATTTCTTCAATTACTCTAAAAATCATTGAATGTTGCCAGTCTAGACTCCCCTTCACGAGAGTCAGTTACGGGATTGAAACACACCTGTGAACTTGATGTGCCTCTGAATTGCTCGTTACCAAATCGGCCGTTTGGAGGTTCATTTGAGTTACCTCCCAGGCCCATTATATCAGTGTAATACCGATTGAAACAAGTGGTTACTTGTTTTGGTCTCGTGGTTTCAGTAAAACCCTCTCTTGAAACGAATCCTTCTTGAGATCGGTTACTTCGTGTTTGAGGTTCTTGCATAACAGGTAGTTCCAGCGGGATGAGGTCAGACAATGGAACGTGGTTAACCGAAGGTTCGATTGCAGGGGGCACCCCTGTTGAATTTGGAGAATCCAAAATCGAAATTCTATTTTGTTGAAGGCCCTGTAGAGTCCATCAGTATTGGGGTTTATTTGAAACTAACTAAGTTCAACTCCTTGTCGTAATAATGTTAATTCATCAAGAAGTTTGGAACATTTCAAGACCAACTGCAATCGCGAGATTTCATCATCAGTGGCTGTCATATTTATACGTTCTAAACGCAAGGACAAATGTGTAACTTTAGATTTCAAACGTCGAAACTCATTTTCGCAATTTTCGAAATCAAAATCAGTGATCTCTTGTTTTAGTTCATTGAAATTTTGTTAAGTTTTCATCTCGTTATCACGATCAAGGAAATCTTCAATAGAAAAATATGAAGGGTTATCTCTTTCTAATCTGAGAGCGTCCCTAAGCGCAAAGCGCTTTTCCTTAACAGTATTACCAATCGGTAAACCGCAAACATATAGTTCATACGTTAGTTCATCACCTAAAAGACGATTAGCTTCCATTATTATTATTCAATTGTAACTAATTTTCAAGTATATTCACAAAACCTCACGCCTACCAAAAACAAGAGGGTAAAACCGGATATAAACACAGATTACTGTGACTCGAAGAAATTTAAACTTAATTCACCATGCACCGAAATAGTGTAAATTCACTAACCAAAGTATGTTTAAATACAAATAAAATGACAACTAACTCAACCTCACTTTCTGATACTGATTTTCTGTTCAGGAGGTCAAACTATGTAAATTAAAAAAAATACGTTGATTCAGTCTCATGGAACATCATGTTTTAGGTACAACCACAGAATACATTAAAGTAGCATGGAATATCAGATGGGACTTGATGCCTACATTATATTAAATGTCCCCTTAACCTATTTAGGACATTATAAAGTCTGCAAAGTGACCTGGCAATTTCACTGATCTTTTGCTTCTCGCATCATTTACTGATTGTTTGTTACATGTCATTTGTGATTCTTCAGAGTTTTCTGCCATTACTTGTTCTGTCTCTGTTGGGATCTCCAATGGGATATTTGTATAATTTCTTGGTTAATTAACAGAAGGGCGTAAATGATATCTGTTTCTTTGAACATTTAACCCATTTTCCTTTTCTACAATATAGGATCTTGGTTTTGACAATTTTTTCACGACCCTAACCGGCTGCCAACTCTTTCCATCTCTTATGACAACATTGTCCTTCTCCTCAAATTCTTCTCGACCGGTTGTTGTTCTATCATAATAGTGCTTGTACAACCATCTTTTATTTTCAATTTTCTCCCTTTCTTCATTTTGGTCGATTTCTCTTGTAACAAGTAGTTCATCTTTGATGCGAAAATGTATATTGTTTAATAACATTGCTGGATATTTGTCAAAACCTGATATAGGAGTATTTCTGTAATCCAGTAGGGCTAACGGAATATCATCATACTTCTTCAACATATTTTTTGCTATCTGAACTGCTCTCTGCAAGACCATTGGATCTTGGGTAACGGGGGCTAGAAGTTATAAAATTGAAATTCCAATTTCTAGCAAATTCTCTACATTGCATATAATTGAACGGCATATTGTCAGCAACAATTTCTTGTGGAATTCCATGGGTGCAAAAAATTGTTTTTAAGGCTCTTATAACTGAGGTAGACGTCTTTGATTTTAGTGCAACAATTTCTAGCCACTTACTCAAATAGTATATCACAACTAAGTTTGGTTGACCTACAAATCCCAAAATTTCAGTTGCCAAACGTTAAAACGGTAAATCTGGTAAAGTTCCTTATATCAAAGGCTCCTTTTCATTGCTATTTTGGAACCTCTCACACTTTTTGCATCTTTGAATGAATTGTTTTATATCATCATTGATGCCTGTCCAATATAATATAATTTTTGCTCTTTGTTGAGTTTTCACTATCTATTAGTGGTTTTCATGAAGCTGATTGAGCATGCAGAGTCTTAGTCGTGTTGGAACTATGACACTGTTATCCAGAAAAATTAAGTCATTCAGAACATAAATTGAATTTCTGTCCTTATAGTATTTTTTCAATATGTCTGGTACCTTGGTAATATCATTGGACCATCCTCTAAAACAAACTTCTTTCAATTTGCTCAATTCGACATCTTTGTCCGATTGCACTTTAAATTGTTCTGGCCTTTCATCGGTCATGCAGATCGAGTGCACCACTTCTGTTATGAATTGATCATCCTTGGAAATTTCTTTAATATAGTTACGAGATAGCAAATCTGCAATATACATATCTTTTCCTGGTTTATATTCAACATCTATACCATATTTCAATAATTTGACTTTGTTTCTTTTTAATCGAGGGGAGTTAACATCTGATACACGTTTCCTCATGATCGCTTTGTAACGTACATTGGTTGCAGCCGGGCGGCGGACGTTACTATGACGCTCTCGGTTGTTGTCTCCGACAATTCCCAAACACCAGGAACTTGTCAGAACCCAACAAATTCTCGGGCGCCAGCTGTTTTAAAGTGATATGCTCCACTCTCCCAGTCTAGAGCACGGTGGGAGGCCCAGAGCAGCTACAGATGGAGATACGGTATTCCAGGGGTCAGTTCTTATGACACTCTATCGATTCCTCAAGAGATTGCAGGCTTTAATTGCAATCGCTTGTTTATCAGGAATACCGGCTGCTTTATGAATACGCTCTACAATGTACGGCGGACAGAATACTCCGTACGGCGGAAAGCACACAACCGTAACCAAGTATTGACAACCTATCTATGCTATTTGGCGGTTTTGCGAAAATGGACGGACGGGTGCATATAATACCTGTAATAGGCCTTCGGCGGCGGCGGCTGCGGTGAATAGAACCAAGGCTGAGGGCAACGGGTGTTCGGCTTCTACGGTCTCAATGAAATCGGCGAAACTTCCACGCTCTACTGTACTCTTGGGAACCGTAGCAAGTATTTTTCTTCTTAAATGTAATACGGCTAATCCCGAATGATCTGTTGTACAGGCCTCAGGGATTAGAAGTCGCGGTACAGAGCTTGACCCAGAGAAATCAAATTAAAACTTGCTACGGCGGTTTCCACGTATACCGGTGCCGAACGGAACCCTGAGGAATCCCTAATTTGATTCAAAACTTCGCGGACAACCTGCGTTCGACAGCCGAAAGGGTGTCCTGACTGTGGAACGCAGTTATGAGCTCCCTGGTGAGCACGGAGTCGACAACCGAAAGGGTGTCCTAGTTATCGAGTCCGTACGTTTCCGGCTCGGTTGATAAAACGGAAATGGGGTTCCTTACGGGTTTGAAGAAGCACAGAGAGGAGAACTTCTACCACCTTTGAACGGAATAATACTCGTGCCAACAAGAAAACTACTGCACACCGTTCGACAACCGAAAAAGGTGTCCTAGTCGTCGAACAGGATAATTTTATTTAACACGCGGAAGTCTGGTAGAAGTTCCCCGGACGGGAGCACGAGTTTCGATTCAAAAGTTCGAATGAACGTTAAATAGTTTGTCAATACTTTTGGGAAAGAAATAAGACACCTGCGTTAAATGCACTTGGTAGTATTCTATTACAAAAAAAAAAAAAAATAACGGTTTCGAAGAAATAGCCCTAATTACAGATAAGATTACGGAAAATGTCTTACTTTACTTCGGCTGGTGAAACACTAGGCACACACTCGGTCTATGGAATCAAAATTGCTAGCTCAGTCTTTTTGGCTGATAGCTGAATTATTCAAATAAACGGTTGAATTGAACACTGCCAGATCTATACCGGCTAATGGCTGGAGCACCAAAGAGAAAAAAAACAAAAACCCCCCGGCCAGTCGGTGAGGCCTATATTTATATGGTTCGTTTCACCTTCGTAGACGGTCGTAGCAAAATGCCTGAAAAAAAAAAAAAAAAATTCGTCCTGACTTCTTAACCATCCAAAGAACGGGGCTGCAAGAAATCGGAGCTGGAAACCTATTTAAAAGTTAAAATTTTTAACACACCACAAAAAGTGCAAAAACGGAGTTTCTTGGCGTGATACGGCAGCAGAGTTTACTGGAATGAATAAACATGAACACAGGAGGCAGATCCATATAAGAGGGTTTCGAATCGACGAATAAGTGGAAAATGCCGGCGTTCGGTCCATATACGGGGGGTTTGAAAAGATCTTCGGAGTCCAAAATAACGCTTCGTCACAGCTTTAATTGGTTTGTGGTCTGAATGAATTTTAACATGACGACCATATGTGTAATTTTGAAATTTGGTGCATGCAAAAAAAATGGCAATAAACTCTTTTTCAATCTGACTGAACCGAGTTTCACAGTCAGTGGGCGCACGAGAAGCACAAGCAATAGGTTTTTTGTCCCGAAGCAACACACAACCAAGACCACTTTGACTTGAATCAGTCTCTAATAATATTGGCTTAGTATCATCAAAATTTGATAAAACTGGTGGTGAACTAATAAGGTTCTTGATTGAATTCAGATAGGTAGTGTGCTTGATCGTCCACAACCACACTGTATTTTTTTCAACAATAAACGTAATGGTGCAGATATATATGAATTTCCTTAAATAATTAATCATTCCTAACAATATCTGCAATTCCTTTCTATTTTCAGGTTCCTCTAATTCTAGCATCGCTTTAACTTTACTGTCATCTGGTCTCATACCATCTCTATCAAATATATTTCCTAAATATTTAACTTGTTAACGGTACTGAATTTTGTTCCTATTAAACTTTACGTTAGCTTTTCTGGCTCGTTCTAATACAGTATTTAACATTTTGTCGTGTTCTTCCAAATTTTTCGTAGCTATTAACAAATCATCAAAGTATATAATTACTCCAGGAATGTCTTCAAAATGAGCATGATTAATTTTCTGGAAATATTCTGGTGCGCAATTGAGACCAAAGGGTAAGCGTTTAAATCTATACACTCCAAAAGGACATCCTAAAGCACATCCAAAAGCACATAATTTGCTAGACTTGTCGTCAAGTTCCACCTTATAAAATCCCTCTTTGAAATCTAAAACAGTAAAGTAACATTTGTTTTTCAGTTTAGAGGTTATTTCCTCCAAAGTGGGTATTTCAAAATATTCCCTTTCCAGAGCCCCATTGAGATCTCTTGGATCAAGACAAAGTCTAAGGAATTTATAATTATTTTCTATTATAACCAGGTTACTAAGCCACTCAGTTGGCTCTCCAAATTTAGAAATAATACCTCTATTGCACAAGTCATCTAATTGTTCTTTTAGTCGATTTTCAATGGAAATTGGAATTCTTCTGGGTGGCCTAGTAACAGGAATAGCATCTTTTTTAAATTTCAATGTACATTTTTATGTTTGAATTTTCCTAAACCTGAAAAAACGTCAATATTTTTCTTAATAAATGCTTCACTAATAAAACTTTAAACTATGGTAATTGTATCTAAATTTACAACTTAACGTGATAGTACCCAGAGGTTTAATTTTATGACACCCATATGTCTCTAATGTTATTTTGGACTCTTTTATTTCTAAATTCCCATACGGAAAGTGGAACACTTCTGGGTGGTCTAGTAATAGGAATAGCATATTTTTTAAGTTTCAACCCAATAAACATGATACATAACAAAAATATTTTCCAGATATAACTTTTGTGCAATCAATTTTGTGATATTGGCAAACTAACATTATATTAATGTCATCTTGACGTTTCCAACACAGTATTTTCAACTATATGTTTATGTAACATCAAAATAATGTAACCAATAATATCCATTACATAATACATATAATGTTGATTATATGTTGCCCAGATATGTCTTATACAGAGTAGCTATGTTATTTGTTCGATATTTTTGTCTAACCTTCTCAAAACATTAGTGACATGTGTTCAGGGAGCCCTGAAATTAATATTATCTTAGAGGTTTCTTAAATGTAATTTTTGGGTAATGACCACGTCATGGCGTCATTCATCTACGTAACTTAAAAAAATGATATCCACGTTCAAACAATATTACCCAGTAAATATGAAATAAATATATCACTGACGCCATCGTTCATTTTATCCTAATAATCATAGCGGTCATGGTAGGAGTTTTGAGTTCATAGAATTAAAATATAATTCAAACTACTTAAAAGTGATTGGAATCAATAGGATTGCAAAAATCATAATTTTCATGGTAAGATTATGATTTTCCACTACTCCATCCACTAATTGATATTTTAGCATTTAGGATGTGTAGTGAATGTAGTGATATCTACTATTGATTAGAGAGTATCTACATATGATGCTATGAATAGTAGAAAAGCTATCAGTTGTGGTTCCTGCTAATCAGATATTGGACAGCATGGAAATGGTTGCTGACATCTGGAGCTGTGTCAAATTATTTTGAACCGATTGATCAAGGAATTTTTGGAACTGAAACCAATGAATTCAGCTTGCTAAAACAACAATATTGTAGCTGCTTAATTTGTAAGTGAACTCAAAATTTTATATTTTATACAGAGTGTTCTGATCTTTCTTAATTTCATTAATTAATGATAATATTAACGTTTCTTGAGATTGTAGAGAAATCACTTGAATTGTTTAATACAAATTATCAATAAACTAACTGCATTTTCTCTTTCTTTTCAGTTTGGTATAGTGTCCTTTCACATTCCTCTATCAGTTTTTATGTACAAACTGGTACTTATTGAATGATCAGATCACAAAAACTTGAATAGCAGTTGTTGTTTCCGAACTAATCTAAGATGAGCCCTTCTGGACTGGGCAAAGAAAAAAATCCAAAAGATTTGAATTGATAATTATGGACATACTGAAACGTAAGTAATTATTTTTCCTTTACCTCTAGGGGCAACATAGAATTATTAATAATTATTGGATGGTCGTTTTCTTATATCATAAAGATTAATATGAGTTTTCAGTGACTGTAATGACTATATTTTCAGAATATGTAAAAGATGTTTGCAGTTCAATCATGAAGAGATGAAGAGTTTGATTCATAGTGATGGATTGGATGACATTAGCAGAGCAGAAACTAAAAATAAAGGAGAAGTGACCGAGACAACAACCATATAATTATCAGTGTCAGTGATATCTGCTTTCATTTTTCAACAGAAATAGGTTTTCATTCAATATTATTCTTCTAATAACACTTAACTTTGGTAGATCTATCAATAAATTTTTCATCTGATTCAGGTGGTAAGTCATATTATTAGGTACTTTGGTCTGTTCATAGTGATTCAAGATTATATTTTTTATACTGCTAATTTTAATTTAATTGTTAATGATGTAACTGTCTTGTTTTATAACGCTTATTATCCATGAGATTTTAATCATTGACAATAAAGTTTTTTGATTGATTGGTATGTTTTACATCATTACCCCCTTATATACATATTTTATTTCTTAGTATACAGGGTGGAGCTTATACTAATTGTTTACCTACACTTATTTTTCTACACTTAAAGTTGTATTTCTGGAATTTCAATCACCACTCTTTGGTAGATGAATATCTTTGTTAATTTCTATTGTTGTTATCAATCTACTGAAAAGTGACTACTGAAATTCCAGAAATATACCTATAAATATAGAAAAAAGTGTTAAGAAACCATGAGTATATGCTCCACCCTGATGATACAATGTTACATTTTACAAATGTTGCATAGATGTTTTGAGTAACATTATATGTATGTAATAAAGTCACATTAAAGTTGTGCAAAATATGATACATTTATGTAATGTTAAGTAATTAACATTTAATTTTAATTTTATGATCCCCATATGTCTCTAATGTTATTTTGGACTCATTTATTTCTAAATTCCCATACGACACTTGCTCTAATACACTTTTAGAGATAATATTAACTTGAGAGCCTGTGTCCACCTTGAACTCGATGTCATGTTTGTCTAGAACTAACCTTTCTGTCCACTCATTGGTGTCCTTTATTTCATTAACTGCGTTAGTTGAAACCATAAAGTCCATTTCATCTTCCTCTGGTTGATCTTTTGATTCAACCAACTCCTTAACAAATTTATTTCGACATAGCTTCTCAAAATGTCATAAGCCATAAGCTGGACATCTCCTTGAATGGCGCTTTGTACCACATCTACCACATGTGTAGCCTCCTTTATCTGATTCATTTTAACTGAGTGCAATCTTTGTATGATTCTTATTTTGCCCTGTCACTTCGTTGACCTTCACTTCCTGATTCTGAAATTCCTTCAAATGGGCTTTTGTGAGTTCATTAGCACAACACATTTCTATTGCCTTTATTAGATCGAGGTTTTCAATATGCAATAATCGTTCCTGCAGATCCCTGCTTGCAATATGAAGAACGATTCTATCTCGCACCATTGAATTCGTTGAGTCACCAAACTCGCAGTTCTCCACCATTCTCTTTAAGTCAGTTAAGAAATGATCGGTTCACTCTCCTCTTGCTTTCTATGGTAGAATAAAAATCTCTCATAAACCTCATTTTTTTTTCGGTACCATGTAATTCTCCAAATCTTTTACAACAATATCATATGTGTCTCTATGATGATCAGAAAGTTTTAGTGTATTAAACACTTCTAGGCTTTCTCTCCCTATCAAGTTTAATAAGAGAGCTATCTTCAATTTGTCATCTTTTTCGTTTTCCCCACTTGCTAGTAGATAGATCTCGAAGCATTGTTTAAATCTTAGGAAATTGTCAGCTACATTTCCTTGGATTGACAATGGTGGAGGAAGTCTAACATCCATTTTCGATGTTTTATGATTTACAAATTTGTTTAGACCCACTCCGACTGCGCCATGTAGTGTTTTCTTAAATAATTTTAACACCAGTAATTGTTGAATACTTTTATTGTTTAACTGTATTACAACCTTGTTTAACTCACAATCATAATGGTCAAGTGTCAACTAAATAAGTCGGGATAATCATCATGAGTCTCATAGAACATCATGTTTTAAGTACAACTACAGATTACATTAAAGTAGCATGGAATATCAGATGGGACTTGATGCCTACATTATATTACAACAACCCTGACGATGAAAAAAATACCAGAAAACAAACTTTATATTTTTTTCAGGCACTTTGCTGGCCGAACAAATTGATTTGAATAGCCATTTATGCTTTATGTTCTGCCTCTTCCAACTTCCGGCACGCGGACTCCATCGAGAAGTTTACCACTCCCAGAAGTAAACTTATTTTATTTTTTTCACTAACTTGTTTTTTGAACCTGTACTAATATTCTCCCGGATTGCTGATTCTATTCTTTTGGCTCTCGCGCATATTATGTATAAGGTAGTAAAGATATATTAAATGATAATTATTGGATTTCCAAAACTTCAACTGGCAAACTTATTGACTTCACCCTCAATCAAATCATATCAGAAGATTTAAATCTCATAGATAAAGTCATAATAAATACAAATACAAAATTGAATAAAAAGGTATATTTAAAAATAAACAGTCAAAATTATGATAAACACTCATTCAGGAAAACAGAACAACAATAACCAAAGGGAATGAAAAGATATCAAATCAATTGAGCACTTAGTATAAATAAAATTTATAAGGTTTTAATTACGGTTTAAATTGTAATAAACATGTCCTTTATCGAATGGTCTTTGAACCATTATTTATCTTCTAAAAATTTCTGGTAGAGTAGGGATTTCATTTAAATATAGTGATTCATCTGTTCTCTCAACGGATAAATGACTCATTTTGATACCTTGTATGTATGTACGAACTTTTCTGAAAATCTATTATCGCATATTATTTCCATTCCATTTTCAAATCGTGAATTAGCGAGAGAGAGAGAGAGAGAGAAATATACTTTATTGTCGAAGAATACAAAATTTCTTATTGACAAAGCATGGTGTATAAAATCAAAGTGAAGTGTATAACATATAAATAATTTACAGTTACAGAATAAGTTTATTAAAAATGTGGCAGGACTTGAAAAAAAAGATACGGTACATTTTTAACAGTTTAGCTCAAATATAGAGGTGAACAATTATCATAGCATATAACATATAATAGTACGATGTTTTTTATCCAAAACATATCTATAGTTCCTTGAAGAATTAAGCTACCTTCCTCTCTAGCTGCAAATAACGAAAAAACTGATACAGAACATATCTGTAAAAATAATTGATGTTGCAACTCTGCAGACGGTCACTCGTCAATTCCACCTAAGGAAAGAAACTGTGGTTGGAAAAGTGTGGCTAACTTCACACTAATAAAATTAAACACATTTATTGCCGAATATCGAAGAAATGAACTCATCAAAATGATTGATATGCTGACATAAATATTAACAAATTGTCTGTCCTGTCAACAATCAACACTCAAAACTAGTCTGTTCCATTTATTTATTCATTAAAAAAATGTATTTGTATAATTCCCACATTTTTATCTGAAACATTATTCATTACCTTATATTACAAGAAATTGTTTTTATTTACATTTTATCAACAAATGTATAGATATACCTGTATAATAATAATATTGTAATGTGTGGTATACAAGTATAGGTTGACTGTATTTATGGAGCATTGAGTTCCAACAGATTTATTTACACTAGAATATGATTAATACAATTGATTCTGACTAGATTGTTGCACTCACCTCTCTCGGAGTAGACGGCGCACAGTGAATGCGCGGCGGGAAAAATAATACCTCTACCTTTACTGTCCTTTTTCATTCATCTATCATTTTATTTATACTTTTAAAGTGACAATGTTCTGCAAATAAATCTACCTAAATTTTACCTACAATTGTAACTTTATCTATACTTACTTTTGATTTTAACACATTCTTTCCACAATTCTCTTTATACTTTATACTATTTACTTTAATTCTATCCAAAATGTTAACAAATATTCTACGTTCATTTAGATTATTTACTTATGGTTCTTCCTTAATGAGTTGAAAGAAAACTATATTTTTTACCTGATTTTATCTATATTTCAAATATTAAATTCTCATCTTTATTCCACAAATTTTATATATTTCATATCTTTATTGTTTTATTGCAAAAAGTTTACACTCGTCAACATAAAAAGTTCAAAGTGAAGGTTAATATAATATAAATATATAAAAATCAGAAAATATATATAGTAAAAAAATCCACATACACATACATCTATCAATAATTAAATTTATCGCAAATACTGCTCATTGTTCTGATAAGTCTTGTACATCACACAACATAAATTCGTTCACACTGTATAAATTTTTCATTATGAAATTTTTGTATTTGTTTGTTTGAATTTACCCATCTCCATACTCTTCACGGTTGGGGGGATTTCATTATAAAGGACCCCGCACCGTTTTAATGGGAAATTGGCTTTCGGTAAATTTTCTCGAATTTTTTGTTTATTGTAGAACTCGTTATGCTGATCAAATGTCTCCATTGCGCAAATGCTCTAAATTCAACGGTTTAGATCATACAGGGTGCTGAAGTTGACTTTTCCAGAATTCCAAATGACCATTGTGAATCCATTTATTCGAATATGTGAACCAACTCAACCTTGCATGGATTATTTATATAGCCGATACAAATCCACTATAGAGTATAATAATTCCTGCACATACCCACCATATACAGGGTGAGTCCAAGGCTAGCATTTTTTTGTGATTTTGCAAAAATTGAGCGGTGGAATTTCATTCATTTCCAGATGTTTAGAAGGGTACTGAGATCAAATTCATTTGATGGTATTAGCATCTCCTGAATCGGACTGCAATATTTTACACAAGGTGTTTTATTTCTCATGAAGCCGCACCCGTCCTGCTTGTTGATATATCCAAATGCCTGGAATTACAAATAACTTGGTAATAAACTCGATCGTTCATGATGAGAGTTTAATCTGCAGATGCACGAAATATACAGGGTCTTTCAAATATGAAGGCTTTTGCTGAAGAATTCTTTGAAGAAGTTAGGTTTCTGAAATTCATTTTATTCGTACATTTCGATAAACACGTTCTATTCTACACAAGTCATCGAAATATTTTGAACAATAATAATAATAACAATATATTATAGATATTCTGATTTATGAACACATTGACTCTGCATTCTGTTGTTAGTCTGTGCAGATCAGTTACACCATTACAAATGAGGCACACGTGCCTTAATGTTTGTGTTAAAATATTTATTCTGGATCTTCTTGAATGATAGATTGGTTGCATGTCATACAGATTCGTTTTTCATCAATTTCTTCGACATGTCGTAATCCCCTTTGGTTGCGTCTTTCAATGGCAATTTCTCGTTTTAATTCATTTGGTTCTCCAATGAGTCGCACCATATTTTGAGTATTGAATAATAAATTATACGTAAAACAATTCATTTGGAGACGATTAGCCATTTTTATTATTGATAGGATAACAATTGATATCTACTTCACTATTGAAATGATTGCAAAATCACAATACAGTACTATTCGTTAAACAAATAAATGTGGTTGCTATATGCCATTGTAATTCAAACCAGAGCCATCTAGGAAGCAGCTAGTCAATCTCCTATCCAAGTGCGAGAACTTTTCAAATTAATTTATTGTCGATATGGTAGAATTTACATGATACGAGAGTGAGAGCAAGTAGAACATTTTAACGATTTTTCTGGCATAGGCTTACAAATGGCAAGTGTGAGTAACCGACTATTGGGCCATATTCTTTCGTAATGAAGAAAAACACTCATAATATATATGGGCCTCAAATGGTTCATAGCTGGCCACGACACATGGCCCTTTCCATATACAGGAAGATTAGGTTAAACTGTTGAATTTGGAGCGTTTGTGCAATAGTTTGATCAGCGTCGTAAGTTCTAGAATATATTAACAAAAATAAATTCACCCATTGAGGTGTGAATTCCAGCAATGAATATGTTTTGCAAATTGGAAATTTTGCATGATATTGTTGGGAGACGATTTTGATTCATTTTAAAATTCCATATACATTTATAAAGCAAATGAAAATATAGCCTTTGAAATTCTGTGAGAAATAATGAAATTGGTTGTTGTTACGCCATTGAGTCTTTCAATATGTTTATTTTAATTTTTTAACATTCTACCTTCATCACTCAAGTTATTCTACTACTTGAAGTAAATATAGATTCATACGTATCATTTGTAACACACATGTCGAATAGAACGTGTTTATCGAAATGTACGAAAAAATTAATTTCAGAAACTTATCTTCTTCAAAGAATTCATCAGCAAAAGTCATTATATTTGAAAGACACTGTATATTTTGTGCATCTGCAGATTAAACTCTCATCATAAACGATCGAGTTTATTACCAAGTTATTTGGAATTCCAGGCATTTGGATATATCAACAAGGAGAACGGGTGCGGCTTCATGAGAAATAAAACACCTTGTCCGATTCAGGAGATGCTAATACCATCAATTGAATTTGATCTCAGTACCCTTCTAAATATCTGGAAATGAATGAAATTCCACCGCTCAATTTTTACCAAATCAAAAAAAAAATGCTATCCTTGGACTCATCCTGTATATGGTGGGTATGTGCAGGAATTATTATACTCTTTAGTGGATTTGTATCGGCAATATAAGTAAATAATCCATACATGGATGAGTTGGTTCACATATTCGAAGAAATGGATTCACAATGGTTATTTGAAATTTTGGAAAGGTCAACTTCAGCACCCTATATGATCTAAACCGTTGAATTTAGAGCATTTGCGCAATGGAGATATTTGATCAGCATAACGAGTTCTACAATATACAAATTCAAATTCAAGAAAATTTACCTAAAGCCAATTTCCCATTGAAACGGTGCGGGGTCCTTTTTGGAACCAATTATAGAGGTTAGTTTGAGTTTTTTCAGTCTATTAGAATTTGTCTCAATCCCATTACAATTCCTTGTGATATAATTATGAGTTTCAGTGTAGGTAGTATAGTTTGTTATGTTGTTTTTTACATATACTAAGCAGTGGTAACTGTATAAGAAAGGAAAAGTCAGAATATTCAGTGCATTGAATGTTGACTTAATCTTCATCAAATTGAAGATTACCAATTATTCGAATAGACCGCATTAGTATGACGTCAAAATATATGCAACTTACAGTGCACTGAGTCCTAACGAAATATATCTGAACGAAGCTTGGCTAACATAAACCTTCAGTAACCATTACATAAGGTTTAGAATCTATGGTCAAAATTATAATGTTATTAATTTAATTATTTCACTATTATCAGCAATATTTGAGAAATGTATGTATTTGAATTCGATAGAAGAACAATTAATACGTCTTATAGAATGGTTAAAGTAAAGAAAGTCTTCTGAATAAATTCTAGAAAATCCATTATGCGTCGACCAATAGCAAAATAGAATCACGCTTCTAACTTCATGTTATTTGCTCGTAGTCGGGTCCACAGAACACATATTATGTCATATGTAATATGTATTTGAGATTTTCATGAAAAAGTATCAATGTCTGCGTAGATGAAAATGTCTGATAAACTTATTTCATCTTTCGAC
This sequence comes from Chrysolina americana, assembly GCA_958502065.1. Lineage (NCBI taxonomy): Eukaryota > Metazoa > Arthropoda > Insecta > Coleoptera > Chrysomelidae > Chrysolina > Chrysolina americana. The sequence continues at coordinate 51,063,521 of OY293413.1, forward strand.
ATCTTCAGAATTGTTTTCAAATTCGAATGGGAATAAAATGAAACACTTGGCTGATCACCACTTTACTGTTTCCTGCCTAAATTATGAGCTCCATCTAGCGGGGATTCACTTCCTTGCAGCATGAAGTTAGATGTAGATGAATATTCAAATTTATTTCATCTATAAATTATGTATAATCCTTCAGAAAATTGTTTTATGGAAATATCGTTTCCTGCATCCTTCATATCCAAGGTCTGCTATAGGCAATTTCTTAAATATTCACTTTTTTCGTGTGAGAGCATAAAACAAAAAGAACTGTTACGATACTTCTACTATGGTTCTTATGTCATACGTACTTGAGGTCGAGAATGACTCATATCATTTCGCGCCAAATGATTTAGGACTCGGTGTAATGTTGGTTGCATATTTGTGACGTCATCACTAATGCAGTCCATTGCTTCACGGTGTAGGCAAAAAATTCTATCTGCAGCAGTTGAGTGAACCCAACTTATAATGGAATAGCTCATATGAAACTGTATAAGAGAGAAATATGCAGTAATCAGTACCTGTTTGGGTGCGTACATTTTAAGATTCCTCAAAAGATATATGCTGGATATAATTTTTTTACCAATAGCTTCAGTGTGATGGTGCCACGTGAGATTATGGTCCATTGATACCCCTAGAAATTTTGCACATTGCTTGTTATCTTCATATTTTGAAAGAGTAAAATACATTTGTTCAGTTTTTTGTCATTCAAACTCAGCTGATTAACATTGAACCATCTTGTAACGTGTGTCAAAAATATCAGTTATATTTTGATGTTTGTACAACAAATTAGTATAATAAATATAATAAACTCTTCTTTAGCGCTGCAAACAGTAACATCATTAATATATGCCAAAAAAGCACCGGTCCAAATACAGAGCCCTGCGGTACCCCTTGTTCAACTGACTGAAGTGAAGAGTACTTGCCATTCAATAAGACACATTGGTGCCTATTTTCTAGGTAGGATTTCATCAGTCAAAAGCTATTGATATCAAATTTGTAGTACGCTAGTTTATCTAACAAAATATTGAAAGACACACAATCAAAAGCTTTAGAGAGATCACAGAACATGCTGCCAGTACATTCCTTGTTATTATATCCATTTTCGATAAATAATATTGTTTTATTTATAGCATCAGTTTCTAAAACCATACATACTGTGCTTTGTTTAATATATTGAATGTTTCAAAATGTTCTACAATTCAATTTTCCAAAGCTTTTTCAAAAATTTTTCCAGGTGTAAGAATAATGGTTTTTGGCCTGAAGTTATTGCACAATTAAATACCTTAAATAATAATAAACCAAAATAAATTGGAACTGAATAAATCATAAATCTTACGCACAGGCTAAATGCCTTGGTGAGAATCTCGGTTTATTAAATGTTTACAATTTACAATTTATATGTACCGTTTATAATTTTGATTATTACTCCAGAAACTATATATTATTATTATTATTCAATGAAGTGAGGATTCTACCATCGGTGTTTGTTTCCCATATTCTGGGACAACGTCCCTGTTAATCGGATTTATATTTGGTGTATTCCTTGCCATGGAGAAAGAACTTTAAATTCAGACTCAACTGGAAATATATTATGCGATTGATTGAAATAAATATATTGTAGAACATACATACACATCATACTCACTTCTATTGATTCAACAAAATTTCCGTTGGTATGATTCATTTGGACAAATAAAGACTTTATGGAGTGGAATAACTACTTTATCATGATCATTCGTCAGTCGACATAGTTATAGAAGGGATATGAAGAAAAATCCACGACAATAATGAAGATTTTTGTTTTATGTAATCGTAACTGGAAAATGAAAATCTGAAAGTGATAATTTGCATTTTTATTTAGAAATTTGATTTTTGAATTATCCTGTTTTCATTGGATGTTCATAGAAACAAACGAGGGTGGTAGAAATAATGGTATTTATAATTGTCACTAACAAAAAATGTTGAATTCATTGTTGCGGTAATTAGACCTATTTTGTTGAGCCTTAGAAAAATGTATTGGAGGCCTACCAAAAAAAAACGCAACTCCTGCATCAATGAATCTAACGGTTTATGTGGATGATACTTCTGAATAAAATTTTCCCTATCTCATTTTTCTATTTGAATTGGCGATGGAAATCTGAATCTGAATGAGAATTTTCATCATGGAATTTTTTTATTTCCAATTTAGAATTGTTTTTTTTCAGCATGAATACATTTCAATAGGTCAAATAGCGACCAACGTTTGACTTCCAGCTGCAGAAGAGTCCATGCCCAATTTTTTTAACGTTCTGAAGGCATATTGAAAAAAAACTTGGCATAGATCCAACCTTTCTCTTGCAGTATATTATTATTATTGACTGTGTAATATTTTTTATTCCATCCAAACTGATGATAAAACTAGCAACAATAGTTATTACTTCAACAGTTCATTTAGTAGTGTTAATGATAAGAATATCGATGTGTATAATGGTAAATGTAAATGGTAAATGGTAGGTATAAATAATTGAATTTAATTGAACATAGTAAAATTAGCTTCTACTGGCAATTATTACAAAGTTTGGCCTCACAGTAAATGGCAACAATACATTCTTCTTGAACACCAACATATTTGAACATCTAATGAAAGCACTGAGTCTGTTCAATTTGTTACAGAAATCATGCGGAACATATAAAACATAACGATGAAATGGCTGTTATTCGACAGATGTTTATTTTAAAACAACTATTCAGCGGCTACAGTGCCTTGTAAAACACCGAACTGAGCACTTTCATCAGTTTCAATTTTGTTAAAACAAGAAAAGGGGGTTCACCCCTTCACCACACTAGTTATTTCATTCCTGGATGCGCATTTCGTTAACCAAGTAAACTTCATCAGTAGGATAACTAAACACTGGGGATAAGTGCCAACTAATAATAATACTTATACAAATATTTCGTAAAACCGAAATATACCTGTCTCTCAACACGTTTCCACAAAGTAGAAATTAAAGCACATAAGTGACAAAAAACAACTACTTCTCCCTACGGATATTGAATTAGATCTGTCGTACATTTGTGTAACGTTCCACACGGACACATAATTGTAAGTGCTAATTGTTATGAAGTCATTGAATATTATCCTTCATACATACTTGTTTCAAGGTCACTTTCCTTTTATCAGTGCAAGATAGGTCAGACGACAATGTAGTCGTCTGTTCCTAAATATGAATGATAATATTTTAAAGCCTCATAGTATCCGTCTACGAATGGAGCTGCGGCTTACAATGAAGTAATTCGCAGCGCCATCTGCAAACAGATCAAGTAACCCTCCTTATAACACTGTCTCCATGCAGAGACCAAACGCAAATAAAACGAAAGAAGTTACATTGTATATATTGGAGAGTTCAATTCAATGAAACGAATATTTCGTAAAACCGAAAAACTCCTGGTTTTACGAAATATTTCTTTCATTGAATTGAACTCTCCAATACACACACTCGAACTTTGTTCGTTTTATTTTTAATAATAAGAATAATACTTTGATTTCATCAAGATCATGAACATGATATTGAAAACGTCACAGTGTATAGATAAAACTGAATATTGAGATTGAAATGGAGATGAACTGTCAGAGTGTACCCTGAAACTAGTATGGCATGTCAAAAATTCTGAAACGCTATTAAAGCACCTAGTTGTGAAAAGTACTTTCAAGAGCGATTTGAATAAATTTGGTCTCCTCTCACTTTTTATAGAGGCGGAAAGAGACTTGAAGAGTTCAATACCCATGTAAAATGCTTTCAAAGAGAGAAGTGTTGTGTTTAGAAAGCCTTATGGAATCCTCTTGTTTTGTAGAGTGGTTGTAAAAACTGAAGTTTTTATTGAATATTTCCAAGTGATCACTAACAAACAAAAAAAAATCATATATGTAAATACAAGGCGAAGTTAAAATTGTTTAGACCTGGAAGTATGTCCTGTACGAGATCCTTATGTGAAGAGCAAATATGAGTCTGATGATCTTTTTTCGAGATATAAAAATCCTTTGGGCATGAGTTGTATCACCCCATGGTATGATATTGTATGATATACGGGAATATATCAACGCATAGTATACGTTTATTAGACGCGACTTTTCACATGTATTTTTAAGTTGTAAAATTGCATAAAAGCCACTAGGAATTTTTTTCGACATGAAATCAATGTTTGTTTCCCAACTCATATTGGAATCCAAATATGATCCTAAGAATATTTCACTATCAGCGACTTGAACTGTTTGGTATTTTACTTTCACTTGTAAATGGGGATACATTCTTGCGTCTTTTGAGGAAAATTGCATACATACTGTTTTGCTTGTATTGACTATTAATGAATTTCTCCTACATCACTCTTCAATTTCATAATAGAGGGCATTCAGTTTCAATTGGAGTTCATCGGTGGTAATCAGTTATATTTATACCAATCCAATTCATATAATCAACATATTTACCATAACTAACATATTGAATATAATTAATATAATATGAAACAGTGGGGCGATCCTAACTTGTAGGGTCACCCCGATATTTCATATTATGTTGGTTACAATGATTGGATTGATATAAATATATAAATATAAATTATGTAGGAATTCTCGGGTAGCGGTCTGTTGAACAATGAAACTCATTCGATTTAAATCTTCAATATTTCGTCAACCTTTATTGACTTCTTCAGGAAGAGCTACAATTAAAAAGGAATATAAGTTGTTGAAGGACCTTGAAGGACCTTGAAGGACCTTGAAGGTCATTCAACAACTTATATTCCTTTTTAATTGTAGCTCTTCCTGAAGAAGTCAATAAAGGTTGACGAAATATTGAAGATTTAAATCGAATGAGTTTCATTGTTCAACAGACCGCTACCCGAGAATTCCTACTTAATTAATAGAGTTCGGTCGAGAATACTTTGTTATTATATAAATATAGCTATTTGGCACTTATCCTCAGTTGAGTAATTCACTTCATCTTCAAATACCTAATACTGTTATCAAAATGAGACAGTCTTTAATCACTTAACCTGGATCTGGATAAGGAATGTTATTTTCACATTTACTCATTATTATACAAGTGTGTCAAATCAAACTGAGATTCAAATTCAATAAAACAGATAAATAAACCTTGGCTTTGTTACATTTTTCATTAAAACAGTCTCGGTTAACAGCAGTATAACAGAGCAATCACAACTATCATATTATCACTGGATGAATGGGTATCTACGGTAAGTTTTGCTCAACTATTCTTAATTCGTGAGCATTTATTGTATTCGAGAAAATATGGCAAAACTGCCATTGCAATTCCATTTTGTTAGTATCGTGTTTTCAAGGGATACAGAGGTTCGCCAATAAAATAATTTACTTCATAGCTAAAATTTATAATAGAATTACATATTTAAATGTTCGAATGTAGGCAGGATTGGAATATACCTGAGAAGAAAGGTACTTTTAAAAAAATGTTTTATTTACTGAATATCTCCTCTGTACTTTCAACACTTCAAATCTTCACAATGTACCCCGATCTCTGTACATTTACATTCTACGCAGGGACCTGAAAGTTCTGAAATGATCCTTCCTACCCTATACATTCTACCGTATATATTACATCCTGCTAAGTTTATAAGCGAAGCTGATTCTGGATTCAAATCGATGTGATTTATGTTTTGATTGTCATCTCTAGAGCTGGAAATTTGAAAGTCTGGCTTTCTTTCAATTGAGTACAAAGGGGTTGTCGAAACTGTTGATAGTTTATCGACGGTATTTTTGACTAACTCAATTTGACTCTCATTTGGAATATTTTCAGAAGACTCGGTTTTATTTTCTTTTTCAAGAGCAGAAAGTTGAAGATGAGAAACATTGTTTGAAGATAGTTTGTCGACTGAAAATTCCATATCAGTTTGTTTGCTTGGATATTGAGAAAGAACGGTTTGCATTTGCTGTTTCTCAGGTTTTCTTGAACGATTTTTTTCAGTCGAAAGCGGTACCGTATCGATAATCAAAGAAATCAAATCAGGTGTGGGTCCAGGTTTGATAATGTTACTGAATGCATTGAAAGTTTCAGTTCTTTCTGCGACTGTTGAATTGAGTTGATCTAAAATCGCAGTGGAAGCTTTATAACCTGAAAAAAAAACAAAAATTTCGTCATCATCTAAGACACATGAAAAAGAGAGATTAAATTCGAGTAGTGGTGGAAAATACGATTCATCAAAGAAAAAAATTATAATCACATAACAAGTAGAAAGTGACCCATTTCATAAGTGTTTTATGATTTTGTCGACAGTCCCATGAACATAAATTGGCACTTTCCACACAAGTTGTTCAAACTAGGATAATTCTAACCACATCAGGGATACAATTGCCAAAAAAGTGATAATAATTATTTGTCGGGGGACATAATGTATATTGCCGTCTTGATCAACGATTTCTTTTTCATTATTTGAACGCTTACTACCTCTCTATCAAAAATAATTGCTGATTTGAGATAGCCTTCAGTAAAGAACGTATCTACTTCTCTAAAAACACAATGTAGTAATAGCGAGATGCAGAAGAGAAGAGGGCTGAGAGAGTCTCCCTGAAACACGCCCCTTCTGAAGATTACCTGCTCTGTTTGGACTCTGACTTGACCAGATGTTATGGTGAAGTCCTCCAGAGCAGCATCAGCTTTTCAATGCATCCCAATATTTGACCGGGTATCAAATGCGTTAGAATAATCGATCCAGACCATTGGAAGGTTACGCTCATACTGCACGGAGTCCTGCGTGATACATCTGTCGATCAGCAGGATCTCCTTGCAGCCAGCGACCCCCTTCTTTGATGCTCTTCGCTCATATATCCGTTCATACACCGGATCAACTGCGGAGAGTATTCGCATGTATAAGATGAGTATAAACATCATATAACATGCATTCAAGTATGTTATCAGTCTGTAGATCTTCGAATCAGAAAAATCTGCGTTTCTGGGGATTAGCACGGTTCGCCTCTCGACAATTCAATCCGGAATCTGCTGTGGGTACATGGAAATTTTTTCCACCAATAGTTTAGTCTATGAGGGCTTGAAACAGCAAAGGAACCTTAAAGGTGTAAACTTTTTTGCACGAGTTGCATACAACATTTTTTCTACGTTCATGCAAGAAGCAAACAATTATTCATTTAGGTGAGGCACTAGGTGAAGGAAAATGAAATACGTAATTTAAATAAATAATTATTACTATCGATTTCATCACCATCATCTTGTTTTCCATTGATAATACTCATTTTAAAACTTTCATTTCTGTAATAGTCAGAATTAAATTTTGACTGACATTCATATAACCACAATTGCATTATAAAAATCAAAATCATAGTAGCCATGAGCGCTTATGTTTTAGGAGGTGTGGTCATAATACAGACAGTTTGCTCTATGCAGGTAGACGGTTTAGAACATTGCGAATCGGTTTTGATTATGGAGTTATTCTCGGGAAGGCATTGTTTGTTCAACTCTGACTGCTAACATTAATACAAAATAATATTGAATTTGTAGCTGTTTAAAACTTATGGCCAATCTCACAGAATATCTGTTAAAGTAGTGGGTTTGAACGTTTATGTTTATCATGATGACAGTACGTTGAAGTAGAATGACAGATGAGTGCAATAAAGAGCTTCTTTTTCCACTGACTATAGTTCAATAAAGTTTTGCTTTTTGCATGAATGTAGAAAAATTAATATTGATTACGGGCTTCTACTGCAAAATGTGGATTCTCATCCGACCATCATCTACAATTGTGAGATGAAACCATATCATTTGAAGTAAAAGTTGACTCATCACTGAATAAAATTAATTTCGTGAATGATATTGTGTTTTCTTCTATTTGTCCCTGCAGCCAAAAGGAAAAATACAAGCGTGGATCGTAGTCTCTCTCCTTAAGCGTGTGAATACATTTTAGTTTATAAGGCTTGCATTTGTTTTTTTATGAGTAATCTTCGGATATAAGTTGAACTGATGTTCTTGGAGTTACAATAACTACACCCAGTATACCTTCAAACTCTGTTTCCTCAGCAGTAACCCAATGCCTATGTTGTTTTCGGAATAAGTTTTCCACGGATCCAGTATTTTTGAACTTGGAAATGATTCTTCCAACAGTTACATGTGAAATTTAAAAGACTTACAATTTGCATGTTTATGTGAGAAGTGAAACGCTCATCCTCATTTGAGAGTTTATTTGGGGTTATTTGAGCTATTTGCCTGGATGCCTGCTATTCACAGGTTAGAAAGTTTGTCAGATTTCTCCGTATTCAGCGCCCCTTGCAAGCGTGCGCCCTAGGCCATGGCCTAGATATTTTTAAATAGATAGGAAATTATTCAAAAAATAGCTATTTCCTATTTTCTTGAATTACCTCTTGAAAATTCGTGTCTGTATATAAAATTGAATTCTAAGTAACTTTTTCAAATAATTTTTTCTGATTTATTGCCATATTACCCCTCTTTTCACATTTTCATAGCAATTTTTTTCAATTTGCCGCCATACTAGCGATAACGTGACATGTGTGAAAATCGATTTTTCGGTTTTGGACATGCACAAACTTTTCACCAGACTATTTTTTCCAATACTCTTTTCAGATCAGGTAGGATTGTTAGGAAGCCTGTAAAATTGAGTTACTAATTGTATGGAAGGGAAAAGATGTATTATATCATTGTATTTGTTGACATGTAGCCGTCATGTTCTTTTCTCTTGGATGATATGTTTTGAGACACCTGGTATACTAAAATGTCAGGTGGAAATTGAATAAAAGAAAACGCTTTTTGTTGTGCGTTTATTCTTAGAAAAAAGAACATGGCTGCTGCATATGTCAAATGTCAGGCGGTGGGGACGATGATGTTAGACATATATTTGGTAATGAATAATTAGTAATACAATGACATCCTGAGAATACAGACGTAAAGTAGAAGTCTCAAACTCCTCTACTTGTTCAAGATTTAAAATAAGACATTAAATTTTACGAAAAAAAGAAAAATGTGCTGAAGTTGCTGAATAATTTAAGTATTCAGGACAAATTGTTCAATCGAAAAGTACCGCAAACGAGATATTCGTTAAGAAGAATCCAACCTCATGCATCCTAGAATATGTCTCCGCAATTGAAAACAAATTTGATACTTTTGACTGCAATATTGAATAATGTTTTTTACGTCAACGTGCCAAAAAGAGTGAAATTCATAGCAATATGCGTGAATGAAAATGATTTCGATCAAGGTTGTAATAGAACACAATGGAAAACAATGCGTTTAACTCAGGTCAATGAGGGATTGGAGAGTGGTCTCCAAGTCAGCGTTCTAACGTGTGATTAAAATAAAGAGAGTCTCAAAATATAGCATTTGAGAAAAAAAAAATAGCTCTTCAACGGGTGGCTAGCGTTTCAACGTGCGATCTCAATGAGGAACGTATACAAGGTGCCACACAATACAGCATATCAGAAAAAAAATACTGCTGTTCAACGGGAATCTCGCGTTTCAACGTGAAATCTAAATGGGAAAAAAAATATGGTTGTTTAACGGGGATCTCGCGTTTCAACGTGTGATCTAAATGAAAAACGTATACAGGGTGCCTCAAAATACAGCATATAAGAAAAAAATCATGATGGTTCAACGGGGGTCAAGCGTTTCAATGTGCGATGCCAATACAGTGTTTCAAAATATATCGTTTCAGGACAAAAAACTTGATAGTTCAACGGTGTTCTAGCGTTTCAACTTGCGATCCCACTACAGGGTGCCTCAAAATATATCATATAAAAAAATATGTCGGTAAAATTGGAATCTAGCGTTTCAACGTGTGATCCTAATGTCATCGAGAAAATCAATGTCTGCGTAGATGAAAATGTCTGATAAACTTATTTCATCTTTCGACATCTTCAGCAATGTTTTCAAATTCGAATGGGAATAAAATGAAACACTTGGCTGATAACCACTTTACTGTTTCGTGCCTAAATTATGAGCGCCAGCTAGCGGGGATGCACTTCCTTGCAGCATGAAGTTAGATGTAGATGAATATTCAAATTTATTTCGTCTATAAATTATGTATAATCCTTTCAGAAAATTGTTTTACGGAAATATCGTTTCTTCCATCCTTCATATCCAAGGCCCGCTGCAGGCAATTCCTTAAATATTTATTTATTTCGTGTGAGAACATAAAACAAAAATAGCTGTTACGGTACTTCTATTCTATCGTTCTTATATCATACGTACTTATGGTCGAGAATGACGCATATCATTTCGCGCCAAATGATTTAGTACTCGGTGTAATATTGGTTGCATATTTGTGACGTCATCACTAATGCAGTCCATTGGGTGTGTAACCCTTTTCGAAAACGTGCTTTGCCTTACTGATTCGCACAACATCGTCGACTTTGAATTTTCTTGGTCCAGTTATTTTCAAGTGGCTGTATGTTGATATGTTCCTCGTCGGTTTTATCAATTTCCGAAGGTTTCATACCCGTCTTTGAATGAAGTGTATCATTGTAAGATTTTATGATTTCAGGTAATATATTTTGCCATTTGTAGGTGCTATTCAAACTGAAATACTTGTACAATCTTTCCTTCAAAGTCCTCCCGTTTGGCTACAGCGGCTTTGAGATGCTGTACGTATTTAGTGATTTATCTCATGTTTTTTCATCAAACTCTGGAATTTGCTGTTGTAAAATTCCGTTCCCTGGTCGGTTTTTAGATTTTTGGGTATCGTTTCGTGTGTGCCAAAATATCTGTGAATGATTTAGTAATTTCCTCACCACTTTTCATTTTCAGCAGGCGAGTCCACACGAAGTTCGAGAAACAATCTATGACGACTAGAATGAGTTTGAAATTTCGATTTTGATGGGCGTACAGTCTCATCTCAGCCAAGTCTATTTGCCATAAATCATCTAAGCCTTTAATAATGGTTCGACGTCGAGGAGTTTTTTTCCAATTGGTTTGTGCAGTTCACGGGTCTTATTATGGTGATGTATACATTACATTTTGTCTTTCAGTGATCTCCTCGACAGCAGATTTTACATTCGCTATATCTAAAGTTATTTTGGTGCTTTGCTGCGAAATATCAGCTCGAAATTGGTCCGCATCATTTTCTGTCAACGTTTTATTTTGCTTCAAATCCAATTCCAAACTGTTGTTGTGCGAATTATTTAAATTGGCGATTTCTGCATTTTTTTTAAACAAATTTTCACGAATATTTCCAATATCGCTTCCATATTGTTGATTTAATTTGTTGTAATATGCAATAGTCTCATTATGCTGTACCATATTTGCTTGTGTCATTTGAATAAAATCATTTGCAAGTTGTTTTTTATAGCATTCAATTCATTTTCAATTTCATGTTGCATCTTTGTCATTTTGTCCTCAGTTGAACTATTTCCGAATGGTGTTGTTCACCTTGATGTTGTATAATTGCATCCATTTTTCTATCGATTTCATCCACATATTGTTTATTGGCAGCATCAGTATTATTGGTGGGGCTCTTTACATTGGTGGGGCTCTTTACATTACTCAATTTCAAATTACCAAAATTAATATTACCATCTGGAGTGTGCAGCAAACTCCCTCCAGAGGGTGTACGTAATTTTCGCTTTCTATCACCGCTTGCGGTATTGCTGTCGCTACGTCCAAACTTGTTGATATCCATTTTGAAAATATGAATGTATGCATGGATGCATGTCGTCTTATAAAATTATATTTGTCTCTTTGGGTTCACTGAAAATGACATAAATCTCGTTGTTAAGTGAAGTAGTGTTACGGGTTAGTTTGAGTTTTCCATAGATTGAAAAGATACAATAACACCAAGTATTAGAAAAGAACCGAACTATTCCACTAGTCCGTTTATTAAAATAATTTCCAGAGCTCAAATTGGTATATAACTATTCTCAACACCAGCTTCATTAACCCAGCCTTGGAGGTTTCTGAAATAAAAACATAATTAGTGGTTGAAAGTATTCCATAAGCTAGAATTTACCGAATCTCTGCCTTATTGGTAGTTGAAACTTAGGGTTGTGCATTCCTCCTGCATTTCTGGGGTTGCGAGTGTCTCAATTTTGAGAGGAACTTTTACCATACAAGTGGGTAGTTGGGGAAAGTATTCCCTAGGTCCATATAATAGAATCGCCAATGAATCTGGATGGCTATTGTCAATAAATCAACGTAACCTCACATACGTCGTACAGTTTAGAGTACAATTGAACTATTTTATTCTCTCTGTTTAAATATCCATGATTCTCAACATTTAAGTTGAGAAAACGATGTAAAGTAACTAGAGGAGAAAGGTATTTTGAGGTAGAAAAAAGTGGTATTCTCGAAGCGGTCTCTTTTTTGTGACCTATGCAGGTTGAGAGAACGCGTCTCGCTATTTTGCGGATTTTTAAAGAAAATTTGGGTAATTGTGTAGTTATTATAATCAGCGGAAGGTCCACTGACTAGTTCAAACAGGATTGTTCCCCATTACCACATTTCACGAAGAAAACGGAGTCGCTACTCTAGGCCACCTTACGTCGAGGTAGGTTTGATTCCCATACCAGAACTCAGATAAACTACCGTTTCAACTCTGTCTATAATTATATAATTTACATTGCAGGGCCTTTCAGGTTAACTCCATTTCCTTATACCGAATAAGTATCACTTCCATAACGCTAGGGTTAGGGATTAACCCAGGTGTCCAGTCACTTCACCACACTGCTAGTCCTTAGCAATACAATCACGATTGCCTGTAGTACGCTGCATGGACACCACGGCCAACCATCTCGCATGAGAGCATCAATCTACAAGTGAGCTGTATCTTATATGTCTTAAATTGTATGTACTCTTCGCCGTATAACCTGATGCGGACTCTAGGAAGCATGTGCTTGCTGCTTATTGGCTAAAAACAAATGAGATATAGTAGAGACAGATAGAATTTATGAATTGCTGATTACCATTTCTTAAGTAGATGTGCAACTTAGGTATCGATACTTAAATGAGGTTCTTATATAGGTGGCTTTTGTTACGCTTTACGCAAACTACTAATACTTGCTAGTACAATTTGTGCTGTAGTAAGAATAAGTAGAACTTCGGGAAACTAGAGTATCCAGGAATATCACTATTTTCTTCCAAGACTCTTCAATACTGCCTTCTACTGTCCAATATAGTTTAATGCTGATGAAGGAAATTATACTCCCCTAACAACCTGAAAATTTGTTATTTTTTCTCACACCCTGGTCTGTAAGAGGTTAGGAATCAATTTCCAACTCAAAACCATAACAGTAGTTCCAGCATCTCTGGAGGCTTTCAATAATTTGAGACGTTCACATAGCTTGTTGGGACCATCCCAATAAATGAATTTTATTGCTTTGTAATTGAATGTTGTTGAGGCTCCGGTAACTTTTAATGTGTTTGGGAAAATGGACTGTGTACCTTACAGTAGTTGAACGAGAAAAATGCAGTTGCGGAAAAGTAATCTAAACAACAGCACTAAACGGCTTACCTCGAGCTTATTGTGACAAGGGGCATCTGTTGCTGATGCGGAAGCTGCACAATGACACGTTGTTGCGGAGAGACACTAACACCAAAATTGATTCAAACACTAAAAAACTAGAACAAATCATGTGGATATGCAGGTATAGCGGGTGTTCACTTTTACGAGACTTAATTATGTGTCGGTTCTGACTGAACTCATTTCAACTCATTCCAGTGGCGCAGGCGCCGTTTAGTGGAGATGGAGAGCGCATATGTAATTTAAATAAAAAATAAGCAATGAAATATGCAGATCAGTTTCTCTAACATTTCTGCACGGCAAAAATGCAGAAATTGCATTTTTATTTAATTAAAAAATTGAAAACATAATTATGAAGTTCATTGCTCTCACTCTTTAACTAAATAATAAAAATCCTCAAGAAATAAATTTAACTTATCATGAATACCCATAATACATCTTTTTTTTTACGTACACGAACATAAAGTGATACATTAATGACAAATCAACTATGCTGGTTCTGGAACGGAAGTGGTCAAGGTCACCGGTCAGCGAAGTCGAGTCGGAGTTATCTATCGCAAGCTGGCGAAGTTGAGTCGGTATTAACTGTTATCTACCGCAATCCTGCTTCGAGTGCTCGAATATAATATAAAAAGGATAATGATTGAGAATGGAATATAAGTCTCATAATAATAATGATGTTGGAAAAAATGTGACAAATTGCGAGGTAACGAAGGTGTAACGTTTGAAGGTGCGATTCCAATGAGGAAAGTATACAGGGTGTTTCAAAATGCATAATTGAAGAGAAATAAACTGCTGCGTGTGTGTCGAATGTCATGTGAGAAATTATTATTTTGGTGATTGGTGCATGGTGTGTCTTAGTGAACAGTCAAACAATAAATGCTTTTGTAAATGATTGAAACTACTGGTATATGAACATATTTTTAAAACCAGAAAACACCTACGATCAGCTCTACTTTATAACAAATTAGCTGCTCACGAAACCCTACTAGTCAATAAGTGAAATTATAACCCTACCGAGTATAAACAACCGCAGAAACGCTCCATTAAAGAAGTGTATATCGATAGCAGTATAAATGTATCCACATACGCTGTGAACAATCTCTGAACTCCCACTCTGAAATGCCTGATTCAGATATAACACACCAGCAATTGATGGATGAGATTCTGAAGAGCCGAAGTGAACTTAAGAATTCAATTGAGGCTAGTGAAGTCAGAGTACTGCTGAAATTCTAAGAACTCAAAACAAAAGTACATAATCTTGAGAAAAAAAAACTGCTCACTCCGAGAAGAAATAGAGATTCTGAAAGTAAGAGAGAAAAAAATTATTAAATAAGTTTTGGCTTTGAGGAAAAAGTGACATTCCTAACTGTAGCGTACTGTGTGAAAAACTCAAGAACCTTTTAAAAATTGACCTGGATCAGAAGGACATAAACTACTTTTATTTTCTGGGAAATTGTGAAATAAGTCCTCTCAAGGTGGAATTTCATTCAAGTCTTATGAAGAAAAGTGTTTTCCAGAATTGCAAACATTTGAAAGGAACCAACATACGTATATCGAATGATATCACACCTATGCAGAGAGAACAGCATAAAATTCTCAGAAAGCACCTCATTTTGGCAAGACAAGACGACAACAAGGAGTGCTTCATAAAAAATAACAAGTTGCACGTGGAAGGTAAAACGTATACTTCTTTAGATCTTTTGAAACTGGAAAAACAAGAAACTAAATCACCTAAACCTAACAGCACCCCAAGCACACCTACAACATTCCAAAGTTTAATTTATCCCAACAACAAAGAACCAATCTAGCAAAATAGGAATCTTGCAGGCGAAATTCTGAAATCTCCAGTTCCCGGTTCTAGTTCTAGAGAAGCCATAATAGGAAAGAAGATTGTAACACAGATCAAAACAAGACTACGATCGAATAGATAGATTTACAGAGACAATTTCAATATATCTCAGCTTTCTTTCAATCATTTCACTTCTACAACTCATGTTCTCTTCTATTTTGAACGTTTAGATAAACTAGATATTTGAAAGTAAAAACCATTGAAACATTATCTGCGGAAACAACAGATGAACCCAACACCTTTGTTGAAGAAAGCAAGGAAACCTTCAATATTCTTCACACTAATATTAGAAGTACCTATACATAACAATTTAGATCAATTCTGAATAATGAAACCAAAAGAGTTTTCTTGGAAATAGTTCATATAAATTCTAACAGTCAGTCTATGAATAAAAGAACCGATTTGAATAATCTTAGAATTTATACGTATTTATTAAAATTCAAATCTAATAACGATATAACACTCAATATTCAAAATTTTCCGACATGATTTCTATATTTATATAATGTCACTGTCACGTTATTATTTTTTTTGTTTCTTATATGTATGATTTCTATTGAATCTCATGTTAGTAAGTACCCAAATACTTTACAATTTTCAGAATATTACTGATTATGATTTTAGTCATATATACTTACCGGGTGGCTACGGAAGTATTGCCTACGGAATATCTCAGTTATTGTATGAAGTAGGTTTGTGAAATTTGGAGCATCGATATAATGACATAAAAGCTAGAATTTGAGCATATTGACATGTCGAAGTTAACTTCCAGTCTGACCGGAAGTAACATCAACATTCTACTACTGTGATATTTTATTTTCATTCGTCGGCGTTATAAAAAGCCGCCAAAAAAAATATTGGAAAAATTGGGAAAAAACATTACTCTGTAGGTCCATAACTTAAATAAGAACATACAACTTTTTCCTGCCTGTACTATTCAGCATAGCCATTCCTTTCTAATGATATAACAGAAAGTAATTTTTTGAAATGAAATACCAAAAAATCCAATTATTATTATTCAAATAACAAAACAGATTATCGCCATACGCAAAAATAACATTAAAAATAATGTGGAATGATAAATTATATCCTGTAGGTTCTAGGTTAAATAGGAACATAAACGTACTTGGTCTGTGCCATCGTCCATAGATATTCTAATATCTACCTATGGACGATGTTTGTGCTATTCAGAATAATCATTCCATTGCAATAATCATTCGAACCAGAATATTAACAAGTAGGCTGATTAAGATGTATTTTGGAATGAAACAAAAAAGAAACGAGAGGTCTCACGAACGCTGCTATCCATATTATTTTGACGTTCGAAGTAGTGTTTTTGATTCTGCCATTTTAAAAGGGTTTGGAAATCGAAATCAGTTAGTGGAATATTCAAAAAATGCCCCGTTATTCACGAACCGAACAAATTGACATGCTTCTCATTTATGGTGAATGTTTAAAAAATTCTTATGCCGCTGAACGATTGTATTTAGAGCGATATCCAGGGAGGCAGCAACCGTCAAGAAGGTATTTCCAGTTGCTTGAAGAAAGATTAAGAACTGAGCCTGATGTTCACGAAGACCAAGAAGCATTTGTAATTAATGAGGAAACTGAAATTAATGTATTAACTGTAGTAAAATATGATAGCACAATTTCCTCAAGGCAGATTGGCGCCGAATTAGCTATAACTAAGGATTCTGCTAGGAAAATTTTGAAAAAACATCGATTTAAATCCTTCAAGTATCAGTTGCATCAACATTTGTATGAAAATTACGGTGAAAGGCGCCTGGAATATTGCAATTGGTTTCTTCGACAAAATGCTGAGAATCACCTATTCAACTATTATATCTTGTTTACGGACGAGTCATGATTTACCAACAATGGATTATTTAACAGGAATAATACAAGGTAGGTACTGTACTTTATTTGGATTATTGTCGATAGTCGAAGTGTAAAGTGCTAAAAGTGTGAACGGTCTTTTGTTTCAGGTACTGGGCGATAGAAAACGAGCACCGGTTTTGACAAGGTGGCTTCCAGGAGAGATTTGGTGTGAATGTTTGGGCAGGAATAGTTGGAACTCATATTGTTGGCCACATTCTTTTTCAAGGCCAACTAACCGGAGAGAGATACTTTAATTTTTTAACGAATAAAATTTCGGAATTCATTAACAACCTACCAGCGGAAATAAGTGAGAAAATGTACTTCCAGCAAGATGGCGCCCCTCCGCATAATTCAAGAATAGCGAGAAATTATCTTCAAAATCGCTTTCAAGAGAGACTTATAACAACCCATGGTCCGGTAAGGTGGCCACCAAGGTCACCTGATCTTACTCCGTGCGACTTTTTTCTATGGGGGCATCTTAAAAATAGGGTGTATTCCACACAGCCTACAACTAACTCTACATGAGCTAGAAGTAAAAATTCGTAGAGCTTTCCAAGATATCACGCCCCAAATGTTGAGAAACGTTTTACATGAAAATATCACCAGAGTCAATAAATGTATTGACGCTGAGGGAATGCATTTTGAACAATTGTTTTCAATTTATTTTATCTTTATTAATCCTATCAATTTGAATTTTTTTTTTTCGATAAATCTGTTTTTTTGTTATTTGAATAATAATAATTGGATTTTTTGGTAGTTCATTTCAAAAAATTACTTTCTATTATATCATTAGAAAGGAATGATTATGCTGAATAGTACAGGCAAGAAAAAGTTGTATGTTCCTATTTAAGTTATGGACCTACAGAGTATTGTTTTTTTCCCAATTTTTCCAATATTTTTTTTGGCGGCTTTTTATAACGCCGACGGATGAAAATAAAATATCACAGTAGTAGCAACTGTGACGTATGGTTTCCATAGCTAACTTTTCAATTTTTGGCTTTCATTTTGATTGCACGGCCTACTCGGTGAATTTCAATAATAAATTTTTTCTGATCTATTTTCTGGTTAGATACCAACTTGTGATATATCAATAGAAAGGGAATTGAATGCTGAATAAAGCGAAAGGAAAAAAAATAGGGTTTCCATTTAGAATAAGAAAGTTGATGTTACTTCCGATCTTATGGCATTATATCGACGCTCCAAATTTCACAAACCTACTTCATACAATAACTGAGATATTCCGTAGGCAATACTTCCGTAGCCACCCGGTATATATATATATATATATATATATATATATATATATATATATATATATATATATATATATATATATATATATATATATATATATATATATACATATATATACATATATATATACATATATATATATATATATATATATATATATATATATATATATATATATATATATATATATATATATATATATATATATATATATATATATTCGACGTTTCGGCTCCGATTTTGGAGCCATTTTAAAGAACTGAAAAAGAAAGAAAATTAATAAATGGTTGAAACGTAATTCTACGCTGAGGTCTCAATCTGCCTACTCCTCAGGTATAATTACGTTCGGTTTTTGTAACTTGACGTCGGGGTCTCAATCTGCCTACTCCCCATGTCTCGTCACTGGTTCTCTCTAAGGTCTCAATCTGCCTACTCCTTCGAGAGAACTGAGGAATTGTGGGTTGAGGAACTGTATTTATAGTGGACGTGGCTGTAATGGCCGTGTGCAATGTATTGGCGCGAGGTGAACTATGGGCGGGAACTGAGTTGGCGCTAGATGAGCTGTGTGCGGGAACTTGGTTGGCGCTAAGTGAGCTATGTGCGGGAACTGGGTTGGTGGGAAATGAGTTGATGCCTGCAATGAGAGGCTTCCAGGTATTGGGAAGTCTACGTCCGTCGTCGCGAGTGTTGAGGCAATTGGGGCGCTTCTCTATCTCGAGGGCTTCTCGGATGATCCTGGTTTGCAGAGTTTTCTCGGTGGAAATTGTTTTTGTGTTATTGAAGTCTATTTTGTGACCTGTGTCTTCTCGATGTTTATAAAGTGCGGAAGTGGAAGATGCCTGACGCACAGCAAGTTCGTGTTCGTAGACTCTGGAAGTTACTCGTCTGTTAGTCTGGCCAATATAACTTCTCGGGCAGTCTGAACATGGTATTTCATATATACCTAGAGACATGAAATTTACAATGGAGACCGAAATGAACAACTCCCTAGCTTTCCTGGACGTTCTCATTACGAAATCCAATAACTCTTTCACCCACACAGTACACAGGAAACAGACCCACACCAACCGATACCTACACGCAAACTCTCATCACCATCCAGCACAAACAAACTCCGTATTGAACTCTCTGATATACAGATCAATTCAGCTTACCGACAACCAGAATAGACCACAAGAGCTGGACAAACTGAAATCAGCCTTACTTCAGAATGGTTACAACAATTCGCTAATCGACAAGTCTATCCGCCATCAACTGACCCGTCCTCCAAAAACAAATGATCCACTAGAGAGTATCCAGCCACACAAAGCTTTCCTACCATACATCAAAGGTGTGACAGACAAAATCAGTAATATCTTGAGAAAACACGAGATAAAAACAATATTCACGACCAACAACCAAATATCCAAATTTCTCAGATCTCCCAAGGACACAATACCAAACGATTCTCAAGGTATATATGAAATACCATGTTCAGACTGCCCGAGAAGTTATATTGGCCAGACTAACAGACGAGTAACTTCCAGAGTCTACGAACACGAACTTGCTGTGCGTCAGGCATCTTCCACTTCCGCACTTTATAAACATCGAGAAGACACAGGTCACAAAATAGACTTCAAAAACATAAAAACAATTTCCACCGAGAAAACTCTGCAAACCAGGATCATCCGAGAAGCCCTCGAGATAGAGAAGCGCCCCAATTGCCTCAACACTCGCGACGACGGACGTAGACTTCCCAATACCTGGAAGCCTCTCATTGCACGCATCAACTCATTTCCCACCAACCCAGTTCCCGCACATAGCTCACTTAGCGCCAACCAAGTTCCCGCACACAGCTCATCTAGCGCCAACTCAGTTCCCGCCCATAGTTCACCTCGCGCCAATACATTGCACACGGCCATTACAGCCACGTCCACTATAAATACAGTTCCTCAACCCACAATTCCTCAGTTCTCTCGAAGGAGTAGGCAGATTGAGACCTTAGAGAGAACCAGTGACGAGACATGGGGAGTAGGCAGATTGAGACCCCGACGTCAAGTCACAAAAACCGAACGTGATTATACCTGAGGAGTAGGCAGATTGAGACCTCAGCGTAGAATTACGTTTCAACCATTTATTAATTTTCTTTCTTTTTCAGTTCTTGAAAATGGCTTCAAAATCGGAGCCGAAACGTCGAATTTCAACAAATTCTAGACGCGGTTCAACCCGAACTTTTAGTTTTTATATATATATATATATATATATATATATATATATATATATATATATATATATATATATATATTGTTATGAAAATGAATGTGTGTGAAGAATTCTAGAGTACCCTAAGTTGAGGTGACATTTGTTATGATGAATTGGTCATGGTCATTGCCAATCATCAGCGAAGGCTAGTTCGACCCAATTGAATCGAAAAATCCTTTCATCCTAATAGGAAATCCCTGAGACAAACACTGAAGTAGGAATTCAGCGCCATCTCTGGGTTCCAGTTTAAAATGCACTCCGACTACGTGTCGACTTCAATATGAAGCCAGAAACATCATGAAAGAGGGGCGACACTACTTGACGGAAGACCATAAAACTAATAATGAAATATGGTGGATTACGTAATCCAATCTTCCGCAAAAAAACCTATACAATAGGTATGGTCGTCGGCAAGTATTCAACAGAAAACAACTACTGCCCCCTACGACCATTGAATTATATCTGTTTAATACTAGGCAAAGTTTTCTACAAGAACCACTTTGCATTGCATTTCAAATATCAAAGCTAAAATTATTTTCCTTTTTAATTAGGGGAACACCTCCGTACCGGTCTCATGGTCATTGCCAATCATCAGCGAAGGCTAGTTCGACCCAATTGAATCGAAAAATCCTTTCATCCTAATAGGAAATCCCTGAGACAAACACTGAAGTATGAATTCAGCGCCATCTCTGGGTTCCAGTTTAAAATGCACTCCAACCACGTGACAACTTGAATATGAAGCCAGAAACATCATGAAAGAGGGGCAACACTACTTGACGGAAGACCATAAAACTAATAATGAAATATGGTGGATTACGTAATCCAATCTTCCGCAAAAAAACCTATACAATAGGTATGGTCGTCGGCAAGTATTCAACAGAAAACAACTAATGCCGCCTACGACCATTGAATTATATCTGTTTAATACTAGGCAAAGTTTTCTACAAGAACCAATTTGCAATGCATTTCAAATATCAGAGCTGAAATTATTTTTCGATTTAATTAGGGGAACACCTCCGTACCGGTTTCATGGTCATTGCCAATCATCAGCGAAGGCTAGTTCGACCCAATTGAATTGAAAAATCCTTTCATCCTAATAGGAAATCCCTGAGACAAACACTGAAGTATGAATTCAGCGCCATCTCTGGGTTCCAGTTTAAAATGCACTCCGACTACGTGTCGACTTCAATATGAAGCCAGAAACATCATGAAAGAGGGGCGACACTACTTGACGGAAGACCATAAAACTAATAATGAAATATGGTGGATTACGTAATCCAATCTTCCGCAAAAGAACCTATACAATAGGTATGGTCGTCGGCAAGTATTCAAAAGAAAACAACTACTGCCCCCTACGACCATTGAATTATATCTGTTTAATACTTGGCAAAGATTTCTACAAGAACCACTTTGCAATGCATTTCAAATATCAAAGCTGAAATTATTTTTCGATTTAATTGGGGGAACACCTCCGTACCGGTTTCATGGTCATTGCCAATCATCAGCGAAGGCTAGTTCGACCCATTTGAATCGAAAAATCCTTTCATCCTAATAGAAAATCCCTGAGACACACACTGAAGTATGAATTCAGCGCCATCTCTGGGTTCCAGTTTAAAATGCACTCCGACTACGTGTCGACTTCAATATGAAGCCAGAAACATCAATTTGCGGAAGATTGGATTACGTAATCCACCATATTTCATTACTAGTTTTATGGTCTTCCGTCAAGTAGTGTCGCCCCTCTTTCATGATGTACTTCACTCAATTCTTTTTCATTCACAATCCACTCTCTTTCAGGCATTCTCCCTGTCATTATGTATGTTGGACATTCTCCTGTTACAGTGTTAGGTACATCATTTAAATATTTTTCCACTGAAGGTAATCGTTCATCCCACTTTCTATGATTTTCATGAGAAATTATTCTCAAATATTTTAAAATTTCTTTAATATATCGTTCGGTTGGGTTTGATGCAGGATGTCGAATACTAGTAAAATTCAGTTGTATTCCTATCTGTTCAGCAAAGTTTCTCATTTTATCGTTGTTAAAATAGGTAGCATTGTCAAATATCATTATTTCTGGTTTTCCCTTTTGATTGATAAATTGTTTTAATAAGTTTTTAACTATTTTGAAGTTGGTCTTTCTGGTCGGATATAAAGTTACATATTTAGAAAAATGATCTGTTATTACAAAAATATGTTTGTATTGTATTTGTTTTCTGTAGTTATTAGGTTGCTAACAAAATCAATCGATACTATATGTAAAGGTCTATTTGATATAATACTTTTTGGTTCATTTTTATTCACTCTATTCTTATGTTTGGCCAATTGACATAAAGTAAATTTATTTATTAAATCTTTCGTAATTTCGATGTCCTTTGTATTGTAATATGTCTCCCTAAATATCATCCACGTTTTTCTTATACCTGTATGTAAGTATTTTGTATGTGAGTTGTCAATCAGTGTTCTTGTCAGTTCTTTTGTAACCAAGTATAGTTCTGTCCCATTTATTACTTTAATTATAACTCCTTGTCTTTGTATTGTCCCCTTCTTTTCTTTGTCAGTCAGTTGTTGTTGGTCTTGCACTATCGTTTGTAAAGAAAACAGTCCTGTAGTATTTTTGAAAATATTTACCCCTATTTTAATTTGTCTTGTTTCCTGTCTCTTTTCTGTTTCCATTCTCGTAAATGTGTCAGGTACTAAATTTTGTCTTCCTGGTATATGTTTAATTTCGAAGTGATATTCCTGTAGTAAAAGTGCCCATCTATGTACTCTGTTACTAGCATATTTATAATTTACTATAGACATCAGAGCTTCATGGTCGGTTTCGATGAAAAATTTTGCTCCGAGTGAATAGAAACGTAGTTTGGTGATACAAAATATAAGACAAGCTAACTCTAACTCTGTAACGCTATATTTTTTTTTCATATTTCTTCGTAATACGTGACACAAATAATATAGGTACTTCGTTTTTCCCCTGGTACTGTCCTAAAACACCCGCAAATCTCGACATAGATGCATCCACACGAAGTATAAATGGTTTGTCGTAGTCTGGATGATAAATTTTCAGATTTTTACTAAAATTGTCTTTTAATTCTGTAAATACATGTTCTTGTTCCTGTCCCCATTTCCATTTTACATTCATTTTGAGTAATTATATCAGTGGTAATTCTTTACTAGTCAAGTCTGGTATAAGTCTCTTAAAATAATTCAGTATCCCTAAAAATCCTCTAAGTGTTTTTAAATTGTGAGGTCTAGCGTATTCTTGTATTGTCCTTATTCGTTCTGGGTCCATTTCAAGTCTGTTTTGATTCAATTTGTATCCTAAATATGTCACTTCTTGTTGGAAAAATTCACATTTGTTCAAGTTTATTTTCAGTCCTGCCTCATCTAGTATTTCTAAAACTTTATTTAAATGTTCTTTGTGATTTTGTTCATCTTTCGAATATATTAAAATGTCATCAATGTAGTGTAGTGCAAAGTCTTCGTATTTGTCTAGTATTTTATGCAAAGCCCTTTCTAATGCTGAACATGCTGATTGTAGACCATATGGAACTACACATAATCTATACACTACTCCTTCTATACAAAAAGCTGTGTAATTTCTAGAATTCTCGTGCAAAGGTATAAGCCAAAAACTGTGCTTTAAATCAATCTTGGAAAAACATTTAGCATTTGTGATTTTGCCAAATATAGTTTCTATGTTTAACGGAAATTCATACTGTGGAGTTGTGATTTTATTTAATTCCCTAGCATCTAAACATAGTCTCAGTTCACCATTTTTCTTAACAACAACAACTATTGGATTTATGTAATTACTAGTGGATCTCTCTATGATACCAAATTCTAACATTCTCTCAATTTCTTCTTTTACTTTTTCTCTATACTTGTATGGAATAGGATAGTTTTTTGATTTAAATTTATCTGCTTCTTTGACTTCTATTTTGTGCATATATTCTTTCGCTACTCTCGATTCATTCATAACTAATCTTTTATATTTATTTAATATTTCATTAATATATTCTTCATTTTTATCATTACATTTATATTTACCCTTATATTCATTTTCTTCATTATTATTATTATCATCATTATAACATTCATTCATCTCTCTCATACACAAAATATTTTTATCAAAGTATTCTTGTTTTTCATTTTCCATAAAATTAAACCATTGACCTTCCATTTTTATACCCTTCCTTTCATAATTAATCTTAGCCTTCATCCTTTGTAATTGATCCGTCCCTATTATCACATCAAATTCCATTTCCTTTATGACTAGTAACTGTAATTCTATATTTTTGTTGTGTATTTCCACTTTAATATTGGCACACTGATTTGTTTCTGTTATTTTTCTACCATTAACTCCTATTAATGTTGTTTTAGGCATTTTCACAATTTTATTTTGAAGTTCTTTGTTTTCTATTGCTGTTTCTTTTAACAATGATGCTTCTGAACCAGTATCAATAAGCATATTAACTGATTTTTCTCCTATTTTTCCATTTATTATTATTAACTCTGTTAAATGTTCTTTCTGTACTGTATCTAACTTAATGAATTCTATGGGGTGTTCATATTTTGGTATGTCCAGCTTTCCATATGGTTTTACTGAAAATTCTCTCTATCTGTCGATGTTGAAGGTTGTGGATTGTCATTTTGATTGGTATTGTCTACATTTTGTTGTTCATTGTTCCTATCTCGGCTTGTTCCTCTTCTATTAAAATGTACTTGTCTTGTCTGTTCCCTATTATAATTGTCTTCAGGATTTGAATTCCTCCTTGTTTCCCTATTAAATTGTCTTGGTTGTTCATTATTTTGTCTAAAATAGCCTGTCCTATTCTGATAGTAATTTCTATTTTGATAATTATCATTATTATTGTTGTATTGGCCTCTATAATTTCTCCTTACATGGTCCTGGTTTCTATAGTATTGGTTGTTATAATTTTCCCTATTATTATTATATGTTTGTCTATTATTATTGTCATAATAATTTTGATTTGGTCTACTTCTATACTGATTGTCTCTAAATTGATTATTATTATTATTGTCCATATAATTCCTGTTGTTATATTGATTGTTGTATTGTGTCTGTCTATTGTAATTGTTATTATTTAGATTTTGTCTTGTCTGATATCTCTGTTCCCCATTTCTGAATGATAAAGTTCTTTCAAGTCTAAGTAAATACTGACTAAGTTTGTCCATATTTTTGATTTCGTGCATATTTATGATTTCAAAGATTTCCTGCTTAAAGTGACGACTAATATTCCCTACAATATCTTCCTCTCTCATTATAGGATCTAGGTGTTGTGCTATGGCAAATAATTGAATGACATAATTGTTATAATTCATATTTCTACTTTTATCAAATTTTCCAAATTGAAGTTGATCTCTTACTAACATTTGTGCATTATCCCCCCAATATTGTCTAAGATATAGATTTTCAAAATCTTGGAAACTATTCATATTTCTTTCTTGACTGTTAAACCAAATACAAGGTTGATTATTCAAATGTTGTCTTATTGTGTCCTTTAGTTCATCCATATTTGTTATATTTTTAGTTTTGTTTCTCATTATTTTTACAAAAGTGGTAGGATGTAATTTCTTAATATTCCCCTCAAATTTATTATTATATTTGAAAACTCTGACATGTATTGATAATCCTAATTTCTATACCTGTTTCTAATTTTAATTTTTCTATGTCTTTTATTTTCTGTTCTAAGTTTTTGAATTTAGTTTCATTTTCATCACTTTTCTCATTCATGATTTCATTTGACTCTTTTTTATTCTTTTCTACTTTTTCATTAACCTTCCTTATTTTTCCAATAAGTTCCTGATTATTTGATTAAATTTTTTCCCCAACTTCTTGTATTTGCTTACTATTGTGATCTATTGAATTATTTATCTACTATGTCTTGTTTGGTATTGCTGTAAAATTCTTCATTTTTCTGTTCTATTCTTTTTTCAAATTCCCTTCCCTTTAGTCATTTCTTGTTTATTTTCCTCTAATTTATTTTGTAATTTTATTTCCATTTCAATCATATTTTCTCTAATATTTTCCTTGACACTTTCAACATTTTCTCTTACTCTCTCTATATTTTTTCTAACATTTTCTTTCATATTACCTTCCATTCTCTCCATATTTCCTGTAATAAATTGCATCAGCATTTGTATCTGATCTTCCATGCTTTTACTTTCTCTCTGCACTTGTCCACTCCC
Source organism: Chrysolina americana (assembly GCA_958502065.1). Classification (NCBI taxonomy): domain Eukaryota; kingdom Metazoa; phylum Arthropoda; class Insecta; order Coleoptera; family Chrysomelidae; genus Chrysolina; species Chrysolina americana. The sequence continues at coordinate 51,090,465 of OY293413.1, forward strand.
ACTACTACTCTGTCCTTGCTCAGTTACACCACTTTCTTCATAATCACCCAGCTCTCTTCCATCTACACCAACTTTCTTATCATCTCTCAAATCCATTTTATCCTTCCTTTTTATACTTTCCTAGCTCACAATTTTACACTTTACCTACTGTGATATCTCCTTGAATTTTCCCTTTCCTATTCGCCCCACGTTGCTGGCGACATTTTGTTATGAAAATGAATGTGTGTGAAGAATTCTAGAGTACCCTAAGTTGAGGTGACATTTGATATGATGAATTGGTTATCAATAATTACAATAAAAATAATAATAGTTTGAATATATTAATAATATTAGTGATAGTATTAGTGATTGTTGGTAGTTGTAGAATTCGTAGAAAAATAATTGTATTGAATTCGAATTTTTGTTTTATAGTTTTTCTTTAGTGAAAGTAGTTTGATCAATAGTAGCAATAGTAGTAGTTAGAAATTTGTTCCCTTTTATACATATTTATAATCAGTGGTTTGTAGACTGTAGATAAAGTATTGTATTCAAATAATATTTCAGAACGCCCTTACAAATACTTACTCTTTTCTTTTAGATATTACCTTTCTCTTTATTTTCAGGTGCTCCAGCTGCTCTCTTGGTACGCCACATGAGAAACTCTCAATCTCAAGGTAGAATTCAGAAAAAGGATGACAAGAATGATATATAATAATAATATGTAATTTACCTTGGAAATAAAGAAAGATATGAATTCAACTCAAATATTGTTCATTTTATTCTCAATAGTCAATTTTTTTTTAAATGTAATAACTCTCATAATTATCAGTAGATTCCTTAAATTCTTATTTTACCTGTCCCTACGAAAACTACCTTACTTGCTAAATATGTGAACTTGTCAAAGTCATGTAAATTTCAAACATTAGAGGAACGGCACCGTCACCGTTCCGCTTCCTTCTTTGTTGATAACTCTCCTCACTTTTTTCCGTTATCGCTAACACCAATTAGCTATCTGGGTTCAATCCTCTGTACCTGGTACACTGTACCTGGTACAAATGTCACAACAACAAACATTGACCCGATTTTAATGTAGGCATATCTATTTGATATTTCCATACAGCCTACTATTTGTAGGTACGAAACAATATTCATCGAAGTTTATCGAAAACACGAAATTGAGAACAGAATTGTGGGACAAGTAGAGTACTAGAGTTCTCGTCTCGAAGACATGTAAGATATAAGAAAAGCAAAAATATAATGCTCTCAATTTCACAAATCATACTCACCGAAAAACGTAAGAATAACACGATCGGATTATGGACATGCGTGAGAGAAATTACAAAAACTCAACAACAAACTAAGGATATTACTGAAATCAAAACTCGCGAGGAAAAAATTACTACGAAAGAGAAAGATATCGCTGAAGAGTTCAACTCTTATTTGTCTGAAATTGAAAAAAATCTGGCAGATGATATAAAGAAAAACTTCATTGTGGAACCGAATATCCTAACTCAGTTGCAAAATTCTTTTATTTTGACGGAAACCAATGAGAACGGAATTAAGAATGTTATCAACTAAAAATAAAAAAGCACCAGGTATTGATGGTATAACAACAAAAGCTCTGAAAGCGGTGTCGCATATGATCCCCAAACCACTGAATTACTTAATAAATTGGTTCTTCCAAACAGGAATTTTTCTAGAAGTTTTCAAATCAGCCGTCGTTAAACCAATATATAAAAGCTGAGGTACAATGGACTTGGGCAATTACCGACCTATATCCCTATTGTCAACCTTAGCAAAGATAATCGAGAAAATATTGAAACAACACATGATAAACTACTTAGAAAAATATAAAATTATGTCTCGTAAGCAATTTGGTTTCACAGAGAATAAATACCGATGATGCAATAGTTCACCTGGTCTCAGCAATAACAAAAAATATTGATACAAAAAAGCCATCACTTTGTATATTTGTTGATCTGAAGAAAGCCTTCGATACAGTGAGTCATGAACAATTATTGAATGTACTGCAGAGTATTGGATTCAGAGGCACTTCATACCAACTACTCGAAAGCTATCTTATCGACAGAAAACAGGTAATAATCGGTGACTCAAAATGCACTACTAAAACCGTTTCATATGGAGTACCACAAGAAACCGTCTTCAATATTTACATAAATGATTTATTCAAATTGGAGAGTGAAGAAGACATTGTGAGTTTTGCCGATGACACAGCTATTTTGTACGACGCACCTAGCTGGACTTTATTGAAAGAAAAAAGTGAGAGAGACTTCATTAAAATCATCAGTTGGCTCAAAAACCGCCTTCTCACAATCAGTTTTAATAAAGCTATGTTCCCGCCTTTTACTTCGTACTCCCGTTACCTACCAGACTACGATAAGCTGACCATCAATAATACTGTCAAATATATGAAATCATCATCAAATCATTCAAATACACTTAAGTAAATGCAAAGCATTAAGATCTGTGAACCTCAATTTTCCATATTCCAAATTCCAAAAACTCAGTATTCATAATTCAATAGTATAATTTTCAAGTTCATAGACATCAAAATTTATACAATTACAGGTATAGAAATATAAAACAGCTCAAAAAATCGCAAAGTTGCATTGAATTCAGCAATAATCTTCTCGCCGAGCAGCAACCTGAAGAAATTCAAGCCTCGTAAAATGCGTCTCTATAAATATTGCGTGCGGTCAAGATCATGGAATAGTTATTGCTCGTCAATTGATCACTCAACATTTTGCGTTTAGATTGAGATCATGTTTGTCATCTCCCCATCTCTGGCTCTGCTGACTATTAGCACAATGTAAGTTTTTTTATAATTTGTACATTGTTTTATATTTTCTCATTGTCAGTTACACTTTTTGTTTTTTCAATGTTAGATTATACATTTACCTTTTTTTTTGTGACAGACTTGTTCGTTTTTATGTTAGTAGAGTAGACATGAGAGAGCAAAAGGATTCAAGGTCAAATCCTATGAGAGAGCAGAAGGATTCAAGGTCAAATCCTATGAGAGAGCAAAATGATTCAAAGTCAAAACCTTTGAGAGAGCGTTGGGAGGCGTTCAGAGGTCATTTCGTGGAATTCGATGACGTCTTGTTTCCGGTGACATGTTTAGTCTAGTAAAAGAAATCTGAGATGGGTTCAATAACCTATTTCAAGTGCATGTGTCAGATTTTCTGGAATTCGATGTCATGTTTCCGGTTACATGTCTAGACAAGTAAAAGTAATCTGAGATGGGTTCAATGACCTATTTCAAGTGCACTTGTCAAATTTCCTGGAATTCGATGACGTCATGTTTCCGTTTACAAGAAAAAGAAATCTGAGATGGGTTCAATGACCTATTTCAAGTGCACGTGACAGATATCAAATTACCCGGAATGTGCTGAGGTCATGTATTCGCATACATGTCTAGACAAGTAAAAGAAATCTGAGATGGGTTCAATGACCTATTTCAAGTGCTCGTGTCAGATATCGAATTACCTAGAATGTGCTGACGTCATGCTTCCGGTTACATGTCTAGACAGATCAGCGAAATTCAATACGGGTGTTTCCTGTTACATATTTAGGCAGATCAGCAAAATTTAATATGGGTTAATTGACCTCTTCCAAGGTCAAAGAGTGCACGTGTCAGATACCAAATTATCAGGAATTTGCTGACGTCATGTTTCCGGTTACATGTGTGAAATTCAATATGGGTTCAATTATCAATTTCAAGGTCAATAATTGCACGTGATAGGTACCTGGCATTTTTCGATATCATATTTCCGATTGCAAATAAGTCTCAACACATTTTATATGTCTGAAACGGGGTTGATGGCTCTTTTCAAGGTCAAGAAGTGCAAACGCCAGGTATCAGATTACTTCGAGCATGGCATCACACGTCAAAAGTAAGAGCTACGTTTTCTCTAGCTCGCAAATGTCTTTTGAAGACTTCTGAGGGTTGTGCTCGTGAGAGTGCAGCCGGTTGACGGAAATGACGGAACAATCAAACAAAGGAACCAAAATCTGGAATTTTTTTTCAAATTTGTCTGGGCAAGTTGGAAAAATTCGATAAGGAATCAATGACTACAAGGTCGAAATTTTTTTCATTGCAACATATTGCTTATCTTTTAATGTGAATACGTATGGAGATCTGAATTGTGAAAGCACGAACAGAGGAATATACGAACATGAACCGAGATACACAGAAAGAGAGGAGGAACACATGAACGAAGGAACACAGGAAAGAGGAACATACGAACACAAGAACAGAGAAACAAACGAACATACAGACAGAGGAACGCCCGAACAGAGGAACGCACGAACAGAGAAATACACGAACATGAACAGAGAGACACAGGAAAAGAGGAACACATGAACAAAGGAACATATGAAGAGAAGAATATACGAACAGAAGAATACACAAACATACGAACAGGGCAACACACTAAAAGAGGAACACACTTACATACGATCACAGGAGCAGACGAACAGAGAAACAGACAAACACAAATATATTAACAGAGGGTCACACTAATAGGGGAGCACCAACATACGAACACATGAGCACACAAAACGACAAAAACCCGAACAGAAAAATACACGAACAGGTGAAGATACGAAGAGAGGATAGCACGAACAGAAGAATACACAAACAGGGCAACTCACTAATAGAGGAACACACTTACATTCGAACACAGCAGTACACGAACAGAGAATCAGACAAACACAAGAACACAAATATTCAAAAAGAGATACAAACTAATAGGGGAGCACTAATAGAGGAACACACATACGAACTCAGAAGCACACGAACAGAGAAACAGACAAACACAAGAACACAAATACCCAAACAGAGGAACACACTAATAGGGGATTACTAAAATGCGAACACATAAGCACACGAAAAGAAAAATACCCGAACAGAAAAAACACGAACAGAGAAAGATACGAACAGAGGAAGACACGAACAGAAGAACACGCGAACAAAAGATGGCACGAACAGAGGAATTCACGAATATGAATAGAAGGACCCAGGAAAAGAGGAACACATGAACAAAGGAAGACATGAAGAGAGAAACATATGAACACGTAAACAGAAGAACTCCTGAACAAACGAACACAGGAAGAGAGGAACATACGAATACACGAACAGAGAAACACACGATCATACAGACAGAGGAACGCACGAACAGAGGAACGCCCAAACAGGACAACACACGAACAGAGGAATATACTTACACACGAACAGAGGAACAGAAGAATACACAAATAGAAGAAATACGCGAACACACGAACATGAACTCAGGTAAAGGAATACACAGGAATGTAAATTTGTAGTTGTGAATCTTTCCTATAAATTTGATTTTACACCATGCATTGAGATTATCAGAAATGAAGGAAATCGAGTGATTTTCAGCAGCAGTTTTTGACACACCAAAGAGTCATTTGCTAATTGTTTTTACTTCACGCTACGGCAAATAATAATAATAGCCGTCCTCTATCCGCACAAGCTATGCCTTTGGGTACACTCAACGAGTGTTTATGAGGGAGTATTATTATTATATTATTATTACAACTTCGATTAACTGGAGGCCATCTTAGACTATATATTCACCATTGAGTTTACCTAATTTACAAATGGACAAGTAGTCAAAATAAATAAAGATTACTCCTTGGTGCACTTGGGGAATCAGTTTGCAAATTTTGGAAACTTCGACCCTGAATTGAATATAGGGTAGTTATCTTGAAAAGACAACATTATGGAAAATATTTCAACATTTCGAGAACTGGGTAGAAATATGCTGCAAATTGCTTTGTATTTGCTTCAGACAATGGTGAACTACAATATTGAAATTCCAAGTTTAACTTTGGAACTGATCCATCTTTACCTAGAAATTTTCAGAGCTTAATTTTCTGATAGACTATGACCAAGAGGGTGACTATTGAAAAAGTTGTAATAAAACTTATCGACTTATGTTCAAATAAATTTTGTATTCAAGGATTATTGGAAAACGGATTGGTATCATGCAAAAGCAAAAATCGATAGACTGCGCTTTGAGAGGCAAATGAATAACAGAATGTTCGAATATCACTACCACAATTTGTACTCAACACCTTTCTATCATAGAATTTATGATTAACTGATGTGAAATATAATTGAATAAAAAAGTTTTGACAGAGTATCATACAAAGGAATTTTTTCATATCCACGAATTTAATCATTTGATTTCGAGTTTATTTCCTATCAATTTTAAAATTTTTCGTTCGGAAATACTTCAAGATGTTTCGAACTTTTTGGGGTTCCTATCCATAAAATCCACTATATATGTCAACACCTTTCTAAAATTACACTACAGTATCCGACTGATTGACTTTTCTCGCAATGAGAATTTCATGGACCAGTTTTATGCCTTTAGCAAATATCTCTCGGTACTTATTCTCATGTGATTATTGATTTGAAAACTCTCGGTTTCCTAAATCCACCGTTATGAAGATATTATTCCTATTGTCCTGTGTACAGAATTGTTATAGCTATACATTACTTCTGCAAGAATGTTCAAGCATGTGTAGCTTCCTTGTTACGTTCACTCATTCAACTATGCTAACTTTCAAATTGGTGAATGTTTCCACTCATCCATCAAATACCTGATGCTGATAATATTTTAAATCATACAGGTGATTCCAGCATATTGTGAGTGAGCATATTGTGAGTGGCATAAATGCGAAAGATAAGGAAAACCAAGGTAGTCGGCTCGAAGTCAATAAGAGTAAAATGATTGACAAGATTTCGAATATTTAAAGTTGAAAGGAAAATCAGCGCGCCCTCCGGAAGTGTCGGGGCTCCGGAGACAGGGCCTGACTGGGTAATTCCTAACAGAGAAAACAAAATAAAAAATTATAGTAATAATAATAATAATAATAATAGGCAGGGAGGGCCAACCACCATCCAAGGCCTTGGTGAGTTGCGACACCAATTTCCTGAGCAACCGGTGCAAAACCGGACCGGCAGCCAAGGCGCACCCTGAAGGGAATGCTCATTCCTTCTGATGTCAACTGTGGGTATACTAGGCTAACCCCCCGGTATACCCTCCCTAATACTCGGTTTCAAATGAACGAGGAAGAGGCACCCACAACCGACCCCTCCGGATGAGGGGTCATGGGCAAGGTGGTGGGGCCCAAAACGATGGATTGCCACATGACGTCGACCGCAACGACAACGGATGCTTTGAGTGGACTGATGAATTAAGAGACGGTCTTCTGCATTGCTATGAGAGCAGTGCGCCCGCCCAAAGAGGATACATAGCAAGAATGCATGCTCTGTGGTGTGAGATACACCCTGAGCATGCCGCTTTTTCCGCCCAAAACCTGAGGGATTATGTATTTCATCTTCGGGCACGAGGCTATGTCAGAGCTCCTCCTCAGCCGGTTGACGAAGTGTCAGATATGCCACGTGTCGATCTGGCTGTAGAGGGCGTACGCAACATTCCACCAATGGAGGGCATCAGAACCCGCAGGGCGCTTCATCACACCAAGCCCCTGAAGCCACAACAACTGGCACGTGTGGATGCGGAGATTCACGATATCCTTTCAGAAGAGGCTGACATCTGGCAGATCAACTCTGCCGTGTATGACGCCGCTCAGGCCCTGTCCCAAGCGGAGAGGAGGGATACCACCCCTCTGATTGGGAGGCATGAGCGACGCATTCACGAGATGGAAGCTAAGATTAAGTCGGCGAGACAACACGCGTCTCGTATCCAGTGTGTGGTGGACTACGTGGCGGCCAATAGGCCCTTCACGCCCGCAGTGCGGCGAATTGCCGCAAATCTAAGACGAGCTCACCACACACTAAATCAGGGCGTGCTGTTGACCATCAAACAGCACTCTCTTGATAGGATACGAATGCTGGTGGCTGCAAATAAGTCACTGGTGAGGAGGGCGAGGAGCATCGCGGAAAACATGAAGTTCTGCGATAAACCCTCTCGCCTATTCTAAGAGCCTCCACGTGTTGTGGAAACCTTCTGGAAGAACATTAATGAGTTTCCGCAACCACTCAACGTAGATTCTTCAGCCCTAGCGCAGTTCGAAGCCTTCTGCAGGAGGCTTCGTCAGCCTGAGCTCAATGAACTGCGCAATCCGATAACCTCGGAAGAAGTTCGACGGGCCCTAAAAGGCTCTAAGAACTTTGCTGCTCCAGGCCCCGATGGCCTAAATAACTATTGGTGGAAAAAAATTCCATGTACACACCACCATCTAGCAAGAGTTTTCAACTCATGGCTAGATGGGGAGCAGCAGATTCCGGATTGGTTTGTCGAGGGGCGAACTGTGCTAATCCCCAAAAACGGAGATTTGTCCGATCCGAAAAACTACAGACCGATAACATGCTTGAACTCATGTTATAAGATGTTTACACGCATCTTATACATGCGAATACTCTCGGCAGTTGAGCCGGTGTATGAACGGATATATGAGCAAAGAGACAGATGCATCACGCAGGACTCCGTGCAGTATAAGTGTAACCTTTCAATGGCCTGGATCGACTATCGCAAGGCATTCGATACAACATCGCATGAGCTCATCATGCATTTGTTAAGATGCCTTGCGGTACCCCATCAAATAGTGAGATGCATTGAATAGCTGATGCCGCTCTGGAGGACTCGCTTTACCATAACATCTGATCAAGTCAGAGTCCAAACAGAGCAGGTTATCTTTAGAAGGGGCGTGTTTCAGGGAGACTTCGTCAGCCCTCTTCTCTTCTGCATCTCACTACTGCCATTGTCCGTTGTACTACGGAAAACCCGTGGATACAACTGCGGCACCACCAGTAACCGGAGGCATAAGGTCACCCATCTGTTTTACATGGACGACCTCAAACTATATGCCTCTGGGAAAAAGGATCTACATCAGTCCTATAAGGTGGTGCAAGAGTACACGCATGCTATCTTAATGGAGTTCGGGATCGACAAATGTGCCACGGTTCATCTCAAGAGAGGACGATGCGAGGAATACGGAGAGGACGTTCAGCTCGTAGACGGAAGCATCCTACATCATCTGGATGCCGTAGAGACGTATACTTACCTAGGAGTGGAACAACGCCACTCCCAAGAGGTAAACACTGTTAAAAACTGTCTCCGCGGCAAGTATCAGCATAAACTCCGACAGATCTGGTCATCAGAATTGTCGGGGAAGAACAAAGTTGCTGCAACTAATATGCTTACCGTTTCGATTCTACTTCACTCATTTGGAGTAATGAAATGGACTCAGGAGGAACTGCGAAAACTCTTAAAACTTAAAACTCGCAAAATGATGCATCTGCATAGGAGCTTGCATCCTAAATCGTCTTTTCCACGGTTATACTTCCCTAGACAAAGGGGAGGCCGTGGACTTTTGAGTTTGGAGTGTCTGCATAACATAATGGTACTGGATGGAGCCTGTAAAGTCATCAGGAGTTCAGATCCCCTTCTCTGCTTGGTATGTGATCATGAAAAAGCAGGGATTGCAGCATTTCATTTCAAGGCAGCAACCCGTGCAGACGATGAACTCGGACTCGTATTCGACACTGAACGGACAAACCCAAACTCTATCACCGAGTTGGAACCCGTTCAGCAAAAAGCCCACGTAAAAGCTGCGGAGTGTGAGAGGCTCCTGCAGCTACATAAGGATAAGCCGATGCATGGGGTCTTCTTCAAGAACATTAAAGACCTAGGCTTATCCAGAGACCTGACCTTCTCGTTTCTCAGGTCAAGTGTGCTGAAGTCGGAGACCGAGGGATTCATAATAGCCTGCCAGGATGGTGTCTTTAACACTCTCGTCTACCGCAGTCGCGTGATGGGTATAGAGGTCCCTGACACTAGATGCAGAGCGTGTCGTGGGGCAGCTGATACCATAATGCATTTGCTGTCAGCTTGTCCAGCTTATGCGGTCTCAGCCTATATACACAGACATAACGCGGCCCTACGAGTGTAGTACTACCATCTACGACACTCGTACGGTGTAGACGAGACACCGGTGTTGCCCTATGCTCCGGGAGATATTGAGTCTGTGGTGGAGAATGAGAAGTGCCGAATCTATTGGAACTATTCATTCCCCACCCTCAGGCAAATACAAGCCAATAAGCCTGATGTAGTACTCCTCGACCATCAAAGTAGGACGATTTTCATCATTGAATTTTCAGCTCCTGGCGAAACGAACATCGTCCGAAAAGAGGAGGAAAAACGGACTAAATATCGACATCTTCTCTTTGAACTCCGCAGGCTTTACCCAACCCATTCTGTCAAGATGGTGGTTCTGATAATAGGGATCCTTGGTGGAATGATGGTCACACTGCTCTCAAACTTAAAAATTATACCGGCTTGCCGTGACATGGCAGAAATCCTAGCCAGGCGAATGCAGAAGGCCGTAATTCTTGGTTCACTCCGCCTACTCAGGGCACATGATTCTCGGACCCAGTAATCAATTACCCCATGGACGTGGGGAGTGTTTACTTGGGTTAATGACATACCAGCGCGCCCTCCGAAAGTGTCGGGATTCCGGAGACAGGGCCTGAATGGGTAATTTCTAACGAATGAAAAAAAAATAAATAAAAAATAATATTTTTATTCAAGTAGGCGTACAGTACAATACAATTCAAACAAAAGTTTGATTTTGAATGAATAAATACTCCATAAGTGTTTTCAATTTGGTTGATACAATATAAAACGACACTGAAAAATTTGTGATTTATATACATCAAAGATAAATATTTACAGATAAACTTACAGACATAGACACAAACATAAACATGAGAAATATATATATAAAATAAAAGCTGAATAGTCAACAATATAAAATGTTTGAATAGGTTTGTATATGACTAGAAAATGTTCTTAAAATATATCCTAACACTGTATTACAAGCTAATATAACGATAAAGATAAATTCCATACTTGAAAACATTTATGACTAAGACACACGTATTCATGAACATATACACCTAACGCAAGACACATTCACACAGTGGGAAAAAGTCTAAACATTGAGAGAAAGTGACTTACATGAATTTAAAAGATAATTGAGTAAATTTGTGTCAGTATGTTCGTCATCAGATATTTTTTTGTCAATAAAATCCGCAATTGATTGTCTCGGTGTACCAATTTTAAATGTTCTTAGTGATTTTTTTTAAGTGGATAAATACGTCAATATTTGTTATTGTATTAGGAAGTGTGTTGAATAATTTTGTGGCCAGGTAAGCATAAGAATGTTGTAGAAGTGATTTTTGTGTCAACGGAATTACATGGTGATTTTTTTTTAATCCATGGCAACGAGGATGTATTTGTTGCCATCATTCGTCATCGGAAACGGTCCTGCTACATCGATGGCGATCCGTTCGACATTGGACCCAGTAAAATGTCTGCCGTATTTTATCCAAGGTCCACCTGATTTGCTGCCATGGATCTCCTCCAAGACATCACTTATCCTCGACCTAGGCACAACCAATTGATAAATCACTTTTCTGCAGTCGGCTGATTCTCAAGTTCTCTTCAATAGAACATTCTCAACAATAAGGGAATCCCATTGTACCCACAATGCCTTGAAACCTGGTGATCGTAAGGAAATTTCCTTCCAGGTGGGTCTTTTCGCTCCGCTTTCCGTCCATCGTAGAAAATCTGCAACGTTTGGATCACTTTCTTGGTCCTTCCTCATTTTTGCTGTGGTCCAATTGTCGTCAACTATTAATCTCACTTGGTTGATTCCTTTGCGACGTTCAATTTGCTCACAATGCTCGCAGGTATCCGAACAAGGTCTTCTGGACAAGGCATCTGCGTTGTTGTGTAATCGTCCTGGTCGATGTTTTATCTTGAAGTGATACTGGTTCAACTTCCCAATCCACCTTGCTTCTTGTCCTTCAGAGGTCTTCATCTCGAGTAGCCACTTCATAGCTGCATGATCTGTTCTGATGAGGAACTCTCTTCCATATTCAGGCCGTTTCTTTTATCATGTGGTAACTTTGCTATATTCTAAACCGTAATAGATACAGAGACGATTGAATGGGACAAAATGTAACTATCGTGGTGAGCAGTACATTGGTCAGAGAAAATCTTCGGGGACTCTCGCCCTTCCCGACTTATACAGGGAAAACTAAAAATGCTGTTTTCGGTTTTTTACGAATAGAATGGTTATTTCAGAAAATATAAAGAAATGAAACAAGAAAGTTTTATTGTATTCAAAATGTACTAGAACAACGTAATGATAAATTTTTAATTAAACGTTTCGTGTCAACACGGCCACTATCAACTATTTTTTTCAAATACGGACCTGTCTATTTCATCACAAATATTGATAAAACGATGAAATCACAATTCAGTGGTATACACAGTTGACATTTTTATAGTGTTTCATATAAAATAACTGGCATCATCAGTGACAACAATTTTTAATTACGGTCCTGTCGTTAGTTCTTTTGTAAATTGTTTTGATTTCTTCATAACTCATTCAACTATTAGGATACTTCAGTCATTACCCATTACTTTCGATAGGAAGATACCCCAACAAAACGAACATTCGTATTTTTCCTTTTTGGGGATTTTTGTATTACAGTAATCCTTGATTCAAGGCTGATTGATCCTGTATCAATTTTTACACGTGTTGTCTAATTTGGTACAATTAAATAGCATCTCACTTCTTATACCATATTCAAACACGTAGGCTTTGCTTGATTTCTATGGTAGGAAGAATAAATGAGTTGTTGATATCTGTTAAGAACTGTCAGACATTTAAGCACTCGGTTACATATTAAAGATGTATTCGAATGACGAAAGGACTGATATGCTATTTACTTATGCAAAATCAAATAGAAATCCTCTTTTGGCAAGAAATATGTATGGAGAGCTATACCCGAATCGTCGCATTCCAAACATTCAAATGTTTAGACGATTAGAAAGAAATTTGAGAGACTGTTGTGCATTTGACAGAAATAAAACTAGAAAATTTGTTGTTACTGGAAGTATAAGGAACCAAATAAATGTTTTGGGTAAGCAAATATTACCTTATAAAGACTAAAAAGTGAAAAATAACGATTTTTTTAAATCTAGGATTGGTCAGTTACAAAAATATTTCTAATCAAGATTGTTCTTTACGAGAAATTGCCCACGAACTTGGGATATCTACCAGAAATATTTTGAAAAAGAACAAATACAAATGCTACAGGATACGCAAAGTTCATCACCTTAATGAAGGGGATTACAGAAGGAGAATACGATTTGCGAAATGGTTAAGATGTAGAAATAGGGAAGTTCAAAATATTTGTGAAAAAATAGTATGGACGGACGAATCAAAATTCACCAACAATGGTTGGTTTAACAGAAACATTCATTACAGGTGGAATAATATGAATGAACATTTACATAGAGAAACCAAGTTCCAGGGGAGGTTCGGAATAAATGTTTGGTTGGGAATTTTGGGAACAAACATACTAGGTCCTTTCTTTTACGATGAGCATTTGAATGGTGAAATATATTTAAATTTTTTATCCAATGAGTTTGATGGCTACTTAGATGAATTGCCATTAAGCACCAGCCGTGAAATACAATATTTTCAACAAGACGGTGCCCCTCCCCATAATGCAGCAATAGTAAGGGAACATTCAGATGCAATATTCCCAACAAAGGGGATTGGAAACAATGGACCAATTGCCTGGCCAGCTCGATCCCCAGACCGTACTCATTTGGATTTTTTGTCTGGGGATACATAAAGGATAAAGTTATTTCGACGCCTAGTACCGATATCGACCATCTCAAACAGAAAATAAGAGATGCATGTAATAGCATTACAACCATCATGCTAGAAAATTGCCACAGAAATTGTATGGACAGACAACTTATGTGCATTCAACAAAGAGGTCGACAATTCGAGCATTTAATGTAGAATTAATTTTCTGTATTGGTTTATTTTCTTCCACAAATTCATTATGAAATAAATTGTTTTTCTGTTTGTTTGATTTCTTCTCCTTTTAAGTAAGTTCTTTTCTGGGGTAAATTGCTTTCGTTCGATTCTGAAACTGCAGAAATCTTTTATGAATTTTTATAGTATAAATACAATTTTCATAGATACATTCGTTCAAAACGTCACTGATAATTTTTATATCGAAACGTTAGATTCTGTGGAATTCATAAACAAACTAACGACAGGACCATAATTAAAAATTGTTGTCACTGATGATGCTAGTTATTTTATATGAAATGTTATAAAAATGTCGAGTGTGATATACCACTAAATTGTGATTTTATCGCTCTATCAATATTTGTGATGAAATAGACAGGTCCGTATTTGAAAAAAATTGTTGATGATGGCGGTGTTGACACGAAACGTTTGATTAAAAATTTATCGTTACGCAGTTCTAGTACATTTTGTATCTATTACGGTTTAGAATATAGCAATGTTACCAGATAATAAAAGAAACGGTCAGTATATATTTGTGGAAGTGGTCTATAGCCTTGATAATTGCCAGTAGTTCCTTCCTTGTTATGCAATAATTTCTTTCTGGTTTGGTCAGTGCCTTGCTGTAAAACTCAATTACTTTTTCTTGGCCATCTTGCTCTTGTGGTAGCACGGCTCCAGTCCCATTGTTACTGTCATCTATGTCCAAAACGAAAAGGCCTCTTTAACGTGGAAAACTCAAAATAGGACTGGAACATAGAGCAACTTTCAGCTTTTCAAATGCCATTTCACTTTCGTTGGACCAGACGAATTTGACTCGGTCTTCTGTCAACTTATGTAGGGGTGCCGCAATATCAGCAATTCCTTCTACAAACCGACGGTAGTAGGTGCAGAGCCCTAGGAAGCTCCTTACTTCATGTTTGTCTTCAGGTCTCGGCCAGTCTCGGATCGTCTGTATCTTCCTTCCGTTTGTTCGGATGCCGTCTGATGACACTGTGTGGCCCAGAAAATCCACTTCCTTCTGGAACAATAAGCATTTCTGAGGATTCAGTTTAAGGTTGGCATTCCTGAATCGTTGGAGTACTTCTCGCAAGTTTTGTAGATGTTGTTCAAATTTCTTTCCCATGACCAAAACGTCGTCGAGGTATACTAGACAAGTCTTCCAAGTGAGTCCTCGCAGGACCAGCTCCATAAGCCTTTCAAATGTTGCTGGAGCATTGCATAATCCAAAAGGCATGACAGTGAACTGATAAAGTCCGCTCCCAGTCAAAAATGCTGTCTTTTCCTTATCTTCTTCATGTATGCCCACTTGCCAATACCCGCTATTCAGATCTAGGGTTGAGAACCAACGTGAACCTGCTAAAGTTGTTAATGTGTCGTCAATCCTTGGTAAAGGGTAGCTATACTTCTTCGTTACATCATTCAATTTCCTATAATCCACACAAAATCTCGTGGATCCATCCTTCTAAAAACTAACACAACAGGTGCAGACCAAGGGCTCGATGATTTTTCAACCACACCATCTTTCATCATCTTGTCAACAAGCTCTTCCACCTCTTGTTGTTTGGCAAATGGAACTCTTCTTGGCGGTTGCCGAATCGGATGGGCTTGGCCAGTATCTATCCTGTGTTTGACCAGGTTAGTTCTTCCTGTTGTTGTTGAACCAAAGATGTCGCTTTCACTTCTAATGAAAGTTTTAGCAGCTCTCAATTCTTCTGTCGACAAGTGTTCAAATGATTTTTCAAGAACTGTCGTAACACTCTTTGAGGCTTCCTTTCTTTCCTCGTGGTCACTTGAATCATAGTTCGCTACCCATGAAATAGGTTTACATATTCCAATGATATCGCCTTCTTTAGTTGTTATTTCTTCGGGATGCACGTTGGCAACTCTCATAGGAATAGCATGTTTTGTCTTCACTAGGGCTCTTGCAAGAACCAAATCGCTAGGTGATTCAACACATATCTGTACTATTCCAACGCAGCACCCAGGTCCCCATCTGATGTAGCATAAACTACTTTCTCCGAAAATCCAGTAATTTTCACGGTTTTCACTAATCGCAGTTTCACAGACATCGTCCTCTCTGTTGGAGTTGTAAGGACAAATTCTTCTCCTCCAAACTTCATGATCCCCTCTTCATTGTCAAACGAAAACCCGTAGTCACTGATCAAATCCATCCCAAGTATAAATTCATCTTCTGTATCCGCGACGTACACTGTATTTGTGATGGTGAGTCGCCCAAGAATCAGTGTAACCTCAGCTTCTCCTCGAATAGGTGCATTTTCTCCAGTGACTGTTCGAAGCACAAGGTTTGAAGGGATAGGTTTCACGCTTTCTGGCCGAAGAATGTCACTGCGTACCAAAGAAACTGCAACACCGGTGTCTATGGTGCATACGAGGTTTTTCTCGTTCAATTTTCCTGAAATGGTAAGGCTATCGGTTGTTCTTCTTATTCTGTTAATAGGGATGACTTGGGGGCTCCATTATTGATAGCCAGCATGCGCCCCGATATGCTGGCTAAGTTTAGTTTTCCGGCCGCACACTCGAGGACTCGCTGGATGACCTTGTTCTCATAGGTGATTGCGAACGTGGTGGTATTCTAACTCTGCAGTCTGCAGTCCATCTAAATGGCCCAATTTTCCACATCTATAGCACGCTCTGTTCTTCTGAGTGCTCATTCCGCTCTTCAAAGATTTGATCTCATCCAGAACCTTCTCGAATAAACTAGTAACTGCGCCTGAATGTTGTTCGGGTTCTTCTATTGCTTCTGCTCGTACTTTCGGCCTCGAGGTGTTGAAGGCCGCCTCCACTTCTAGAGAACGTACTAAGGCATCGCTACTCCTCTTGAAGTGTGTTAGTCGCAGAGTTCTTTGGACTTCGGTGTCTCTCATACCATCTATAAATAACTGCACCGCTAACTGTTTCTTGAAATCTCCCGGTGCTTCTGGGTAAACTAGTTGAATTAGGCGTCTCACATCCGATTCAAATTCCTGCAGATTCTCACCTGATTTCTGAGTGTGCGTTTTCATTTGAGCCAGATATAGTTGTTCTCGATGTTGATCGCCATACTGCAACTCTAATGCAGTAATCAGGTCGTTATATTTATTTTGCTGTTCGATAGGTATCCTCTGTAACATACCCAAAGCTGGCCCTCTTAAAGCTACTATAAGGGCCGCAGCTTTTTCTTCTTCGCCCCATCCATTTGCTACTGCTGCAGCTTCAAATTGTCGGCGATACTTGAACCAAGAGGACTGTCCATCAAAAGTCGGTGGTTTTACGGAAATTCCTGATGTGGCAACCCTGTCTCGACGATCTTGCTTCTTGAGGAGTGCTATCTGCTTTTCTAGTCCTTTCATCTCCTCTGGAACTGTATCAAATTTCTTATTAACCTCATCGCTGATTTTCTTGACGTCTTCCTTTAGTTCTTCTTTCAGTTCTTCTTTCAGTTCTTCTTTCAGTTCTTCTTTCAGTGCCTCCATTTGTACTTCGGTTTTCTGCAATACAAGTTGGAAGAACTTGTTTTAATGTTCTAGAACCTTCTAGAAGTCTCTTTTCCTTTGTTTTTCTATTCGTTCCAATTCATTCTTTTGTTGTTCGAGAATTTTCTGGAGTGCCCCTTTTCGTTCTTTCTTTTCATCCAACCGTCTCATTTCCTCTTCCTGTTTTTCCTTTTCTCGTTATTTCTTTTGATCCAACCGTCTCATTTCCTCTTCTCGTTTTTCATATTCTCGTTCTTTCTTTTCCTCCTGGCGCCGCTTTTCCTCTTCTTGTTTTTCCTCCTGGCGCCTTCTTTCCAAATCCGCAAACTGATTTTGGATAAATTTCACACAATGTTCTCCATCGTATCGTACGATGTACTCCTCGTATTCACCATGAATAGTTTATAAATAGGTTGTTTCTGTTTTTCACTAATATCCCGCTTCGGACACCACTGTTACGTTTTGCTAAATAATAGGCCGAGCACACTACTAAACCGTTTATTTTCTAACTTCACTATAAACAAACATACAACACTTCACTGACTAATAAACACTTAGATCTATACAACAATACAACTAGCTAAATATTCCAACACTTCTGCCTATTATCACTTTCTAATCTTCTTAAAAAATTCTCTTCATAAAAACTCCTTCTCCCAGTCAAATGTCTCGCGTTTATATAGGTACTCAAGTGTAACCAGAATCTTCGTGATGCGACGGTTCGGTTATCCCGAATATTCAGTAATCTGCCTTTTTCTCGGAAACCATATCGACGATACGCGTGCAAATCTATCCAGCGGCGTAGCTAGGGGATTTTTATCAATCTCGTAAAATATAATGATAATTGCCGCGAAACAATAATAAATATGCAATAAATATAGAAACAATTATTCCGGAATTGCATTTTTTACATCACACCGTCGATGAAACTGAAAACTGATTCTCATGTCTTGTCTTCATTTCTAGACGAATACGATATTTTTCCAATTAATTCATTTACTGTGTTTGAAATAGCCGTTTATAATACAGGGTGAAAAAATCGACAACGGTGATAATCAAAAATTACATTCCTGACTCTTTAGGGTCAAAAATGTTTGAAAACATTGCTTATTTTTTATACGAGGTGAAATAGAATGAAAGGAACTGGGAATGTTCAGAGAGTTGAAACAAAATACAACATTTTCAACTAATTACAGAATAGGTTTCTTGGCAAGTGGTTTTCTACAAACGTTTGAAGTCAATCACAATTTCAGTGATTTGTTCTCGTCGAACAGATTTTTATGTGTTAGGTATCAGAATGACTTAATAAAGGACATAATTTTCAATATCAACATGACATTACTTTTATCCGACTGAGTATTTCGATGGCTATGAAAACATTCATCAGGGCTGTATTAAGGAAACAACTAATATCGCATTGATAGTTTGTTTATTTGACAAATCGATTTGTTGACTGAAGGAGATGAGTAACTTTAATTTTCTCATGTTTTCCGTCATCTACGGCAGTATCTCAGCAGGTAGTTTGTGTGATTTTTTTTGGCCTGTACGAGTTGGCAAAATTTCTTGTTATTAGTTATGATAATCAGAATATATATAAAAACAAATATGAGTTTGGAAGACCGGTTTAGCTAAAAAGTTTTTTCTTTAAATAAGTAATTCGTTCAATATAATATCTTTGTATAGGGTAAGAATCGAATCACATGAAATTGCAATATGGAGTAGAAAAAATTTAATAATAAATAAATAAGAAATAAAAGGTAAAGGAGTAGGAGGTTGGAGTGGAAGCAAATAATTAAAAATGTACAGTACGAATACATGTGAAGATGAAAAAACTAGAAAACTACTAAGACATGTACCGAGTTAAATAAATATCGAAGCCAATGTGAACTCCACTGAGCTATGAAAAATTAGGAAAACTAATTATATGTATTTCTGCAGTGTGAATTCTAAATATAAGAATCTAAACACGACACAGTTGATTATGAGGTATGAGAAGGGGTTGAACATGATAGAAAAATGTCTATACAGTTTGAAGAAGGAATTGAGTGAATTCAAAATATGAGAGTGACTTTTAAAATGATTGGTATAATATGCAAAAATATACAGACGCTGAATTATCGAAAATACACAAGATGAATAACATGACTTCGATCAACTGAGAAAAAACAGTGCCAGGAAGTCATTGTCAACAGAAAATTTTATGTTCGAAACATAAATCTTGAAAATTTACTGGTGTAGTGAAAGAACTGTGACAATATTCGGCTGTCTAACGGTATAGTTATTAAACAAAACTCAAGTGGTGATTCAGACCTTTGTTGGTGGTGTAATCCCGACTCGGCTCGGGATATTTTAATTTTTTAATTTTAAAACTGAGTATATGGTCTGAACAAATTCTGTGCTGAAACCAAGTGTAATGATTTATGAATAAGATTCATGTAACCTTGTGAATCAAGGCGCACTGCAGTTGAGCTTCTATAAATCAGTAATCACTGACAAGACTAATAGTAATGATGATAGTTATATTCCACATGTATTGAATCAGTCTTTCAAAATTTTCCAATTCGAGTATTCGAAAATAATGCTAATAATATTTAATTTTTTCCCCGAAAATGTTCCAATCACGCTCATACCTGGAAGTTTCTGTACTCATCTATTATATACTCTGAGCATATCAATTAACCAGAGATAGCGACTTTCATGGTGATATGTTGAACAAGCTGAACATATGTCTATTACATATAAATATACAGAATGTTGTTCCAATTGAGTTTCTATATTGCCTTTTCAATAAAATATCTTTGCGTTTTCAACAATAATGCTCATGTCAATATCAAAGGAAGAAGCAACTCGAACTATTTGATACTAAATTTGGTTTAGATGAACTTTTCCATAGTGATCTCCGCTGGATGAATTCAATTTGAAATATCAATCAGTATCTGTTAAATTTGACAAAATGAGACATACTTAGTAATAATTTAGTATGAAAAATATTCAATGATTTTTATTGGGGGAGGTAGTCCCAAGTTCCATAATTTTTCCGTCAACAACGTAGACCATCAGTATGGCTAATCCAATGATCCAATCCCTCTCAACATAAGTAAAAGTTCTCGAGAATTACAGTCTATTCTAATAAACTACAGTGGCGTTTGTTCAGCAGAAAGTTTGATTTTATATAATGTATAGTCGAAAGATGTGAAATGGGTATCGATAAAGATATGAGTGGGCCAAAATTTACTCAAATGGAATTCAAATCACACCTTACTTTTGGATTGAAGAAAACGATATAAAATGCAATTACTCAGTATCATCTACCACATGATTTTGATTCTTCCAACAGAAGCGAATTCGAAGCAAAAACTGCTGACGACATCAAAATAATGTAAGTTTATCGATCATTCGACGAAAACAAATCTATAGCTGCATACTTTGTTAAATCACCCAAACATTTATAACAAATTCGTGAATATATTCATCATAATTTAGCAAAATCATGATAATTCACTAGCTATCGAAATTGAAAAAACTGTGATTCATGACAAGCTGCTTCATGTGGGATTTTCAATTTTGGATTCTTCAAAAACAATCAATTATAAATATGGTTACAGAGAAAATCTCTGTTACACAAATACCGAATCATATATTGCTTTCGAAAAATTCACCAAAAATATACAGAGGATAAAGGACCCCGCACACCTTATATGGGAAAATGGCTCTCCGTCAAATTTCTTAAATTTTTGATATGTTGTAGAATTGATCATTCCGATGAAATGTTTCAACGGGCGCAACACGATCCTATGACTAGTTTTCGAGATACAGGGTGTTGAATATGAGAAACATTCACTTTTCATCACTCTGTATCTGCCAAGTTACGATTTAGTTCGGATTTATCTTTTGTGGGATCATCATCACATCCGTGTATGATGAATTCATGAGAAATTCATTTCCAAATCTTTTCGTAGTACAGGGCGATTTCACTTGAAAACAATGCTATTTTGAGACTTTCATAATTTAGTTGTTTTATAAAGAGAAAATGCGAGAAAAGGTAGAATTATCACATAATATTATAAATTCATTTCATCTAGCATCACAGTTGATACAATTCATACAAGGTGATTCACAAATATGGAAACAAAACGAATTTTGGTTTTTGGGACACCTTGTAGTAATAAACCAAACTAAAATGACAAAATTCACTTGAAGAATGTTAAATGATATGTTTCATCGTATACAGAGTCGAATGATATCAATTTAAAAAAAAATTAAAAAATTAGTTATACTTTAATGAATAAAAACCTTGATTTTTTAAATCACCCTATATCTCATAAGGGAGTCCGAAAAGATAGCGATATTTTTTCACGGAAGAACTCGAAATTCTTTCATTCATATCGTACAAAATTTTCATCAAATTCCTATGACAGGTTTTTTATATACAAGGCGAACAATTTGTGAAAAAGTCCATATATTTCACTATTTTACGCTAATAAATGACCACTCTACCTATCCATTGAGGTCTCCTGATGTGATTGAGAAGATACTTATTTGATATTTATTCAAAACGTAAAAGTAAGGAATTCAGTGAAGTGAAATCAACATTATTTCAACTCATAACAACTTGTACGGCCTTGCCAGATGGCACACATAATATGTATCCCATGGCTATTGGGAATTCAAGATAAGGGATACTCCCTCTGGTGTCGGGTTTTGAATCTATACTTACGTGAAAATGAGGTTGACTATGATTTTGACATTTTGAGCATTTCTACAACAATAGAACAGAGCAACCATAAAGCTGTCCTGATGAGTGGGAAACCACGAAACAGCTGTCGACAGATGATGGTGGCTCTCGGAATCAAAACATAAATCACTCTATTTACTTCTATATACTTCTATATATATATATATATATATATATATATATATATATATATATATATATATATATATATATATATATATATATATATATATATATATATATATATATATATATATATATATATATATATATATATATATATATATATATATATATATATATACATACATATATACATACATATATACATACATATATACATACATATATACATACATATATACATATATATACATATATATATATATATATACTCCATACCATACTCCATACCATACTCCAAAATGGTTACAACAATTCGCTAATCGACAAGTCTATCCGCCATCAACTGACCCGTCCTCCAAAAACGAACGATCCACTAGAGAGTATTCAGCCACACAAAGCTTTCCTACCATACATCAAAGGTGTGACAGACAAAATCAGTAGTATCTTGAGAAAACACGAGATAAAAACAATATTCACGGCCAACAACCAAATATCCAAATTACTCAGATCTCCCAAGGACACAATACCAAACGATTCTCAAGGTATATATGAAATACCATGTTCAGACTGCCCGAGAACTTATATTGGCCAGACTAATAGACGAGTAACTTCCAGAGTCTACGAACACGAACTTGCTGTGCGTCAGGCATCTTCCACTTCCGCACTTTATAAACATCGAGAAGACACAGGTCACAAAATAGACTTCAAGAACACAAAAACAATTTCCACCGAGAAAACTCTGCAAACCAGGATCATCCGAGAAGCCCTTGAGATAGAGAAGCGCCCCAATTGCCTCAACACTCGCGACGACGGACGTAGACTTCCCAATACCTGGAAGCCTCTCATTGCACGCATAAACTCATTTCCCACCAACCCAGTTCCCGCACACAGCTCACTTAGCGCCAACCAAGTTCCCGCACACAGCTCATCTAGCGCCAATTCAGTTCCCGCCCATAGTTCACCTCGCGCCAATACATTGCACATGGCCATTACAGCCACGTCCA
The DNA here is from genome assembly GCA_958502065.1 of Chrysolina americana. Classification (NCBI taxonomy): domain Eukaryota; kingdom Metazoa; phylum Arthropoda; class Insecta; order Coleoptera; family Chrysomelidae; genus Chrysolina; species Chrysolina americana. The sequence goes on from OY293413.1 coordinate 51,113,705, forward strand.
CTATAAATACAGTTCCTCAACCCACAATTCCTCAGTTCTCTCGAAGGAGTAGGCAGATTGAGACCTCAGAGAGAACCAGTGACGAGACATGGGGAGTAGGCAGATTGAGACCCCGACGTCAAGTCACAAAAACCTAATGTAATTATACCTGAGGAGTAGGCAGATTGAGACCTCAGCGTAGAATTACGTTTTAACCTTTCATTAATTTTCTTTCTATTTCATTTCTTGAAAATGGCTCCAAAACCGGAGCCGAAACGTCGAATTTCAACAAATTCTAGACGCGGTTCAACCCGAACTTTTAGTTTTCATATATATATATAATCTATACATAAATTGATAGAAGTTCAACGGGATGTGATATATCTTTCGGATATTGGGTTGGCACGAGCATGTGCATAACAATACAACAAGAAAAATACATGATGGATAACTGAATTTTTCCCTAATCAAAAAACATTATCAAATACGAATTAGTAGGAGATTCTTACCGATAACCAATAAAATTAAACTATTTCTGGACCGACATCCATGTCCTCTGGAAGCATTCTATTTGCAGCATCTCCTATGGAATCTAAAAGACGATTGGATGGAAAATGTATGTTTTCTTGATATCTAGCGTACCCCAAAAACCATATCACGCTAGCAACATGCGCACAAGTTCCTATCAACAATATCACAAAATTCTAGTAATTGTCGAAAATGATTTTTTGAGATTGATGTCAGATACTTAAATTCGTCTACAGTGAAACAATTGATATCCTCCCAGTTACGGAGTGGCCTGTTTCTATTAGCAAATGTCCTCATTCTTTGAAGAAAATGTTGAAGATTGGAAATTATGTAAGGTTTATTCACAAAATTCAAACCTCCATGCAAGTAATTTGGAAGGAAACCTTGATGATCAAGATGGTGACCACAAATTCTCAAGAAATCTGGGACATAGATATCAGAAGCAACAAAAATATCCACTCTACATTCTAAAGAAAGTCTTTGAATATTTTGACGAGCATTACAAATAATGCACGCACGAGTTGATACGCGGGACAACACATTGAGACGAAGGCAATTCGGGTTATTTTCCATAGCAATAATGTCATTCATTATTGTGTTATTACAATTGAAACATATTTTTGTATCATCCTGAATATCAATAGGTGGATTTCCCGCAGTTTGTCTTCGATATGTTGCAATTTGCAAAACATCAATATTATCTCCTCTATTCAAACGCATTGAGAGTCTAGGAATAACATTTCGGTCAAAAACATAACAACTCACTCTATTTGCGAAGGCCATATTGTTCAGCAAAGTTCAACAAACACTGAAAATCACATAAACTTGAACAGTTAAAAAGAAACTTCAATTAGTCCAATAACCCAAAAAGAGTTCTCGGGCTTTATGACAACAAGAAATCGACTATTGACATAAGAATTTTGTTGATTTTATCCTCTTTGAATTGTTCTCCATGCCTACTACGAAATAAGAGGAATATATTAATAAGTAGGTATTCGAAGATGATTCAGATGATGTTTCAAATACAAGAAAAAGAAAGAGAAACGTTCTCTGAAAGGGGGTATATACTACATACAAACATATATACGATTCGAAGATACAAGAACATAATTGAAACATAAAACTTTAATTTGGTGTAAAAATATGCCGAGAATTTGATTTAATATATATCTATATAAGCCGATAGAAATAATTACATACAAATTATGATTTTTTTCTGATTTATCCTATGTGGTATTTTCGTTTTGTGACAAATTCATGAGATATTCATGTCCAAATCTTTTTGTAGTACAGGGCGATTTCCTTTGATAATAATGCTATTTTGAGACTTTCACTATTTTATTGTTTTATAGAGTGAAAATTCGAAGAAACGAACTTCTGCGGATGTAATAAGTATAATATAACTTCTGAGAAACACTAAGCATGAAAAAATAACTTTTCCATTGAATCGCCTACTAGACGATGCTGATGCAGATAATAATTCGAGTAATGGCTTTTTTTCGAGGGATACGGTACGCTATTGTACGGTATAATAACTGATCACTATTTTATTGAAATATTTTTATTTCGAGTAAAAGCGGCCGGACGAGGAAGAACTACAGCAAACCCGCCGAAAACTGGAGTGAAAATACATTTTTCGCCTTGTATATGAAAAACCCGTCATAGGATTCCGCTGAAAATTTTGTACAATATGGATGAAAGTATTTCGAGTTCTCCCATGAAAAAATATCGCTATCTTTTCGGACTCCCTTATGAGTTATAGGGTGATTTAAAAAATCAAGGTTTTTATTTATTAAAGTATAACTAATTTTTTAAATTTTTTTTAAATTGATATCATTCGACTCTGTATACGATGAAACATATCATTTAACATTCTTCAAGTGAATTTTGTCATTTTAGTTTGGTTTATTACTACAAGGTGTCCCAAAAACCAAAATTCGTTTTGTTTCCATATTTGTGAATCACCTTGTATGAATTGTATCAACTGTGATGCTAGATGAAATGAATTTATAATATTATGTGATAATTCTACCTTTTCTCGCATTTTCTCTTTATAAAACAACTAAATTATGAAAGTCTCAAAATAGCATTGTTTTCAAGTGAAATCGCCCTGTACTACGAAAAGATTTGGAAATGAATTTCTCATGAATTCATCATACACGGATGTGATGATGATCCTACAAAAGATAAATCCGAACTAAATCGTAACTTGGCAGATACAGAGTGATGAAAAGTGAATGTTTCTCATATTCAACACCCTGTATCTCGAAAACTAGTCATAGGATCGTGTTGCGCCCGTTGAAACATTTCATCGGAATGATCAATTCTACAACATATCAAAAATTCAAGAAATTTGACGGAGAGCCATTTTCCCATATAAGGTGTGCGGGGTCCTTTCCTGGATCACCAAAAGAATGTTCTTTGTCGTTCAGGGGTGCTATTTCCAAATCTTTTGGTTTCAATTCGTATTCGAATCATGGATACAAACATACATATTTCATGAGGATCAGTCAATAGAAATCGCATACGTATAAACTCGAAAGTAGTACACCATATGCGGATGCAAGACCGCAATTTTAATGAAAAAGGCTAAAGTAGTTTCTGAAAATTCAACAGAGAAGACACTCCAAATTTCAGATTAAGTTCGAGTAGTTGAAAAGAATAAAAATCGCAGAATGCTTCACTTACGGTTCAGAGTAAATTAACACTGATTTTTTTCTTCATTTGAAATAGTAGGATTGAGGTATTCTCAACTAGCTATGTGTTCTCACTCTCCATCACACATGCGTCAAGCTTACCACTCACCGAACACGCATGCATTCATGTAATAACTTCTTGATCTGAAATGTATCAGCATCATTATCTGTCATGTTCAACAATTCCATTCCTTCAACTTATTTTCTTTTCAACTCCAAATATTCGAAATCTTGTCAATCATTTTACTCTCATTGACTTCAAGCCGACTACCTTGGTTTTCCTAATCTTTCGCATTTATGCCACTCACAATATGCTCTCTCACAATATGCTGGAATCACCTCTGTAATTGAAAATATTATCAGCATCAGGTATTTGATGGATGAGTGGAAAGTTTATGAAACATTCACCAATTTGAAAGTTAGCGGATACTGTAGTGTAATTTTTGAAAGGTGTTGAGATACAAAGTGGATTTTATGGATAGGAACCCCAAAAAGTTTGAAACATCTTGAAGTGTTTCCGAACGAAAAATTTTAAAATTGATAGGAAATAAACTCGACTTCTAATGATTAAATTCGTGGATATGAAAAAATTACTTTATATGATACTCTGTCAAATGAAACAAAATAATATTCACAAAACTTTTTTATTCACCTATATTTCACATCAGTTAATCATAAATTCTATGATTGAAAAGTGTTGAGTACAAATTGTGGTAGTGATATTCGAACATCCTGTTATTCATTCACCTCTCAAAGCGCATTCTATCGATTTTTGCTTTTGCATGATACCAATTTGTTTCCAGTAATCCTTGAATACAAATTTATTTGAACATAAGTCGATAAGTTTTACTACAACTTTTTTCAATAGTCACCCTCTTGATCATAGTCTATCAGAAAATTCAGCTCTGAAAATTTCTAGGTGAAGATGGATCAGTTCCAAAGTTGAACTTGGAATTTCAATATTGTAGTTCACCATTGTCTGAAGCAAATACAAAGCAATTTGCAGCATATTTCCACCCAGTTTATAGAGTGCGTTTCTCGAAATTTTGACATATTTTCGATAATGTTGTCTTTCCAAGATAACTACCCTATATTCAATTCAGGGTCGAAATTCCCAAAATTTGCAAACTGATTCCCCAAGTGCACCAAGGAGTAATCTTTGTTTATTATGACTACTCGTCCGTTTGTGAATTAGGTAAACTCAATGGTGAATATATAGTCTAAGATGGCCTCCAGTTAATCGAAATAGTAAAAACAATTAGCAAATGACTCCTTGGTGTGTCAAAAACTGCTGCTGAAAATCACTCGATCTCCTTCATTTCTGACAATTTCAATGCATGGTGTAAAATCAAAATCATAGGAAAGATTAACAACTACAAATTTACATTCCTGTGTTTTCCTTTACCTGAGTCCCCCTCTTCATGTTCGTGTGTTCGCGTATTTCTTCTATTTGTGTGGTCTTCTGTTCCTCTGTTCGTGTGTAAGTGTATTCCTCTGTTCGGGTGTTGCCGTTTGTGCATTCCTCTGTTCGTGCGTTCCTGTGTATGTATGATCGTGTGTTTCTCTGTTCGTGTATTCATATATTCCTCTCTTCCTGTGTTCCTTTGTTCAGGTGTTCTTCTGTTTGCGTGTTCATATGTTTCTCTCTTCATGTCTTCCTTTGTTCATGTGTTCCTCTTTTCCTGGGTCCTTCTATTCATATTCGTGAATTCCTCTGTTCGTGCCATCCTTTGTTCGCGTGTTCTTCTGTTCGTGTCTTCCTCTGTTCGTATCTTCCTCTGTTCGTGTTTTTTTCTGTTCGGGTATTTTTCTGTTCGTGTGCTCATGTGTTCGTATGTTAGTGATCCCCTATTAGTGTGTTCCTCTGTTGAGTATTTGTGTTCTTATGTTTCTCTGTTTCTCTGTTCGTGTCCTTCTGTGTTCGTATGTAAGTGTGTTCCTCTATTAGTGAGTTGCCCTGTTCGTATGTTCGTGTATTCTTCTGTTCGTGCTATCTTCTGTTCGAGTTTTTATCTGTTCGGGTTTTTGTCTTTTTGTGTGCTCATGTGTTCATATGTTGGTGCTCCCCTATTAGTGTGTTTCTCTGTTTATATATTTGTGTTTGTCTGTTTCTCTGTTCGTGTGCTCCTGTGTTCGTATGTAAGTGTGTTCCTCTTTTAGTGTGTTGCCCTGTTCATATGTTTGTGTATTCTTCTGTTCGTATATTCCTCTCTTCATGTGTTCCTTTGTTCATGTGTTCCTCTTTTCCTGTATCTTTCTGTTCATATTCGTGTATTTCTCTGTTCGTGCGTTCCTCTGTTCGGGCGTTCGTATGTTCCTCTTTTCCTGTGATCCTTCGTTCATGTGTTTCTCCTCTCTTTCTTTGTATCTCTGTTCATGTTGGTGTATTCCTCTGTTCGTGCGTTCACAATTCAGATCTCCATACGTATTCACATTAATAGATAAGCAATATGTTGCAATGAATAAAAATTTCGACCTTGTAGTCATTGATTCCTTATCGAATTTTTCCAACTTGCCCAGACATATTTGAAAAAAATTCCAGATTTTGTTTCTTTTGTTTATTTTTTTAACCCATCTCAGATTTCTTTTACTTGTCTAGACATGTATGCGAAAACATGACGTCAGCACATTCCGGGTAATTTGATATCTGACACGTGCACTTGAAATATGTCATTGAACCTATCTCAGATTTCTTTTACTTGTAATAGGAAACATGACGTCATCGAATTCCAGACAATTTGACACGTGCACTTGAAATAGGTCATTGAACCCATCTCAGATTTCTTTTACTTGTCTAGACATGTAACCGGAATCATGACGTCATCGAATTCATCGAAATGACCTTTCTCCTCCCAACGCTCTCTCATAGATTTTGAACTTGAATCCTTTTGCTCTCTTATAATATTTGACCTTGAATCCTTTTACTCTCTCATAGGATTTGACCTTGAATCCTTTTGCTCTCTCATATCTACTCTACTAATTTTCTTCACAATAAATATTTGTTTAGTTTTTGAAATGAGTTCTTTCATTACTTGGTTGAATGTGGTTTGGGTGGGAACAGCTTGAAATACCTCTCGAAAATTGCCAAGCGGGAACTGAGTTGCGACACGTAGTGGAGGCGCCTGATGTGCCATGCTGTCATGTCATATTGTAACTCTTTTTCTTCTCATTACTCAATCGAGACCAATCGAAAAAAAAGACATGGATCAGCGCTTGCAATGACAGATTTTACATATTAATATGTTTTGTGGATACTAAGAAACGCAACACCTAAGATTAGTTCTATCAAGACCAGTTTCCTGCCATGTTGCCATCCTGCCAAAGTCGTCTATGTCATGAACGCTAAACAGCTTTCACCCTGCTTCAGCCACCATACAATCAATCCTAGAGAAACAAGAATTGGACCATGAAGCGCGGCGTAGACAAATCGTGAAATCTGTGTAGTGACGCAAAGACAGACCCAGTTTAATGCCGGACTATGACAATTTTAGTGTGGGAACTCATATTTGCGGAATGAATTGATTGGACGAAATATTTTATTTTTTAATTGTATAATTGAGTATCTAGAATCTACTATGATTGTTAGTGAATAATGTTAATTGAATTATTGCTATATATTCTTCCAATTGTTTTAAATTTTATTATTGTTTTCCAAGTTTTATTCAATTTTTTTTTTACTTTCCACTGGTAACTACCCAGAAAGCTGGGGGCCAGCTTTTTTACGGAGGGGAGATGTGTCAAATATATGAAATCATCATCCATTTAAGTAATTGCAAAACATAAAGATCTGTGAATCTCAACTTTCCATATTCCAAATTACAAAAACTCAGTATTCATAATAAAATAGTTTAATTTTCAAGTTCATAGACATCAAAATTTATACAATTACAGGATATAAAAATATAAAACAGCTCAAAAAATCGCAAAGTTGCATTGGATTCAGCAATCATCTTCTCGCTGAGCAGCGACCTAAAGAAATGCAAGCCTCGCAAAATGCGTCTCTATAAATATTGCGGGCGGTCAAGATCATGAAATAATTATTGCTCGTCAATTGATCAGTCAACATTTTGAGTTTAGATTGAGATCATGTTCGTCATCTCCCCATCTATGGCTCTGCTGACTATTAGCACAATGTATGTTTTTTTATATTTTGTAAATTTTTTTATATTTTCTCATTGTCAGTTACACTTTTTGTTTTTTCAATGTTAGATTATTAATTTAACTTTTTTTGTGACAGACTCGGTATTGGTATTGGTAGGTATGGATGGTGACTGATGCGCTGTGACCTGATTAGATCTATTGTGCCCCATCTTCTTCCGCAATTTCAAGGTATTCTCGTTTACAGCAGCCCCTCAAGCCCCAATTCCTTGAGGAATTTGAGAATTTTGAGGGGGTCTATTCGTGGGAGAACCGTCAGCTGGTGTGATCCCAGTATATTCAATCTCTTGTGATGTACAGCAAAACACTCCATCAATATATGGTGTGGTGTTTCTGGATATTCCCCACAGAATGTGCAGGTGCTGTCTTCCTCTAAGCCTAGCTTTCTTAGGTGTTCTTTGAGTCTGCAGTGCCCCGTCAGAAATCCCATGATTGTCTTTAGACTAGTTTTGCTGAGGTTAATCAGTGTCTTCGATCTTGCTCGGTTGAAGTTGCCGAGGAGATCTTTGGCCTGCCTTAGCCCTGGAAGTCTTTACCAGTATGTTGCTCTCATTGCTTCTTCAGTTTTATTGAATTCTTCTTGGAAGTAAGATTTTCCAAGTCCGCAGAATGGTTCTGGCCCGATCAGTGGCGTTGATGCCCCTTTTCGTGCCAGGGTGTCTGCTTGTTCATTGCCCTCCACTCCGACGTTCCCCGGCACCCAGAGGAGAATCACCTTGTTGTTCCTGCCTTGATCATTAAGTTTGTCTAGGCATTCCCAGACCATCTTTGAGTTGATGTGATATGAGCTCAACGCTTTGATGGCTGCTTGACTATCGGAGAGGATTGTGATTTCCTTGTTCCGGTATTTCCTGTCAAGGTTGAATTGAATGCACCTTTCTATGGCGTGAATTTCCGCTTGAAAAATACTAGGTAACTGGCCCATGGGTTTGGAGTGTTTGGTGCGAGGCCCAAAGACTCCTGCTCCAGTTTCGTCGGGAGTTTTGGACCCGTCCATGTACCATGTTATGGTATTCTTTCCCAATGCTCGAATGGATTCTATGCTCCATCCACTCTCGGTATTTAATTCCGTTCGAAATAATTTTTCTAAACTAAATTTCCTGGTAATTTCGTCAGTTGGGAGATCGGCAAGGTATGCACTTTCGGTTGGAGTTGAGCCCCTTATGTTGTGTGCTGTCCCTTTGAGTCGGACTTTAGCCAACCTGAGGTTTGCTCCCCAAGCAGTTCTCCTCCCCATGATATGGAGAGGAGTGAGGTCCAGAATTACCTCTGTTGCTACTGTTGGAGTAGACCTCATTGCTCCTGTTATGCAAAGACATGCAAACGGAATTACTGCCATTTATTATTGAAGCAACCAGTCTGGCGCTCGGGTACATACCGAGCAACTAGAGGAGAGCACGGGTAACCTTCTTTCCGAAAGTAGGGAAGGAGGACCCTCCCGAAGTCATTCAGACCAATCTGTCTCTCATGCTTCTTACTGAAGACACAGGAGAAGATGGTAGATTGCTGTATTAGAACCGAGATACTGGAGAGGGTGCCATTATACCTCGGGCAGTATGCATACGGGGCGGGCAAATCAACGGAAACCGTTCTGTACGTGCTTATCGAAAGCATCCAGAGATCACTCAAGCAGAAAGAAATGGCCCTATGCGCCTTCTCAGACATAGAGGGGGTATTCGACAACACCTCTCACGAAGCAATAAATAGGGCCCTAACAAACAAGGGAGCAGACAGGACCACATCCAGATGGATGTGCCAAATGCTGGCTACAAGAACGGCTGAAACGAAAGTGGGCGATATCTGCTTTCGGATCAGCACAGACAGGGGATGCCCATAAGGAGGGGTACTATCACCTCTGGTGTGGGAGAAATACCCCGATAGACCCCCCTCAAAATCCTCAAATTCCTCAAGGAATTGGGGCTTGAGGGGCTGCTGTAAACGAGAACACCTTGAAATAGCAGAAGAAGATGGGCACAATAGATCTAATCAGGTCGCAGCGCATCAGTCACCATCCATACCTACCAATACTAATACCAAGTCTGTCACAAAAAAAGGTAAATGAATAATCTAACATTACAGAAACAAAAAGTATATCCCTGCCAATCTCCGTCCCGCTTGGCTTTGTTGAATAGCCAGCGGACTTCGGATCTCAGATTTGACAGGTGTACGTTCCACCAAATGGTTCCACTGTGTGATTTCTTTCCATTTATGGGGCAGCTGGATTCGTATGCATCCATAATTGCCCCATTAACCGTTTCTAGGTTCTGCTCAAATTCGATGTGACTGTGCCTTCGAACTTGATCTGTTCTTGGTTGCATTTCAGATTGGTGGTGTATTTTTCTCAATCTGTGTTCCTAGGATTTCTGGTGAAGGTTGTTTGTGTTACAAGCCCTACTCGGGCTGCCGAGCGTTAAATGTAATACTTCTTGCCTAGCCCTAGTTACAAAGGTGGGGACACATCCCACATTAAGTACATTTAGGTTAGCCGCGAGTATGAATTCTAGTAATTGCTCACCTCTTGGATTGGTGTCCGTGCTGTACCAGATGGTGTTGTGCGCGTTGGCGTCGCAGCCCAGCAGAAGGGGTAGATTGCTTCTGCTGCAGTAGTCGGATAGCCTATGTACTTCTTCTGGTGGTACTTGCCCATCTCCAGCAAAGTATCCTGAGGCTATTACTACCGCGAGGAGTGAGTGCCCTGTGCGGATCTTGGCCCGAACCGGTAATAGGTCCCTCGTCATGAATTCTGAAAGACAGATATAGTCAATGTCATTTTTGATCAAGATGCAAGCTCTGGGTTGCCACACCTGACATCCCAGATCACCTTACCTTCTTCGTTCGGCAGTCCTCTGATCTGCCCCCTGTTGACCCAAGGTTCTTGGATCAACACAGCTCCCAGGTTTGTCCCGGAAAACACCCTCGATAAGGCGGCTGATGCCCTCTTAGCGTGATGGATGTTCACCTGGGCAAATTTGACTGGGGTAGCCATTGCTCCAGAGGATTTGGAGTGCTTGCCTCCTCATCGTCCAGCAGCATTTGCTCTTCTTCGCTGGGAGTAACCATGACATCCTGGTCCATGCTCCCAGTCGATTCGACTTCGCTGGCCACTGTATCTTCTACAGCCCCAGAGGCTGGTGTCTTGCCCGTCTCTTCTTTCTCCTTCTTCTCGCTCGAGTCCAGACTTGTTCGTTTTTATGTTCTTCACAATAAATATTTGTTTAGTTTTTGAAATGAGTTTTTTCATTACTTGGATGAATCTGGTTTGGGTGAGAACAGCTTGAAAAACCTGTCGAAAATTGCCAAGCGAGAACTGAGTTGCGACAATACATCAACTTCAATTCATTCTAAACCATACATCAAATATCTGGGTATATACATAGATCGCCACTTGAAATGGGATATGCAAATAAACAATGTAGTGAAGAAATTTTGCTTCACTTTGTATAAATTCAAATATCTTGTGAACATTCTCGCTGTTGAATTGAGGATGCTTAATATGCGCTGGCAGAGTCTCACATTAGATATGGGTTGATAGCATGGGGAGCCGCCACCAACAAATATATGATACGCCTAGAGAAAATCCAGAAATGGATTCTGAAAATAATCTTCAATAAACCATATACCCACCCAACAAATCAGTTATACTTAGAAACGAAAATTTTCGATGCACGACATTTATATTTCCTAACGACTGTCACGAGACAACACAAGTTCAAATCGGAACTCTCCTTCTCAAACCACAAATATGAAACAAGAAACAAAAACAAATGCATTTTTCCGAGACCTGAAAATAACGCACTTCAGAGATGTTTCCTATACCGAGCACCGAAGTTCTATAATACAATACCTCCAGAATTCAAATTCATAAACTCGATGAATCTATTCAAATAAAAATTGAAAAGATGGATGAGTATACCGCGACTTATGATACACTAGTATGTTGACGTTAATAACACTAAAAATTTTTAAAGTATATTAGTATCATTCCAATTTGCGTAAATTCTCTCAACCACTTCATCTTACCTCTATCAATTGATTTTAGTCGTTAATAATGTAATGAATATTTTATAGTATTATTGCCTGTTGAGAATCTTGTTGTCACCTTTATTCACAGAAAATTTGTAAAAAGCTGTTGTTTGTAAATTTTAAATTTTGAAAATGTCATTGCTGTATTTTACTATTTTATTACTCGACTGTTCTACAATACTTTACAATTTTATTATTATTATTTTATTTATTATTTTAATGATCTTACATAGAAAGTTGTCTAAATAACGATATCACTTTCAAGGCCTAGCCTGTAGTGATTACAGTGTTTATTCCTTGATATGACCAATGTTTGTTTAATTTTTATCTGTATTCTAATTGATATGCGAATAAACGATATTATTATAAATGGGTCATTGGGGCAATGGGGGTAGCAAAGTATTCAGCAATAGTATATACAGGGCGTCTTACATATTATTGAAGTGAAAAAACAACAGGTTGTCTGAAAATGCAGATCATCATCCGCTTTCAATTATGCCGGAGTTTCGAAAATCCCGGTAATAGGGGTCATCAAATCCAACCACTTTTAACGAAATTTATCGTTTTTTATTTTCAAAGAAGAAACGTAGCAATAGTGATATGAGGGATATAAGCTCTATCGATTGCAACTTTAAAATTTCAGTTCCGTTCGACGGTTTACCCGAAGATTGACCGTTCAAATTTTGACATCGGAAGAAAATTCAGAAAAACCTGTTAGCATTTTCCCGATCCTTCTCAAAAACTATAGACTATTGTAGGACATATTGAAGTATATCATCAAAAAAATATGAAGAGAAGAAATCAACCACTGATGGGGTCCGTCATTTTTAACGTAACAGTATGTGCCAGTTTGACTCTGTTTCTCTTTCGGTGATAGGAGATAGGAGACAGACAGATTGACAGACAGGCAGAGTGACAGATAGTCAGTTTGATCGAAGCAGAACGAACTATTGAACTAACCTTATAAAACGTAAGCTGCGTTTTTGCGCTTCGTTTCGCTTTTTGAAAACGCTGCGTTTGCAAAATAGCGCATTTTTTCGTATTTTCAAAACGTTGCGTTTTCGTTTTTCATCATCAGGTGACGTTCGATAAAAAAAGTATTAATTAGAAAAATTTATTGGGCAGTTTTATTTTGATGACATATCACAAAGTCATTTGTATAGAATATCTACATTTCGTTTTGTGCCAGTTTGACTCTGTTTCTTTATTGGTATTCATTATCAGGTTGGTGGGGAGAGGGTTATGTAACTTTATTTTTGAAAAGTGTGTTATTGCCATTGAACAGTTGAAATAATCAGTGACAGAATGACATCTGAAGAATACAGACAGATGGTTACAGATTTTTCTAGACGTGTCCAAGAGTTAAAGAAAGATATTGAATTTTATGAAGAAAAGGAGAATGTGGAGAAGCAGTTGAATAATTTGAGCATTCAAGACAAACTGTTTAATCGGAATTTGCAGCAAACAAGATATCCGTTAAGAAAAATCCAACCTCAATCATTGTAATGTCTCCGCAATTGAAAATAAATTTTATGCTTTTGACTGCAATATTGAATAATGTTTTATACGTCAACGTGCTGAAAAGAGGAAATTCATAGTAATGTGCGCGAAGGCAAATGATTTCGATCATGGTTGTAATAGAACAAAATGGAAAACAATGCGTTCAACTCGGGTTTATAAGGAGCAGTTAGCAGTATTTGTTAGTGATGTTACAAAGAATACAGAATTCAAGTATAAGCTGAAGCTGATAATTCAAGATTTTCGAGAAATAGACCCATCATAGTATCTACGATATTAGCATGTACAGTAATGAGAGTTGTTCAAGAAATTATTGTAGAGGTAAATAAACAATGGATAACTTGGTTTAAATAAAAATATTTGCAAATTGAATTTCGATTCATTTTTCCACCTATGAATATATGAAAGAGTCACAATTTATTATCAGTTAACGTTGAAATAAACCATTCAACGCTATCAATTATGGCAAAAACGTGCAAACAGGAAATTCAATTATTATGCCGGAAGTAATAATCAGTTGGTGTTGAAACGCGTTTATCGAACTAACGGTCATCAAAAAACCCAGACCAGCAGTTTCGTTATCAAAAACGCAGAGTAACGGCTATTGTGTTATCTGCTTTGCGTACATGAGAACTGTTGTTCATTCTTGAATATTCTTGAATGTTCTTTTCTTATCACACCAGAGTTATTAAAGTAGATGGATGCGCGGCGAACGTTGGTTTTCGATTGCCGTTCAGCAGCAGCAGTGATCAGTTAGATATCTTCAGTTATTTATCGTTTTGTGTTTGTGCATCTATCTCTAGATACAAAGTGAGTTTTTCATAAATTTTCTATTGGGTGATGAAAGTGTTTTTCAGTTAAATTGAAATAAATGTTTTCATGTTCGGTTTTTGTGTTTTTAGTTTAGACTTTTCAAATGAATTCAATTGAGTGAATGTGTTTTTCAGATGAAGTTATTTTCACGTTTTTACGCTTGGTTTTAATTTGTAATTCAAAGCGATTGTTTTCGAAATACAAAAACATTTTTTTTAATTTTTACATGTTTTTATTATAGCAAAATCTTTTTATTCTGGTGGGTTTTTTCAGATTGACTACAAAAATCAAACATAATTTCAGTTGTGGAGAGGAAGCCAACCACCAAATTAGCACAGTTGCCAGTGGGGACGCCGCAGAAGATATCGCGTGCAAAAATCGTCAGAGGGAAATTTGACGAGGTGGTGCTGTTGGATTGGGGGACCGGGTAACATTCTTACCACAAAGAGCAACGGAGGGATATCGTCCTTACATGGAAGAATTCTCTTGTGGAAAATAATCAATTACTTTCAAATGCTTGGTGAATACGGAGAAAGCTAATCCAGCTGCATCATTCGAGATTATAGAAAGTTAAGGTTAGTATTGGTGTTTTTCATTTGTCATCGTATTTTCACATGTGTTGAACATTCGTTTGAAATAATTTTTTTTTTCTTCATTTCCAGATACTTTTATAACTTCCCTAATCACAACAGCATCACTTTTCTTCAAGTTTCCCTTCATCACATCACCATTCCACCAAGGTTCCTCCAGTTCATCTACCACACTACTTCAAGTTTCCGTTTGCAGCGTTCCTGCAGTTTTAGCAAGCTTCCATTTGCGTATCTGCTGCCCATCACCGCCACCGCCGCCTTCGACATATCACCATTCATATAAATTCACGTAAGTTGAAATATTAGTTAAAAATGGTGTTTTCAAAAACTTTATCGCAAATTGAAAAAATTCTTGAGGTGATCAAACAAAATTACTAAAGTTCCATTGCACGAACGTCTTTAAATTTGATTAGCAAACATATTAGAAAATGCGAGTTGGCAATGAAAAAGGTTAAATTTTCAGTTGGGGAAAAAAAGAAAATCGTTAGTATAATTGCGGAATGAAACGTATAATGCATAATAAACGTTATGAAATACAATAAATACATTGGATCAGGTTTGAAACGAAGCAGTAGAGTTAAATGGGAAAATATTAATGTAATTTTCTATGATATAGTATGGACGGTTGTAGTTATAAATTCGGGGAACAAAGAAGTTCGAAAATTTTTGAGTGATGCAAATTTTCTTTTTAAATCAAAAATTTCCAAAATTTTTAAGAGCAAGTTGTACTATACCATAAATAGTTTGCAAGGGTTTGGTAGTCCCTAACTTTTTTGGTTCATTTTTCACTTTTAGTGAATCAAAAAATAAGTACATATTTGCAAAGATGATATCTATGTTCCTGTTTTGTCACTTTTTCAAAATTTGTTTTCTGAAAAAAATCGCAAAAGTCCATGTTTTTTGTTGATTCTCCCATTTTTTTTTTAAACCACATAAAATTTCGAAAAAGTGAGAAAAGAGGAACATAGATTAATTAGTTCTTTTCCAACACGCTCACATTTTTTCTTCTATTAATAATGAAAAATAAACCTAGACAGTTAGGGACTACGAAACCATTACAAGGCAACATTTTGTATCCAGAGAGTGGCGCCGCTCTCAGAATTCTAAGGAATTGTTTAATAATGAAGTGAGATGAAATACATTCATGTTTTAACATGTTTACGAGGGATAGCCGTATGGAGAAAATTCTGTAGTTCTGAAGCTATTATTTAGTTTGGGTAATTGGGTATTGGGGCATTGAATTCACAGTAGAAATTAAACAAAACAAGGATATTAACTTCTTAGATTTGAAAATTTCAAGGGTTAACAATGGTTTTCAATTCAATATCTACCAAAAAAACACCTTCACAGATTTTACAATTTCCTTTGATTCTTTCAGTCTAATCTTATATAAATTATCCGCCTTTAGGTCAATGATACACAGAACTTTCGCAATCCCGTTACCTGAAAATAATTTCTAGAATGAACTAAAACTAGTTAAACGAATTGCCGTAAATAATCAGGTAATACAAGTTTCTCTAAAAAAAAATTAATATTAGGTAAAACTCGTAAAACGATAAGTGGATTATACCCAAATATCAGAGAACACGATACATGTAAATATATTAGTAGCATTAATTAAACAGATAAACTTTCTGAAAACATTCAAAATTACTTTTTGAAATACAAAATAACAACAGCTTTCACAGGTAATAATACTTTAGGCAGAATTCTGTTTAATGCAGAACCCAAAAGAAAAAATCAGGAATATATAGAATAGAATGCGTGGAATGCTCGGCAGTATATATAGGCCAGACCGGTAGTAATTTTTTCTACAAGCGTGCGTATTCCGCCCTATTCCCGCACGCAATTTAGTTTGAGAGGTGTCATATTCCCGCACTAGTGCGGGAAAAATTTTCCCGCACGCTAATGTCACTTCAAGTGAGTTTTTCCCGCACTAGTGCGGTAATAATTTTTCCCGCACGTGAAAGTTTGTTCAAGAGCATCACGTGCATCAATGCTCTTGTGGAAAAAATCTTGATCCTTACTCATACGGAAAGGTACTATCCCGCACTCGACTGCATATCCGAAATTCGCTTTGCGTCGTTCGGGTAACGGCAGTCTCATGCGGGAATAGTACTCTTTCCGTACTTGTTAGGATAATAACTATTCCCTACAAGAGTGTGGAAATGGTATATTACATTACTAGTGCGGAAAGTGACATTTTTCACACGAGTGGGAAATATTTTGGCACGAGGCGTAAGCCGAGTCCGGCAAAATCACGAGGGTGAAAAATCATTTTTGCACGAGTAATGTACACTATTTTTCTTACGACTACATAATAATGTTAACAAATAATGTATAAAAATATTTTGACGTTTCACACAAATTTTTCAAAGCCTGCTTTTTATATAATAAATAACCAACAAGACGATTACAAGATTGCCTGACTAAAGTAGAGATTTGATATATGAAACTATTTAACGAAATTAAACATGATTTATGAAAATTCCTTACTTTATTTAGATGATTCAGAATGCTTTTAAATGGATATTTGTTTAAATCAAACTCCAAGAAATATAGATGATTTTGACATGTGTTCAAGAAAATCGAATGATTAGTCCGGCTGAGAACCATTCTGACTTTATTTAGTTTTAATAATTACTTTTAATTACAAAATAATTGAAGCAATCTATTTGAAAGGTGTAATTTTTTTCAATATCATACTAAAAAAAAGCATCCGCGGGCGAGGATCTTAGCCGCCTACTCTTCGTCAGAAGTCAAATACGTCCCGCTGCTTTACGAACTGAGCCAACGAAGCATGCGGAAAGTTACTTTCCGCGCCTGTGCGGAAAATATTTCGCACGCTTGTGATATAAGCATCTTTCAGTGTAACTATACAGTGCGATATATGTTACTTTCCCATGTGCTCGTAGGAAAAGTAACTTTTTCGCACGATTTTTAGTTTTGAAAGTTGTACTTTTCCGTACGATTTATACTTTTACGCGCGATTTTTTCTTTAAGGCACAATATTTTAATTCAAGATATACTAGTTTTTACTTCAAATCAAATTACTATCTATAAGTACTTCTTCATTCAGTGTTGGTGAAATCTTTTTATATACATTTTTTGGGGAGGTGAAAACCTATCAAAGTACTACAATCAAAAGCTGCAAAGGAAATTGTGTAGGTATATCTTCATGGACCAAATAAATACTTCCACTAAAAATATTGAGAAATGAAGTGTTGAATACGATGAATGTTAACATTTATTTCGAACATTTATTTGAACCCCTTTCACCTCTCTGGAAACATTGAACTACACATTCTAGCTCTCACATACACGCTTCCGCGATAAGAAGAATGGCTTTATCGAAGCGTAGCGCTGTTCGTCTTGCTGGCGATGTCGTATTGCTGCTTTCATTACGGTATAAAAAATTTGAAATTCCTTACGTTTTCTGCAATTCTCTACCATGCCATATATTGGACACATTGAACATATCAACTAACTATCTGTATTTTCAGCTCTATACGATGAACTAATGGAGTTTATCAGTTATCTCGCAAACCATTCCAAAAGCTTAATATACGATGTAATGGGGATTTCCAGACATTTTCAGAAAAAATATATTTCGATATAGTGCATTCATAAATATCTTTTGTACAGTTTTCGATTTTTTTTTTCCATCAATTTATCGAGATAAAAATTATTGAAAACGTTAAAATTAACCACTGAATTCAAAAGACTAGAAGAGGCGGGAACGTGATGTACTTACGCGAGAGATTTTGATTGGTTACCCTTGCAGACGAAATAGATAATGTGCCTGACAGCGTTGCCATATCTCAAAAAATATGATTTACCAGAATATATTATTTTATTTTCTTAATAATATCATTGGTAGAATATGTACCTACCTGTCCCTCTGTTCGAAGTCTAGAAATATTAGTTTGGTAATTTTGGATCATTTATTTTAATAATAGTATTTTCATTTGTACTCCAAAAAGCTATTTATGTACCGAAGCACATATTATAATGATACCTGTGATAATACAATATACACAAGTAAATGAGAAATGAAAGATGTCTAGAAAATTTCTGGTGTATCGACTTGTAAAAGTTTGGGGCAAAATGAGTGATTTTTGCCCAATTGATTTTGTGAGATCACTATAGTAGCAGATGGCGCATACATCGTTGTAGCCATTAATAAATTACTAACAATTGAGTACAATTTGTTATTACACGTAATTACTTTCTAGATTTTACGAAGACTTGGCAACTGCGGCGTCCCTCAGTCACTTTCGGCTTTGTATGCGCAATCCCAAATTTCAGCCAATTGTATTACATGAAGACAATGATGTCACAGCTGAGCAGCGTTTGAATTTATGCATACTGAAATTGCCTATTCAATATTGAATAGTTTATCAGTTTTTCAAAATTTAGTGTGAATGAATGATTAGGACTATGTTATAAACAGCCCTCTATTACATCAAGTGTAAAAGAGTGCATATTTTACGATACTGGAAACCCCCCATTGTGCAGAACAGTTCAACAGTGTAATCGCAAGGCACTCTGGGGAAAAAGAGTTAACTGTATCATGAAGAGATCTTACCAAACTCGTTGTAATGCATCTGTGGTTGCCATGAATACCAAAAAAGAATTGAGCACTCTCAAAACGAAGTATAGAAGGTTGAACGATCCCATCGATTTGAAACATGAAATAACAAGAAAAAAAAATTGATGCAGGCTGCTGTCTCCAATCGAAAAATTAAACACAAAAAACAACGGGACCACAGAGGAAATCATCTTTTATACGGAGAGCATTTTAAGAAACCAGATATGGATGACGCTTCTTTTGCTATTGCAGCAAGAGATTTTTTGAAAAATGTGTCAATATCTGTTGAAGAGGCTAAAAAAATTGAGGTACTGACACGAGATCAGGCTGATTCTGCTCCATGGCATAGTGAAAGACGAAAACGCGTTACTGCCTCAAAATTTGGAAAGATATGTAAAAATAGGGAATAGTCTTCAGTAAAAAAATTTGGTCAAATCTATTGTGCGTCCGGTACCATTTTTCTCGAGAGCCACTCAATATGGCATAGAAAATGAAGTAAGAGCACGGAAAGACCTAGAACATCACTTGAAAAGAAAAATATCAACATGTGGATTATTCATTGACAAAGCATTCAGTTACTGGCTGCCAGTCCTGACGGAAATTTGGAGGAAGAAAACTCCATTGTAGGAATAAAATGTCCATATGGAGCCAGGACTATGACAGTTGATGAAGGGATAATTCAAAGAAAAATAACATTTTGGAAAAAAGGAAAGACCATCAACGAATGCCATAATTGGTACTTTCAAATTCAGGGTCAATTGCAGATCACCAAAATTAATTTTTGTTTTCTATGTGTTTGGACCCCTCAAGGAATTGAAGTGAAGAAAATTAATCGAAAAGACGAATTCTGGAGTGACAAAATGGAAAGAAAAATAACAAAGATTTATATTGAATAAGTTTAATTATAAAAAGAAATAAGAATTATTAATAGTAGGACAAATAGAGGTATGGAAGTGCGAGACAGAATAGAAAATGAAAAATGAGTTGTAGGGTCTTTCCTACAATGAAATTTTATATTTAAATTCGTTATGCTCAACGAATTCGTGTCTCATTTTCAGTTACAAACTAGAACAATAAATTATTACTTTTAAATTTTGTCTTCTGATTGAATTATGTTATGGTAGTGGTCATCAAACAATTCTCCGAAGGTTTACTTCCAGTGAAACCATAAGTGACATGAAACTGAGCCACTTGTCGAGAAATATAGTTTAATGTCTTATACAGATCCTTCAAATTTCATTTCTTTATTTTAAAATCCAGTTGAAGGGGCGAGCCACCTTCCGCGGACACCCAGTATGTATGCAATAAAGCATACATTTTTAATACTTCAGGAAATTCACCGATGCTTTGTTATTAAATTATGTTGCATTTGGTGAACAGATAATCGGAATATGTTTTCAGCTATTTACAATCCGATATCAATGCTCGATTCTAATGCACTCGTCCATCACCTCCGATCAAGTAACACAACCTAGATGAGTAATACTCGAATAGAACTGAAGGTAACATCTTTTCATATTGTTATCCCTCAAATAATGACATTATTGCCATGTCGCAATTTTTTAAGGATACAATAAGCACGTCAGCTAGATTTTGATATCTGTCGGGTAGATTCATGGCAACGAAAACCCAATAATACTGTCATGGATGAAATATATAACAATAATAAGGCAATTGTGGGAGCATGCAAAAACGATAATATTTCCATCGCCAAACGGAGATTCTGAGTTGTCGATATAGTCTTGTCGGTACGACAACGCTGCATTTGATATTTGACAGAACAATCATTTGAAGCTACCAGTGTCGTGACTATCGAGAAAGGAAACCAAATTGGAAAGGCAAAAAATGAATGAATTATGAAAAAACATGTCAATTAGAGCATCAGCTGTTCTCACAATCCTGTGGAGATTATTTCATTATAATTTCAGGTTTCTATTCCATATTGGGATTCCATTCCATATTGGGTTTCCATTCCATATTGGGTTTCCATTATTTCTATTTTATGAACCTCAATATTTCTGTTAACAACGCACGACACTGCTGTTGGGGGAAGATGTATCTTACACACAAATCTTAATGAGTGTGCGGCGAGTTACTCTCGGTTATGTTATTTGATCGAAGTCCATCACCCACATTCAGTAAATTCTTCAAGCTTATGATGACGGCTAGTCGACAGACGCATCCGTACCGCCAAACCGTAGCGAACTTCGACTCCCCCTCGAAATTGTTGAGCTTCGGTCTAGGGAATGGGTTTACAAGCGGTAATCATGTTTCCATACTATTTAGACTCCACCCACCAGTGGCGAATTTTGTGCCTCTGCCCCAACCGCTGCCCCGCAGGTCTTTAAGTTTGTAAGGTATCACAAAATCTTAAGGAGATGCAATGCCTCAAAGTGAACATGACATTATTGGAGGATTTCATCAAAAAGTCGAATGACGGTGTTATATTTGATCAAAAATTTTTCAGTATTCTATTTGAGTACGGATTTAACTGATTGGTATAACCAGCATGTTGTAGATGTTATTTTGAATAAACTCGATGCATTTCAGGAACGTGACTCTGGATGGGCGTTGAGTAAAATTCTTTTGCTTGAAATAGCAATCAAAAAATTCGAAATAAGCAACGGTTCAAAATTCATACGGTTACCTAATGAAATTCAAAGCAAACATTCATGTGTCAATATTGATAATCAAGATGATGCGTGTTTTTTTAGAGCAATCGTGAGTGCTCTTTACCCTCCCAAAGGGAACGTTTCACGTGCATCTTCATATCCAAATTATGCCACGGTTTTGAATTCAGAGGGTTTGGAAATTCCTATGAAAATTACTCAGATTACAAAATTTTAAAAACAAAATAATATTTCAGTGAATGTGTATAGTTTAGAAATGAATATTATTGAAGAAAAGCCATTTTACGAATTACTACCTGCACGATTAACTAAAAATGAAAAAATAAACACGTCAATTTTTTATTGGTTCAAGATAAATATTTCCCTAAATTCAACGAATACGACGCTTTGCCTTTGGATACAGATGATTCGAAAATCATATATCATCATTGCTGGATTAAGAATATGTCTAGATTGCTGTCAAGTCAGTTGAGCAAGCATAATGGTAAAACATTATTTTGTGATAGATGTTTGAATTATTTCCATAGCGAACAAAAATTGAATGAACATATTGTCTTGTGTGAGAATATTAACGAGTGTGAAATATTGTACCAATGATATGTAATCCTGATATTGTTAAAGCCAGGATATGTCATATTTGTGAGAAACCTTCTGTAAAGTAGGACATCATTGTTAGGGATCATTGTCACTTTTCGGGGTTGTTTAGGGGTTGGAGTCATCAGGGTTGCAACCTTGCCTTCAGAAAGCTTTTTATAGTACCCATTATATTCCACAATCTTTCCGGGTATTACTGCCATTTTATCATACGGGATGTAGCA
This sequence comes from Chrysolina americana, assembly GCA_958502065.1. Taxonomy (NCBI): domain Eukaryota; kingdom Metazoa; phylum Arthropoda; class Insecta; order Coleoptera; family Chrysomelidae; genus Chrysolina; species Chrysolina americana. Next base: position 51,136,049 of record OY293413.1, read on the forward strand.
AAAAGAGGATGGTGAGCATAATTCCCATCAACAAAGATAAATACATTGCATTCACTCATTACAATAGTGATACTAGTAAAAACAATTTTTATTAAGGCGAATATATTAGGTAACACTGTTATTTTCAATTGTATTCACATAGCGCATGGCTCAAACTCTCAAGTTTACAAAGATTATATTGGTCTCTTCGACAACTTGGACGGTTTGTTGACGAGCGAGACATATCTTGTGGTAATGGGCGATTTTAATATACCGAGTGTTAACGGGATCGATTTCCAGTACAACTTAAACTATCAGAAAACTGCATGCGTCTCATTTATTGAACTCTTATGGGTTGAACTCCTACAACAATTGTTTAAATGAGGACAGAAGAACTCTGGATTTAGTGCTTAGCACTTCACCTATCACTGTTGACTTAGAATGTGCCCCACTAGTTCCTATTGATCCAAAACAACCTGCTTTAACTTGTGAGATTACTTTGAAAATGAATAACAAACATAATCGTAAAAGAAATGATTTGGGCAATATGTACAATTTCAAACGAACAAACTTCCCGATTATTATTGAACTGCTTCGTACTGCTGATTGGACACTCTAAGGTTACTTCACCAATGTCAATGATCAAGTGAAATACTTTTATGATACTATTTATGGAATATTAGATTCATGTGTACCCAAATATCCAGACATAAATAATAAAAAAAAAGATCTTTCCACCATGGTTTACGTCAGAGATAATAAATAAATTAAAGCAGAAAGATTTCTCCAGAAAACGTAAAGGTTCTTCTGATTTACATATGAATAATTTTAAAAGACTGCGCTCTGAACTCAAAAAAGACATACGTGTCGCGCATGACAAATATATAGCTAATGTGGAGTTAGGTATAATGAATAATCCAAACGTTTTCTGGAATTTTGTAAAAACCAACAAGAAAAAGAGACAGTCAGTATCTGAATTTGTAGTAAATGGTGCACATACAGATAATGCTCAGGATATTTCTTAGGGGTTTGCTCAATTTTTTAGCTCAGTCTATGACAATAATAACTCTAGTTATAATATTGAGAATTGGAAGAAACTTGCAACAAATCTACCTTTGCAAAGTTCAGAACTATCGTCTTTCACAAGAATTTCGGTGTAGGACATGGAGACAGCTTTTAAAAGATTAAAATAAAAAAAATCGTCTGGTCCTGATAATATACCAAGCTATTTGATTAAGGAGTGTAAGAAATATCGTTGATATCCTCTAATGATAATCTTTCAGAAATCACTTAGTAGTGGAATTTTTCCAGATATTTTTAAATTTACAAGAATAACATATCAAACTATCGTCCAGTAGCAGTCCTTAATGGCATAGCGAAACTTTTTGAGTACATTATCTATGATAAACTCTATTTTGATATGAACAATATCATCTCTGATAGCCAGCATGGATTTCGTAAAGGATCTACCAAATGTGGTAACATCGGATTGTCTGTTGTTTGCAGACGATTTAAAAATTTTCAAAAGTGTCAAGGTCATTAACAATCTCTTCGAATTGCAGTCGGATATTGATGAGGTGCACAGTTGGTCAATTGCTAATAAATTATACTTCAACTTAGATGAATGTAATGTTATGACATACAGTGCACATCGTAATCCAAATGATTACGTTTACTCTATGAACAATCATCAAATTAGTCATACAACTAAGAGATTTAGGAGTAAATTTCACTACTGATCTTAGATTCAGGAATCACGTGAATATAATATGAAACGAGGCCATGGAATTGCTAGGATTCATTGAGCGAAACACCTCGAAATTCAAATATGTAAACGCTATCAAGATACTATATTTTGCTATAGTACGCAGTCGTCTTGAATTTGCATCTGTTATTTGGGATCTCAATCAACAAAATCAAAAGAAAGCTCTTGAAACCACATAGAATAAATTCTAAAAATACCTTCATTATAGAAAATATAACATCAATCCAGGTTACGAATCAGTACAGCCAATCCGTGAACAGTTCAAAATATGTCGACTTGAGCAGAGGTGGATTATTAGCATAATTTTGTTCATATATAAATTTCTAAATAATCAACTATGGTGTGAATACCTTCTATCTGAAATTGGATTTTTTGTTCCACTAAGTAGTTAACGCCCTCGCCCAATGCTATTTAACATAGAAAACAATGGCATCATTATGAATCGCCTTCTTTCTATGTGCAATATCTATTCCAAAGACCGGTCAGACGGATTTTTCGGTATCAGTTTAGCCAGGCTCAAAAATCAGATAACTCGATCGATTAGATAATACTACAATAAATTCGCAAAACCTAGTGCAAGCGTATTTTCTTCTGACGTATTGTTAGTAGGTACCTCTTCATGTTCTCATGAGTGTTTTGTTACTATCACTTCTGTTTTATAAGTTATACTCGGTTTCATCTTAGTTCCATATGACGTTTCTCACTTTTTGTGTTTGCTTTATTTTGGTATTTTTTGTTTTCTCAATAGCGAAAAATAATATGTGTAATATTTTATAAGGAAAACATATAATTAGGTGTGAACCTGTTTATTTCCTGTGAATTATAAATAAATACTAGCATTAAATTCAGATTCATAGATTCATTATCGTTTAATGAGAGTCAGTCTCGATGAGTTGGTTTCCACAATAGATGTAAAAAATTTGAAAATTGTAAAAAAAGAATTTGCACAATTGGATGATGAAAAACTCAAGCTCCTCTCACTAGGAAAGGTGTATTTCCCTACGATTATGTTGATAATATAGAAAACTCATCGACACTGAGCTACCCTCCAAAAATAATTTTTAAAATACGCTCAGCGACACTGAAGTTGATGTTGCGAAGTATGCTCACGGTCGAAATGTTTGGCAGCAATTTGATATCAAAACTTTTGGGGAATATAGCGATTCATACATTCGAACAGATATATTGCTTTTAGCAGACTTTTTCGAATTGAAAACTTATGGGTTGGACCCCAGCTGGTACTATACCATGCCGGGACATACGTGGGATTGTATGCTTAGAAGAGGGGAAATGAGAGAGCTTTGGAATTCAAGGTCAAAACTGATGAGAGAGCTTTGGGATTCAAGGTCAAAGGTCAATAAGTGCACGTGTGAGATATCAGATTACCTGGAATGTGCTGACGTCATGTTTCCGTTTACAGACAAGTCTTGACAAGTCGGAGACACCTGATACGGGTTCAGCAACTTCTTTCAAGGTCACATGGTTGTCAGATATACAGAATATTACAATTTTTATATAAAGTTGAAAATCAAATTAATTAAATGAATCCCTCTCATACTGCCATTAGTTCCAGGAATGAATCTTAATAATCGTGAGTAGATGATTACTGAAATGAAAATTTTATGGTACCAATAGTATCAAATATAAATCTGAATAAGTAATCGTGAGGCCCCCTGTATATCTTAATAATCGTGAGGCACCCTCTATGCGATTACTAAAATGAAACTTTCATAAGTATCAATAGTTTCAGGATAGAATCTTTATAATCATGAGGTACCCTGTATATGAACTACCTGCTGTGACGGAGCCTCTTCTCCCTTGTGAATCTACTTTTCTCCGCCCTACGTGCGCCAATGGGTGGCATCTGACGATATCCCTGTTCAAGTCAGGTATGTAGCTGGTGTAGTTGTCCTTATTCCAGCTTTTCACCTCATTGGCGTTCCCAACTTGTTTGTTTCTTTCCGCCTCCAGCCTGCTGTGACGGAGCCTCTCCTCCCTTGTGAATCTGCTTTTCTCCGAAATACTTGCGCCAGTGGGTGGGCACCTGACGATATCCCTGCTCAACAAATCAGGTACATAGGTGGTGATATAGCTGTCCTCATCTCAGTTCTCCATGCTTCAACAAATCCCTAACTGGCGAGTTCAGTATTCCTCGAGGGTCGTTTATGAACCTGGTATAAATTATTAGCGACCTGGCATCCAAACAGGATGAACAAAATCCGATTCTGAGTTTTGGTTGGCTGGACCAGTAATTACTTGGTAAAAAGCGGATAACTTTTCTTTTACACACACAACACAAACACTCACTGAAACCTTTCTGGAATATGTTGACATACTTTTACCAGCTGAAATGCTGATTCATTCATTATATATCCAAAACTTATTAGAGGAAAGGGAAATACATAATCAGCATATCTAAATTCAATATGAGTGGGGGATACTTAATCAGCATATTCCATAAAACATATACTCCTGACTCCCTAACCTTGAGAGAAGCCATTGAACCTGTCACAGATTTCTATGAACTAACTTCGCAAAAGGAATCATCAACAGCGAATTCCAGGAAACAACTCATTCACACGTGTACTCATTAACCTTGAAAGACACCGAGTCATCAGTAAGCATCTAGATCTTAATGTATCAGCTGCGTTTGTCGAAATCTATTTCTTTATTACCAAGGAACCATTTTGAAGAAATACCTTCATAAACAGGGCCGTATACTCTATCGACTTCTTTGTCATTGCTCCAATGTTTTATAATGTATGGTTGAGCCATTATAGGATATTGATCGATATATTCCTGTAAAACTTGTTCATCCATGTCTGATGCAAAGCTCTTATCTTGTTCCTCTTGTATGCCTACGCTAAAGGTATCCTCATCATCATCATTATTATCATGTGCACCTGCAACATGTTCGAGGAATTTGAATGGAGTCGTTTCGAGGGATTCGAATGGAGACGTTTCGCACTCTTTCACTTTCTCTTGTTTGAGTTCAGATTTTACCTCACTTTTCATTGGGGTAGTAGCAGATTGCGGTAACGTTGCTGCTTTTTCCTCTGCTATTTTCCTTTATGGAACAGATACAGGTTTGAAGAAATTCGGCAACGACTTATCTTCTTCAGATCTACCCAATTTCAGGCCAAATATTTTTTTCGAATAGCTTTTGCAATTTCTTTTATTTTGGTCTTTCGAATAACATCAACTCCTTTGCTCAACGGTTTAATAATGATAACTGTGGGATACCTCAATCCCTCTGCATACTTATACATTTGTCGAATCCTTGACGATAACATCCAGCATTTATATCAAAATCTTTCATAATCACAACGGTTCCATATCGATGCTGCCGCCAGCATTCTGCACACATTGAATTCATCGAACGACATGTCTGAGGAAACGTGTTCACCGAATACATGTTTCAAATTAATTTCATCTTGCTTGAAAAGCACAATCATATTACAATTGTCTCATATCAATTGTTTGGGAATTTTTGAATATGTCGGACATAGGTATGCAACATCAATGCTTCGATGTCTGCAAAAATAATAATATTCTCGAGTTTTCTGTTGACCATCGCATGCAACATTATTGAAAATGAATATGGAATTTGATTTGTCATCGTGAGGGCTTATGATATCCTCATTTTCCATGAACGGATAATAGCCAACCCCTTAACTTTTCCCAGAATTTCTTGAATCACTTGATATTTGAGTTGGTACAAAGATTTTGAATATACGTAGATGTTTTCGAATTTGGTTCCATTCGAGTGGAATAACAGTGTTAAGATAGCATTTGTCTGTCCACAACCACTTGGCCCACAAATAATTGCACGAAACGAATTCGGTAATAGTTTACCGTACTTCCCAATCATACTGCTATTGAGGTCTCCATTCAAAAAATCAAAATTTTCAATAGGCAGTGTCTTGTCTTGTTGAACGACTTCCATGATGTGATAAAAACACATGAGCGCGCTATGGTTATAAATAAAAGCATTGAAGGTATCTTTCATCATTATCAATGTTGACTTACTCTGGTGCAGATGTTCTCAATTCACTCATCAATAAGCTCCCGTTCGAATTGCATCTACCAGGTTATTCGTTTTGCGGACCTGGCACCAAATTGAGATAGAGATTATTAGAACGCGGAGAAACTGGCGTGAATCCTTTGGACGAAAGCTGTAAAGACCACGAAATTGCATACTCTCAATCCAACTCGATGAAAGACCGTCATAAAGCAGATCAAGTGTTGGAAAATAGAGCTTGGGACCGAGTTAAATCTGAAGACGCTAAATTTGGAGAACGGGCTGCAGCTTGGCTTGTTACTTACACCATGAAAGCGGAACGTAAGCATGGTATAGGCGTGTCTTTTTGGCGTAACATCCTTCAAAAATGATTAAAGATTAGAAGGCACATCCTACTAATATTATAAAATCTAGTTCTTCAGCTTTGCGAGCTGCTGAAATGGCATTGAGTCAAGCTGGAAGACGTAAGAAAATACGAGTACCTAGAATAATACCTATATTTGCTGCTCTTTCAGCTTTGGGTTCGTTGACAGATGGAGCGAGTGCCTTCGCAAAACAGTGATAGATGCAAAAAATGTCAAAAAGAAACTCGAAGAGGATCAACGCAATAATAAATCCATGGAACATTTGGGTTCCGGTTTGTACCTGCGCAAAACCCCTCAAGGATTTGGACTGTTACTAAAGGAAGAACATCAGCGCAAAGGACGAGGCCTTTACCTGAAAAAGCAAAAAAACTGCTAAACAAGCTGCCTGATAGAGCATTATACGATTCAGAAATTCAGGAGTGTGCTCGCCCACTGAAAATACCGCATTTTCGTGAAGTCTTCATTCGTGATACGTTGCCAACTTGTGGTCCTTGGCTGCGAGAATGCGCTGTATTGAACTTGGATTCTAACGTGAATGATGACACTCATTGGGTAGCTTATAATAAAACCGACAATGTTGCAAATATTTCGATAGTTTCGGCAATCTCAAACCTTCAATGGAATTGGCAAGATATTTTGGGAGGGGTGTAAGTAAGAATTACATATAATAATAGTCAATATGAAAATTACAATCAAAGTAACTGCGGACATCTCTGCCTAAAGTTTCTACTTCATAATGTCCACCGCGAAATTGCATTAATCTTTGGTTGAAATGCATAAATATGAAACTGCGAGATTCTACTGATACTCAACTGCAAGCTTTGTCAATCGAATATTTGATTGGGAACGCAGGACCTTGGGAGTTGCTGGATGTATGGCAACGAAGGACTACGAAAATCGATTCGTTTTGCAGATTTGTCTACCATGGTTCATTCATAATCAAAATGAGTTTGGACTGTCTACCGCATCACTAAAAGAAGCAGAGTATCATGGATCAATTAGCGCGCAATTTGAATGTTATTATTGTAAGTATAAATTTATTTCCATCCTGGTTGTTGTTCATTATTTAAGGTGGGTCGATTCCAACACTATATCAGTCATGTCTATGATATTGACGTTAACTAGTCGTTCTTCAACGTTTTTCATCGATTTCAATCCGCTTATTCAATAGGATTCTGATTCAGAATACAGTTTGACTTTGCTCAGCTTCCATTCATACAACAGTATACCAAACATTGAAGAAAGTTCAAAATTCTACTACTTTGAAAACGGCGGCAAAACTAAACAGAGTATCGATATCCCTGCTGGCTCTTACGAAATTGGTGATATTGAGGCTTTGATCAGCAAACACATCACACCCAAAAAGTACGAGGAAAACACCGAGGAATTTTTCTACTCCAAACCGAATAATAATACGCTGAAAAGCGAAATATTCTGCCTTAAACACTCAATTGATTTCCGACCTGCAAACAGTTTTAGGGTTTTCGTCTACTCTTCTCAAACCCAACTTGCATAAGGCATCAGATCTATCTATAGATATCATTAAAGTACGTACCATACACATTGATAGCAACACTACGTTTGCAGCATTATACAACGACGCACTGTCTCATACTACATTTGCTATGATCCTGGTTACGCAATTGACGAAACGCCTAACCCCTTCATTTATCTACCCATTGCTCATAGAGACGAAATGAACAATATTACGCTGCGAGTGCTGGACCAGCATTCTCAACTCGTTGATTTTCGAAATGAACAATTAATCGTTCGATTCTGATTGAAGCGAAATTATGGTGCTATGGTACTAACTATTCATAAGAATAACTCACCATCATACTCCACCTCAGTCTTCATCAAGACGTTCAACGTGCATCAATCACTGTCACCGGAGAATAAACTGTTTTTGGAATCTCTTGGTTATCATGTTGTCCAATCAAGTGTTCAACATTTTCCGAAAACCACACAATTACGAATCCATACAAAAGGTGTAGTGGCGGACCTACTACCCATATATCAAGTCTTTTCGCAACAATGATGTCATTGAAATCAACATCAATCAATCTGACGCTTCTGATGCAGTGGTCATAATGGTAGAGCGCTAGTCTATCAATCAGAGGGACTTAGCTTCGATTTCCCGCATGGTCACTGGTCTCGTACTAGGAATCGCACGTTAAAAGGTAAGACCTCGTTAATCTTTAGCTCGCACAAATTTTGACTTCTGAGGGCTGTCGTTCGTAGGGGATGATAGCTGGTTAACAGAAAAAACGATTTTAAACAATTTTAAACGATAGTCTGCTATTCATCAGTGGGAAAGTTGTGAAAACCAAAGGAGATGGTCGTGTAACATTCGTAATCAATGCTGGCGCTATCATGTTTCAATCTGCTATGAACAAAGCGTTAAGGAATTGGTGACGGATCGTGAAGTTGGAATTGTTAGTAATGTCAGAGGCTTTCTCACCTACACCAACGAAGATATCAAGCACTTGGCCAATTCAAGCTGGACTTTTCCCAACAACGCCGGGGTTATTGTTGATCTATCATTCAACAGGCTCATACCCATCAAACATTTTTTTAATATTTTGAACAATAATCAATGTGTTTCTTATGGCAAACACACCATCCGATTAGGAGCTGCAGATGATAGCAACTGCTTCAAAATAGTAGAGAAGTTGGAAATTACAAATATTGAACCCAAAGTAAAGCGAATCTTTCCGCACGATCAAATCAAATTGCAACTCTCCATCCAAGCTGATACTCCTTTTCTCATGCCGTTCAAAAATGGGAACTCCATATGTTGCCTCCTCTCACAAGAGGTGCAAAAAATGAAATATGGGCCGTCAAGACTTCATCATTTCTCGAATGTCCTTGCTATGTGATTGTATGTTTCCAAAAAGATGGTTCGCTCATTCGCTCATTCGAATATTACTAATATAACGCTCACTCTGAACGGTGAGAATAACCCCAAAGGGAATATGCATCTGAATTTTGCAAAGGGGAATTTTTCGCAAGCCTATTCCAACTATGCACAATTCGCCCTCAGCTACAAAATTACTAATTAACGTAATTCTCTGCTGAGCTCCACCGAATTTGTTGGCAAGACTCTCTTTGTCATCGATTGTTCCAGAAGGGACGAGAGCATAAAAAGTTCCACTGTTGATGTGAAACTCAAAATCGAGGCATCTGAGAGATTTCCCCAAAATACTAGAGCCTATTGCATCATTGTGCACGACACTTTCATTTAGCACCTCCCACTTAGCGAAATCATTAACAAATTAAACTAAACATATGCTTATCACTTTAGAATCAATCACAGAGTACATGAGAATAGCTGTTGTAGATATTTAAGGCTTTACCATCGAGCAACAATTCCATCCTAAGGAGATGCCATTAGGATTGGAATTCAATGTAGTAATTTTTTGCTGCTGCCAACCATACCATTTTCATCTTTGAGTAGAGCAGATAAACGTACCGCATGTTTGTTGGAGGAAAACGTCCATGGATTTGGCTTTGTGGAATTAGATTCCATCCTCAAGAAAAATTTACAAAATGTTGATATCATTTATGTACGAGGACTTCAAAAATGTGACTATCTTACTGAGAAATTTCATCAATTGAACTTACCTACACGTGTTGTGAATTTGGAGGACTATGATAATACGTCATGGATGGTTCAACGATGGAAACAACGGTGGTATCTCACCTTGTATGAATAATAATAATAATAATAATAATAATAATAATAATAATATTATAATTTAATAAATATATTTAATAAATATTTTTCATGATGAAAATTTAGATATTCGACTCAAACAAAGTCGTGGTACTAGTCGGAATCTTTCTGTGGTTTCTATAGATGGCTCTGCTGATCACTTTCTTAGTGGGTGCCGGAGTTATCGTAGTGCCTGTTAACAAAACCGATTGGAAATCAATTACATATTGTGGTCGAGTCTGTAGTGATGAGCGAGTTGAATCACGAAACCGGTCTGCAGATGTCACATGTTTTCGATTGCCAGTTGGTGGTTGTTACAGGAAGATTGCAAAGTATATCCTTGTAGGAAAACTTTGCCAGGCGTTGAATAGACGTGATTCGGCGGTCGTATGGGGCTGTTAAATTATTTCTGTTCGACGATTGCCAACAATCCTATTGTATAGGAAAATTTGCGAAAGGCTGGATTATTTTTATAATCAAATTTTGTTTTGAAATTTATTGCCTTTCGTCAAGTACTCTTAGTTTCACATGAGAAATATTTAAATAATTTCCATGATGAAAATTTAGATATGCGACTCAAACAAAGTCGTGGTACTGGTCGGAATCTTTCTGTGGTTTCTATAGATGGCTCTGCTGCTCACTTTCTTAGTGGGTGCTGGAGTTATCGTAGTGCCTGTTAACAAAACCGATTGGAAATCAATTACATATTGTGGCCGAGTCTGTACTGATGAGCGAGTTGAATCGCGAAACCGGTCTGCAGATGTCACATGTTTTCGATTGCCAGTTGATGGTTGTGACAGGAAGATTGCAAAGTATAACCTTGTAGGAAAACTTTGCCAGGCGTTGAATAGACGTGATTCGGCGGTCGTATGGGGCTGTTAAATTATTTCTGTTCGACGATTGCCGACAATCCTATTGTATAGGAAAATTTGCGAAAGGCTGGATTATTTTTATAATCAAATTTTGTTTTGAAATTTATTGCCTTTCGTCAAGTACTCTTAGTTTCACATGAGAAATATTTAAATAATTTCCATGATGAAAATTTAGATATGCGACTCAAACAAAGTCGTGGTACTGGTCGGAATCTTTCTGTGGTTTCTATAGATGGCTCTGCTGCTCACTTTCTTAGTGGGTGCTGGAGTTATCGTAGTGCCTGTTAACAAAACCGATTGGAAATCAATTACATATTGTGGACGAGTCTGTACTGATGAGCGAGTTGAATTGCGAAACCGGTCTGCAGATGTCACATGTTTTCGATTGCCAGTTGATGGTTGTGACAGGAAGATTGCAAAGTATAACCTTGTAGGAAAACTTTGCCAGGCGTTGAATAGACGTGATTCGGCGGTCGTATGGGGCTGTTAAATTATTTCTGTTCGACGATTGCCGACAATCCTATTGTATAGGAAAATTTGCGAAAGGCTGGATTATTTTTATAATCAAATTTTGTTTTGAAATTTATTGCCTTTCGTCAAGTACTCTTAGTTTCACATGAGAAATATTTAAATATTTTTCATGATGAAAATTTAGATATTCGACTCAAACAAAGTCGTGGTACTGGTCGGAATCTTTCTGTGGTTTCTATAGATGGCTCTGCTGCTCACTTTCTTAGTGGGTGCCGGAGTTATCGTAGTGCCTGTTAACAAAACCGATTGGAAATCAATTACATATTGTGGCCGAGTCTGTACTGATGAGCGAGTTGAATCGCGAAACCGGTCTGCAGATGTCACATGTTTTCTATTGCCAGTTGGTGGTTGTTACAGGAAGATTGCAAATTATATCCTTGTAGGAAAACTTTGCCAGGCGTTGAATAGACGTGATTCGGCGGTCGTATGGGGCTGTTAACTTATTTCTGTTCGACGATTGCCGAAAATCCTATTGTATAGGAAAATTTGCGAAAGGCTGGATTATTTTTATGATTAAATTTTGTTTTGAAATTTATTGCCTTTCGTCAAGTACTCTTAGTTTCACATGAGAAATATTTAAATATTTTTCATGATGAAAATTTAGATATTCGACTCAAACAAAGTCGTGGTACTGGTCGGAATCTTTCTGTGGTTTCTATAGATGGCTCTGCTGCTCACTTTCTTAGTGGGTGCCGGAGATATCGTAGTGCCTGTTAACAAAACCGATTGGAAATCAATTACATATTGTGGCCGAGTCTGTACTGATGAGCGAGTTGAATCGCGAAACCGGTCTGCAGATGTCACATATTTTCGATTGCCAGTTGGTGGTTGTTACAGGAAGATTGCAAAGTATATCCTTGTAGGAAAACTTTGCCAGGCGTTGAATAGACGTGATTCGGCGGTCGTATGGGGCTGTTAAATTATTTCTGTTCGACGATTGCCGACAATCCTATTGTATAGGAAAATTTGCGAAAGGCTGGATTATTTTTATAATCAAATTTTGTTTTGAGATAAGGACTAAACCAGTCCTGGGCAACACCCTTGATTCCGTACCTTGATCATTTGTGCAGTAAGATTTGGTGATTTACACAAACAAAAGCAGCCTTGGAGAAGTCTATAAACAGTCCAAGAACCACCCTTGACTTATCCAAATTCTCAACAATTTTACCTATAAACTTGTTCAGGGCAGTCTCAGTGCTTTTGTTTTTAGTAAAATCATGTTGGTCTGATGAAAGTATTGAATTTTTGTTCGAGAAAGACAGCAGTTGTTCACTCGCAGCAGTTTCGAATATTTTCGATATGCTAGTACATAGCGAGATTGCTCTGTAATTCACTATATTTGATGGATCACCTTATTTGAAGAGTGGTATGACCTTCGATATTTTCATCCCACTCGGAAAAATACCTTGTTCTAAAGACATATTGATTAGGAATGTCACCAGCTGATTTGGAGTTTTTAATTTTTTTTTATGATATTTAGAACATCTTCAGAAACTGGACGGAAAAACATAATATTAATGGTGGTGGGAGTTAGTGAATTAATAAATTCTTCATACGTATTCGTTGGTATATTTATAGTTAGTTGATCTACTACAGAAGTGAAGTATTCATTAAAACTACTCACACAATCTGATGTATTCAGATTTTCCCCATTTCACGTATTAGTTTATCTTTTGCTTTTTTCTTTGCCTCGGAGAGCATTGCTATATATTTATCATTTGCTTCCGAAAAAGTTTCTTTGAATTACGGGTGATACCGGCTTAAGTCTGCGTAAAGTGATATCCTGTTTTTAGTATCTAGTAATTCAGGGGTCATGATAGGGACACATGTTTTTTTGGCTGCATTTTTTGCCCTTTTTTTCAAAGGAAAGCAGCTTTCAAATTGCCATGATAGGGTTTGAAGAAAAAGATTAAAGTCCTCATTGCAGTTATTAGATTGATATACTACATGAACCTTTGAATATTACCATCATGGAAGTGTCGATGAAATTCTACTGGAACTTTATCTTCAATTATTTGTCCATGGAACTTAAGGAATTGAGCCATAATGGTCGGAAATTTCACTTTTTACATTCTTAGCCTCATAGTCATTATCCGTTACCATGCTGTTCACTATAATATTATGTATACAAGTTTGGGAAGTTAGTCTAGTGGGTGTGAAAATAGTCCTTGACATATTGTTGGATTATAGTAAATAAGCAATATGACGAGTTTGTACATTTTCAGAAATGAAGTCAATATTAAAATCTACTCCTATTATAATTTTGCCATCGAACATTGACATAGCTTCTAGAAGAGTTTAATGGTTTTAGTTTAAAATCTATTCTTACAGAATATAGCTACTCCTCCATGCTCCCGTAGGGGCGTGCATAAATATGAACATAGTTTAAAATCAGTGAAATTTATCAAGTCAATATTATTACTTCCTAGCTAATGCTCACTTAATAGCAAAAAATTGACATTAAGTTCATCTAGTAACATATCAAGTTGTATAACTTTATTTCTTATAGATCTAATATTTTTCCTCTTGTTCTCAGTATCATGTGAGATCGTAGTCTCACAAGTCAAAAAGTTTTGTGAAGAATTGCTGATCTGTACAGTAGTTTCGTCATCAGTTTAACTTAAGTTAATTGTGTTTAATGCAATATTATTATCTCTGATATTTGCAAATATTTTGTCAGCTATTCTAGAAACTATTATAAATTTACTGCTCCTTTGTCTCGTGTCAGTGATTGCAACTATAGAAGCATTTCTATTTGTTCTCAAGTAATTTGCAACATTCAATTTCAAGTGATATTTTCAGAGATTAGCCATTTTCTGGAACATATTTGGATATCTGTGAAAGAATTTGGTAAGAATTATGTATTTGGGGTTGTATATAGACCACCAAAAGCGAACGTACTTCTCTCCATCGCTGCACTTGAAGATGTGATTGCGAATTTGCTTAGGAACTGCGATTCCTTGAACTTGACTGGTGATATGAATATCAATTTACTTTCGAATAATTGTGCATCAGAGCAATTTTCAAACTTCATAGAAAGATATAACTTGTTCCAGCTCATTGAAGAGCCCACAAGAATAACACCTCATAGTCAGACTCTAATAGATATTTTGGTAACCTCAGATAAAGATGATATGCGATACGTGAATGTCCTTGACATTGGTATCTCAGATCACCTTGCAATCACTTGCTCAATCCAATCACTAAAGATAAAACCTGAGCACAAAACCGTCTGCTATAGAGATTTCAGAAATTTCACTCAAGAAGACTTTCTTGATGATCTTCATGCATCCAACTGGGATGAAATCTTCAATCTTGAGACGATCAATGAAAAAATTGAGTTTCTTAATTCAGGTATCTTGAATCTTTTCAATATCCATGCCCCAATGAGACGTATGAGAACTACTAAACCACCCGCACCTTGGCTCACTTATATCATTAAAGAAATGATAAAGCTACGTGATAAAGCTCTCAGAAAGTGTAAAAGTACTAAATCTCCAGTAGATTGGATGAGCTACAAAGAACTCCAGAATTATACCACGGGGGCAATTCGGCGGGAAAAGAAAGCTTTCTTGGAGTTCACCTTGAGAAATAAAAATCAGAAGATGATATGGAATACACTGAGAACACTTGACATTTTGAAAACTAAACATAATTCCAACTAACCCCCTGGTCTAACGAACATAAAAGAAATCAACACTCATTTCACTAAAACAAATCATCTCCCAAAAACCAATATCCATGTGGAACTACTCGAAAGGTACAATCAAATACCCGTTGAACCACTCTTCACATTTTCCAGAATAACACCTTCTTAAACTCAACAATATCTGGACTGGGTAAAAAGTAATTGTGTCGGATCAGACGATATCTCACTCATGATGTTACGACGTGTCGAGGGTTGTCTCATAAATCATATCACCCACATTTTCAATTCAATATTAGAAACAAATATTTTTCCTTCTGCATGGAAACAAGCAATTGTACTTCCACTAAAAAAATTTGTAAATCCAACGGAACTATCCCACTTGAGACCCATAAGCAAATTACCCGTTTTATCTAAAGCATTCGAATTGATCTTGTAAGATCAGATGGATGCTTTTGTATATGGGAACAAAATAATAACAAATAATCAATCTGGATTTCTTGCGTCTCATAGTACAAGTACAGCCCCTATCATCAACCAAGATATTTTCAAGGCAACAGATAATGACGATCTAACATCCATGGTACTATTGGACTACAGTAAGGTATTCGATTCATTGGATCACGATTTACTATGTTCAAAGTTAACTTACTTCGGATTCAGCAACGAAGCATGTAATTTATTGAAAAATTATTTGAAAAATCGAACACAAATCGTATGTATAGATGGAAAATATTCGAGGGCTTTACCAGTTGATTACGGAGAACCACAGGGTTCCATTCTTGGACCCCTTTTGTTTTCATTATATATAAGTGATTTCCACCAGGTAATTGACCACTGCACTATCCACCACTATCCCGACGATACTCAATTATATCACTCCTTTTCTCATAACACGTGGCAAGAATCCGTGAACGAAGTTAATGAGGATTTACAAAATCTGTTGGATATATCTGCAGCACATAACCTCAGGCTCAACCCAAAGAAGTGCCAAACTATTATCTTTGGTCCCAAATGCAAGCGGCTAGAAATGGAAGGGTTTATTCAAATCATATTGGATCATGATATTCTGCCAATAGTTACCGAGTGTAAGATTTTGGGTTTGTGGCTAGATTCTGACCTCAGATTCCACAAACATGTTAACTCACTTTGTCAAAGTTCTTATAATATTTTACGTCAGCTGTATCAGAGTAGAGATATTATGTCCTCCAAACTCAAACTGAAACTCTGTGAAACCCTGATACTCTCAAAACTTTCATACTGTGATACCATTTATGGATTTGCTTTGATACAAGATGATGTGAAACGTCTGCAAAAAATTCAAAACAATTGTATTCGACTCTCATATGGTATTCGAGAGTATGATCATATATCTGCCAAGTTCGAGGAATCAGGTTGGTTGAGACTTGAAAAAATTTCGAAGCTTCATATGCTCGTGAATACACATAAGATAATAGTTAATAAAATGCCAGATTACCTTCACTTGAGATATATTACCTTCAAATCTCAAAGTAACTCGAGTACACGGAATAAAAATACTTTCGTCATACCTAAACACTCATCAGCTGGCTTCACCCGAAGCTTCATTTACAATTCCACTAAACACTATAACTCTCTTCCCAATGAGTTTAAGCTCTACACCATTCTCAACTTTAAGAAAAAGTTGAAAGGTTACCTGAGATCTTCTAGTTAGCTCAATTAAATAATGACATGCTATCATTACCTGGTTTTCTTTCACCGTGATATCGTTTCATTATTATGATAACACTGTACTTTTTAGATTTAAGATTATATTTTTATTGGATTTTTTTATTCACCTAGGTATATGTTAATTATACACTAAAGGTTAAGTTGTAAAACAGCGTAAGCTGAACTTCGCCGGTTCATCGATGTAATTATTATTTATTTTCCATATACAATGTACACATTTTTATATATTTCTCGATGAATAAAGCCCATTTATTATTATTATTATTTTTTTTTTCCGTTAGGAATTACCCAGTCAGGCCCTGTCTCCGGAGCTCCGACACTTCCGGAAGGCGCGCTGGCGTGTCATTAACCCCAGTAAACACTCCCCACGTCCATGGGGTAAGTGATTACTGGGTCCGAGAATCATGTGCCCTGAGTAGGCGGAGTGAACCAAGAATTATGGCCTTCTGCATTCGCCCGGCTAGGATTTCTGCCATGTCACGGCAAGCCGGTATGATTTTTAAGTTTGAGAGCAGTGTATCCATCATTCCACCAAGGACCCCTATTATCAGAACCACCATCTTGACAGGATGGTTTGGGTAAAGCCTGCGGAGTTCAAAGAGAAGATCTCGATATTTAGTCCGTTTTTCCTCCTCTTTTCGGACGTTTCGCCAGGAGCTGAAAACTCAAAGACGAAAATCGTCCTACTTTGATGGTCGAGGAGTACTACATCAGGCTTATTGGCTTGTATTTGCCTGAGAGTGGGGAATGAATAGTTCCAATAGATTCGGCACTTCTCATTCACCACCACGGACTCAATATCCCCCGGAGCATAAGGCAACACTGGTGTCTCGTCTACACCGTACGAGTGTCGTAGATGGTAGTACAACACTCGTAGGGCCGCGTTATGTCTGTGGATATAGACTGAGACCGCATAAGCTGGACAAGCTGACAGCAAATGCATTATGGTCTCAGCTGCCCCACGACACGCTCTGCTTCTAGTGTCAGGGACCTCTATACCCATCACGCGACTGCGGTAGACGAGAGTATTGAAGACACCATCCTGGCAGGTCATTATGAATCCCTCGGTCTCCGACTTCAGCCCACTTGACCTGAGAAACGAGAAGGTCAGGTCTCTGGATAAGCCTAGGTCTTCAATGTTCTTGAAGAAGACCCCATGCATCGGCTTATCCTTATGTAGCTGCAGGAGCCTCTCACACTCCGCAGCTTTTACGTGGGCTTTTAGCTGAACGGGTTCCAACTCGGTGATAGAGTTTGGGTTTGTCCGTTCAGTGTCGAATACGAGATCGAGTTCATCGGCTGCACGGGTTGCTGCCTTGAAAAGAAATGCTCCAATCCCTGCCTTTTCATGATCACATACCAAGCAGAGAAGGGGATCTGAACTCCTGATGACTTTACAGGGTCCATCCAGTACCATTCTGTTATGTAGACACTCCAAACTCAAAAGTCCACGGCCTCCCCGTTGTCTGGGGAAGTATAACCGTGGAACAGACGATTTAGGATGCAAGCTTCTATGAAGATGCATCATTTTGCGAGTTTTTACGTCGAGTTGTCGCAGCTCTTCCTGAGTCCATTTCATTACTCCAAAGGAGTAAAGTAGAATCGGAACGGCAAGCATATTAGTTGCAGCAACTTTGTTCTTCCCCGACAGTTCTGAAGACCAGATCTGTCGGAGTTTGTGCTGATACTTGCCGCGGAGAGAGCTTTTGACAGTAGCTACCTCTTGGGTTATTATTATTATTATTATTATTATTATTATTATTATTATTATTATTATTATTATTATTAAGGATATTTTTGGTGATTATTTCATCACTGAAAACATTTTATGCAGTAACCACGAAAAGATTTGTTTAGTTGCTAAGCTAGTTTCAATAGTCTATTATTACTGACATTTTTAGTATTCAGCATTACTATAACATTAACGTATTTTCCATATTCCCTAGTTCGTTCAAAAATGTTCATAATTAAATCAGAAAATTCGATACCTGGTGAGATGATAGATTCTAATTTGTAATTGACCAGTTTTTTGTCAATTAACTTTGCCGAAAATTTATTGCGTATTCATCTCCAATCACTAATATTTTGTGTCCAGATTTCCCTGATTCATTAGGTTGATTATCTCTCTTCTGTTCGAAAGGTTTGTTTCTTTGAACCGCTTCCTCACCTTTCATGGGATCCACTGCTGATGTAACCAATTCCTCTCCGGCCACGGCACCTACTATAGTTTGATGTCCAATAATGTTCACTCCCATTCCATTAGTTGTTTGATTCATCCCCACTTGGTCTTCTCTTAGGGCACTTCTTGGGGTCCTATGTCCAAAGGAGTTCCGGCTGATTTCCTCAAGTTCAGTTGGCAGTGTAGTCTGCGGAGGCATTTTTTTTACTACTTTTTTCTTTAGGCTGTGTGTGGTCATCGGTTATTATCTCAACTGCAAAAGAATTAATTGTCTTGTGCTGTCTGGCTTCTCTCTTTCCTTTTTTTCTTTCACATCTTCTCGATTCCACGTTATATTTTTGGTTATGTTTATTGGTTGATGTTCTAGTTTGTGTGCCCTGTTCATCGCTCTGTATAATTTTCAGAGCTGGAGTCTCATTAAATTCTGGTTTATTTTCTTACTGCTCAGAACCATTTCTTATTTTTACACTTATTAATTGTCTTTGCGTATTACCCTGTATTTGAGTGGTGCTTAGTGACTCACTGGAATAAAAGTTAATATTTTTCTATTTTGTATCACTATTCTTTTTGTTAAATTCAGAATCTGGCAGGAGTTCCCTAGTCATATGTTTTTCTTCAGTTTGAGTTGTTTCTACTGATTTTGCTTCAAGACCTTTATCAGTTAGTTTTTGTTTGTGAGATGTGATTTGTTATCCCAATTCTTCAATTATTTGCCGTTGAACTTCTACCTGTTCATTTAGTTTTTATTCCATTTCAAGGGCTTTACTAACCAGTTTGATGATATGATTACCTTTCCAGTGACCTTCATCTACAAGATCTCTTATGGTCTGTTCGAGAACGCTGTTTTCAGACAGAGTTGTGCTCTCTTCAGTTTCATATTCAGTCCTACAGCATATAACTTTATTCTCACCAACAAAGGTAATAGTGTTTTTTTTTCGCATGATGCAACTCTGATGAAACACACTAAAGCATTTGGTGCAAACATAATACTTCAAGAGCTTTTTGCAACATTTGCAACTATGATTGCAATCAGACAGTATATGTTCACTTTCAACAATCATCGCTTTTACTGCATCACGTTAATAATCAACCCCACTTTAATTGCAGTCTCCGAAACATAGATATTCTTTACAAATGGATTTGTGATATGTTACCAAAATGAAACTGTATGGCACAAAGTTTTGAAAACGCAGCGTTTTGAAAAAACGAAACGGTTCAGTTTTGAAAGTCTGATGTAATTCCTTATTTCTGTATAGACAAGTAGTTGTTACGAAAAATCCTAACCTCATACCCTCAATGATGTGTTTTTTCTTTAACCTCCATGTTTTTTCTCTTAAATGATATGTTGGTACACCTGGTATACTAAATTTGACAAGCAGTCGCCATGTTCTTTCTCTTAAATAATATGTAAGACATCCTATATATATTTTTGCTGAATACTTTGCTACCCCCATTGCCCCAATGACCCATTTCCCACATGACATTTGACACAAACGCAGCAGTCACTTTTATTTCTCTTAAATTATGCATTTTGAATCACTCTGTATACTTTTCTCATTGGAATCGCACCTTCGAACGTTACACCCTCGTTACCTCGCAATTTCTCACATTTTTTCCAACATCATTATTATTATCAGACTTCTATTCCATTCACAATCATTATTCTTTTTATATTATATTCGAGTGCTCGAAGCCGGCTTGCGGTAGATAACATCTACTCGACTTCGCCGGCTTGCGGTAGATAACGCCGACTCGACTTCTCTGACCGGTGACCTTGACCACTTCCGTTCCAGAACCCGCATAGTTGATCTGCTAAGAAGGAAGCGGGCAAAGCTTTACGAGCGGTCGTTTGAGAGTCCCTTTCGCAGTTTTAACAGTGGTAACTCTCACAATGGAGTCATTGCCGGGATGCAAAGTTATAATTCGCCCCATCAACCATTTACACAATGGTACGTTATCATCATGGATCACAATAAGTTCACATACTTCTGGAGGAGTCGTGACCTTCAACCATTTCTCGCGCTGCAGTACTCCCTCCTCCAACGTTTCCAGAATTCACCATGTAAACGTTGGATCATTTGAAAATGGAAAGTTCTATTCATAGGAATAGACGTACAATCCGGAACATCTGATATCGAAACAGGTTCCAAAGTTAGGAAATGCCCGGTAGTGAGCGCAGTAAAGTCCTCGCTTCGCTAAGTCCATTAAAATGCGGTCCACTAGGTGGTAGAAAACTTGAATTCAATATGTTCATGATTTGCGGCATAATCAAAGCGAGCTGTTTTGCAGCCCCAATATGATTCGTGGCATTATCACAATAAATAACAGAATCATAATATAATATTTAGGCCTCCATCCAGAATGACTGATTCTGCATTGGTATAAATCATCTTTTGCAGGCCTCCGTGTATAATGACTTATTTTATATTTGTATGGATCGTCTCAAAACACTCTTTTACCTACCTTACCCCTAAGCAGGAATATATTGATATTAAAATCACCTTCTTACACTCCTTTGGTGATGAGTTATGACTGAATATATTTGTGACAACTGGCGCCACAATTATATTTCTACAAGAAAAATGTGTAAGGGTTGTCACAAGTATTGAACGAAAAAAAAAAGTATGTGCTAGTTGTCACAATTAGGCACCAAGAGAAAAAGTGTTAATACAGTGTTGCCAAACTTTCATTTCATTCATTGAATAAAAAATTGAAATATCATCAACTGAATCTCACTTTTTTTGAATGAGTGCTTATGCCAAGAGATGTCACAGATCATAGCTTAACTCTTTCCTCAATAATGCAAGATAAGAACATGAAACATTCATTCCAAACGTATATCGAAACTTTGAAAATGATTGCCGAAATGCTAACTGGGATAACATAAGGAATCAGAAGACAATCGATGATAAAGTTAATTTTTTCAATACATCTACTGAATGCTCCTGAGAAGTCGATTAAAGTAATCGAAAGAACATTCACGCAGTGGATCACATACGTCATAAGAATAATGATGAAATATCTTGACCAAGCTTGATTGAAATATAAAAAACACCCCACAGTTCCAAATAGAGAATATTATAAGCAGTTGAGAAATTCAACTAATGATGCTATAAAAAGAGAAAAGCAGGCATACTTTGACTTCATAGCTAGGCCTGAAAATCGTGATTCATTTTGGAAAATCATGAAAATATTTAAATTTACAAAGAAACCCAAAACTATTAAATTCCTTAGGATCTACTTGATGCGGAGAAACTGAACAATCACTTCCTTTTATCCGCAAATGAAAATAACCTAGATAAAAACTTAATTCTCAATCACTACACTAGAAGGACTCATGATAACGTGAAAGAAAACTTATGACTTGACTTTTCTCCTATTGAAACGGGCGATAGTGCAAAAAATATAAATAAAATAAAAACAGGAGCTGTTGAGAATGACGGATACTCAATAAGGGCTATAAAACTATGCTTACCATATTGCCAGGATGCCATAAAACACATAATTGATTTTTCCTTAGAAAACAGTTCATTTCCAAACATATGGAAACATTCTATAATAGAACCTATATCCAAAGTAGCCAAACCAGCTAGTTTGAATGAGCTAAGACCCATCAGTATTCTCCCAGCCATTTCAAAAGTTACTGAAGGACATGTTCACACGGTAGTGAATGAGTACCTGAGTGCAAACAATTTGAATATTGATCGGCAGTCGGGCTTTAGAAGGAACCACAGTTCCAGTAGTGCTCTAGTTAGTATAGATAGTATAGGAATTAATGAAGGTATAGATGAAAGACAGGCTACATGTATGAAGCCTTCGACACAATAGATCATGATATTCTTCTTTCAAAACTACACTTCCTAGGATTTTCAAGAAATAGCATCGATTGGTTTGAATCTTTCATTCGTGATCGTAATCAATGCGTTACAATATCTCTGAATAATTGTAATATATATATATATATATATATATATATATATAATATCTTGAGAAAACACGAGATAAAAACAATATTCACCGCCAACAACCAAATATCCAAATTTCTCAGATCTCCCAAGGACACAATACCAAACGATTCTCAAGGTATATATGAAATACCATGTTCAGACTGCCCGAGAAGTTATATTGGCCAGACTAACAGACGAGTAACTTCCAGAGTGTACGAACACGAACTTGCTGTGCGTCAGACATCTTCCACTTCCGCACTTTATAAACATCGAGAAGACACAGGTCACAAAATAGACTTCAAAAACACAAAAACAATTTCCACCGAGAAAACTCTGCAAACCAGGATCATCCGAGAAGCCCTCGAGATAGAGAAGCGCCCCAATTGCCTCAACACTCGCGACGACGGACGTAGACTTCCCAATACCTGGAAGCCTCTCATTGCACGCATCAACTCATTTCCCACCAACCCAGTTCCCGCACATAGCTCACTTAGCGCCAACCAAGTTCCCGCACACAGCTCATCTAGCGCCAACTCAGTTCCCGCCCATAGTTCACCTCGCGCCAATACATTGCACACGGCCATTACAGCCACGTCCACTATAAATACAGTTCCTCAACCCACAATTCCTCAGTTCTCTCGAAGGAGTAGGCAGATTGAGACCTTAGAGAGAACCAGTGACGAGACATGGGGAGTAGGCAGATTGAGACCCCGACGTCAAGTCACAAAAACCGAACGTAATTATACCTGAGGAGTAGGCAGATTGAGACCTCAGCGTAGAATTACGTTTCAACCATTTATTAATTTTCTTTCTTTTTCAGTTCTTGAAAATGGCTCCAAAATCGGAGCCGAAACGTCGAATTTCAACAAATTCTAGACGCGGTTCAACCCGAACTTTTAGTTTTCATATATATATATATATATATATATATATATATATATATATATATATATATATATATATATATATATATATATATATATATATATATATATATATATATATATATATATATATATATATATATATATATATATATATATATATATATATATATATATATATATATATATATATATATATATATATATATATATATATATATATATATATATATATGTATATATGTATGTATCAGACATGAGGCATAAGATTCAACCCGAATGATTACTTGCAAACGCAAGCAACGATTCAATCAGAACTTTCTAAGATAGAAAGATTTGCCAAAAGTCACAGTTTGAGGATGAATCCAAGCTTTGGTATTCGGTTCTCTTACCTCTCGCAATATTTTGGAGTCAGTATTTTCACGGATTTTTCCAATTTTATTTTCTCAAGACAATTTTTTTTCAGAAGAAGGGGATTGAAGATCAAAGTTCTTACGCGTTTTCAATCTAGCCTTCAAGGGGTAGCATTGTCCCAAACCAAATTATTCGACTGTCAAGTGTTTTTTATTATTCTTGCGGAAGTTTGAGAAACTTCCTTTAAGAAGGAAGGGGTCCGAGTCACCCGACCGAAATTTTTTTCGCCGTAATTTTCCACATACGAAACCGTCAGACATTTTCCGGACTTTGTTCGCGTTCCCTATCCCGCCTTTAGAGGGGCAAGGGAGTGTAAAATATCAACCCAATCGGATGTCAGCAAGTGCTTGAAAAATTGACATATGAACAGATTAAGTTAAAGGAAAGCTTGTTATAGGATAATTAAGTTTCGAAATTTCAACCAGAGGTTTATATATTATGCGACTTCGAAAACTTCCAGATTTCGATTTTTAGATGATCGGAGTATAAATAAAATAATTTGTTCACTATTTTGGAGCAGGAATTTTTTACATGGGAATTTCAACTCAAATTCAGTATTATGCGACCTTGAAAACTTCCGTATTACGAGTTTTTCAGAAAACAGAAACTATCCAAACACTAAAACCACGCCAATTTCACTCGACGCGCGTTTCGCCAACAAAGTTAGCATCTTCAGGAGCTGATAAGTGAGTATAGAATATTTATAAACTCCTCTTGGCGAAACACGCGTCGAGTGAAATGACCGTTGTTCCAAATATTCATTAAATTTTAAAAAATTTGTGTTATAACACTGTGAACACTATTTTATCAGAGTAGCTTTCACGTATTAGTACAATAGACGAAGAGCGGTCAACCTGCACCCATCTGTCAACCGGATGAAACAGTTTTTTTATGAAATTTCATAAATAGTCGAATACGCCTAAAATGGCTTGCCAATCAAAATGTGGTCTAGGCCATTCTTTATTAAAATAATAATATTTTTTTATATATAATATAGATAATATAATGATAAACGCGATGGTATAGTATTGGCTGCAATAAAGATTTTGTTATTATTATTATTTTTCTCTAAGGATCTTCCGGTCACATCCTGTCTCCGGAGCCCCGATACTTCCAGAGGGCACGCTGGGTCATTTACCCAGATAACCACTCCCCACGTCCGTGGGGTGAGTGATTACTGAGTCCGAGAATCATGTGCTCTAAGTAGCCGTGGCCTTCTGTATTCGTCCGGCTAAGAATATTATTATTATTATATTTCTAAAAGGATATTCCAGTCAGGCCCTGTCTCCGGAGCACCGATACTTCCGGAGAGCGCGCTGGATCATTTACCCAAATAACGAATCCCCACGTAATTTTTTTTTTTCAATCCATTAGGAATTACTCAGACAGGCCCTGTCTCCGGAGCCCCGATACTTCCGGAGGGCGCGCTGAATCATTTACCGAGATAACCACTCCCAACGTCCGTGGGGTGAGTGATCACTGGGTCCGAAAATCATGTTCCCTGAGTAGCCGTAGTGAATCAAGGATAACGGCCTACCAAATTGTGGAGCACAATGAAAAGGCGCAAATGTTTTGTTCGACAACACTGCTTCCTTTGTGAACTTAAATGACAGAGGGCGCCTCAGTCGACATAATTATTGCAGTCACAGTACTGTGTATACGTGAAATGTGAATAAAAGTGAATTGTGGCATTTCACACATTCTACGATAATTTCCGAAATATTTCCCGCCGTTGATTTTCAGTGAAGGTTCTCAGATGCTATAAACATTATATCGCAAGAGGGGGATATATTTGAATTAGATTAGTCTGAAAATAATGAAAATACGAGTATCTATTGGAATATGAATTTGTGACATCGCGTGTGAGTTGCCACAATTTTAGCGGACGTCACAGTTCAGGAATATTCACACATAAGTTGCTACAAATATAGCGATACAAACACACATTGGTATGCATGAAAGTGACAGCTTCTCTAAATATCACAACACTCCGTTTTACCAGTGCTTGTTATTGAAGACCTCAGCCTTCAGCCTCTGCCCTCAAACATTACTCGCACTCATTGCAGTTTGTTGATTTTCAAATAACTATTTCTCCATATAATTGAGAAACAAGAAATATCTACTTACCTACCACGATTACATTGATCACACATTTCACTTACCCGAATTCATGTTTTTTTACACCACTCAAAACCTATATGTCCAAAAATAGCAATCCTCTTATTTTACACAAATAATTAAAACACTGCACCGATCAACAAATCCGTTGAAATGAATCATACACAAACAAAATCTTCAATTGCAACCTGGTTAATATATTCGAGGGTGCAGAAAGGGATTAGGAATTCCTTAACTACTTATTGTGTGTCCATACAAATGCATGTTGCCAAGTATTTCTATAAAAATAAAAATCTTTGAGTTCATATTTTTCTTTATCCAGGCTTTTACTACAAAACATGGGAACATGGGAGTTGATATTTCAAGAACATTATTCAACGGCATTTTTGTCAAAAGTCATATCTCTCTAGATATTATTCAGCCAAAATATGAATTAATGATTGAATATATAAAATAAAATGAGAATAATTGTGTCATCTGACATCACTGTTTAGCGGCGTGATATTTCCATTTTACGATCATAGTAGCAATTGATTTCGGTAACAATGGGTAGTATGAATAAAAGCTAGCAAATGTTTCTATTATAGGTTTGTCCTTCTCTTAACTGAACACAATGAATAGGTCTGTTTCAAGAAATCAGGGTAGAAGCATTTGCTCAAAGTATATTCATACCAACCAATGCTTCATTTTTATGGTTGCTTACTTGAATAAATATTCATTCGAATGGCTGGTGGCTCCTCTGTCGTATTAGTTTGTCAAGCCTGATCAAACGGCCACCTTAAGATGATTTTCGAAAAGATGTCTGCTCCCAGCAAGACATTAATGTGTGCAGGTCTAAAAAAATGGATCAGCGAGTTTAAGGTTTGTAGTGTAATCCCAAGAGAAAATATTTATTTAAGATGATGGTATTGGATCAAAAATTTTGTGCATAATAATTGCATCGGTGTGCAATAAGGTGGTTTGACTGTTCACTGGTTTAAAAGTGATCGAAACTAGCCCGCTATTCAAGCGTGCTTGCATTGAACCTAACCATCTTATTTCTACAGAGTGTGGTGATTTGGATAATCTCAACATATTGCACGCTCATTGACTTATAGAAACCATGAAGCTATGAGCGGTAAAATTCGACTACCTTTTTCTTGGGTGATAGCAGATGCGGTAGCAGAGGTTGAGAGTGGAGTTTGGAGGAGGAGGTGCGGCATCATTTGAAAGCAGAAAAGCAAAATTCGAACGCGAATTATTTTTTTCAAAGTGCAAAACCGTGTGATGGGTTATTGAAGAGCACCGTTTACAGCAAGCGGAGTAGCGGCAGGATTTTTAATCGTAAGAACCACTTATACAATTGAAGCAAAGGCGTGAATTTTTACAGAACTTTAAACAATAAATACTTAAAAATTCAATTTTTTCTTATATTTATTCGAAATCCTCAAATATTAAAACTTAAAATTTATATCTTTTCGTGTAGCTTTTGTTGGCAACCGCAGGACATGTATAGAGAGCATGATTTTCTTTGCACAATAATGCTGGCGGTTTATTTGCGAAAAGCGTAGTTATGCGGTAAGTGGTATTGTGCTGAATAGGAGTGGGAGGCGATGACTTTGGCGAAAACCCACTAGCATTTTCGTGTAGCTTTTATTGGCAAACGCAGCATGATTTTCTTTGCACAATAATGCTGGCGATTCATTTGCGAGAAGCGTAGTTATGCGGTAAGTGGTATTGTGCCGAATAGGAGTGGGAGGCGATGGCTTTGGCGAAAACCCACTAGTATTTGGAGCTCTAAAGTTATCTCGAGAGCTACTCAAAGTTTCTAAAACAGTACAATGTTGATTCAGAAAGTCAACTAGTTGATTTATGTGCGAGTTCAAAAGCGGTAATAATTTTATCAAGGCATTGGAGCAGCATCAGCAGCAATAAAAAATCCCATTATCCAGTCGGAAACCCTAGAATCTTGAGTGCAGCTATATTTTCAGAAATTGTTTCGAGGAGCTTTCTGAGTGCAAGTGGATTATCAGAACTGATTTTTTGGGTATTTATTAGTAATTATCTACAGTGAGCGGTAAAGTACGAACAAGGCTAAGAAGCCCTGCTTGTAGCGAGGATAACAAATAATTGAATTTCTCCACGGCATTAAGAGATGGGCTATTGTGTACTAGGGCATTGAATGAATCGATATAACTTTGAAACATTTTAATATAGTCTCCGGAAAACTAAGAAAGTTCGATTTTTGGAAGTCGGATGTGTGAGTTGTGCATTGTTTGTCTGACGGTGGTGACATTGAGCGCAGTATTACTATGAGCATCGCTCTCAAATAACTCGATATAAGTGGCCTTTATTTCATAGTAATCACTAAGAAAGGCTTCACGCAACTGTGTGTCGACGTCAGCATCATAGTGTTCATCAGCTATAAGGACTGCGACAACATTAGAATGTTGCTTAAGAAATTCATCGTAAACATCTTGTAGATCATCGACTTGAACCTTGAAAAGAGTTCTAACCGTTTTTTCTTTCTTATCCTTTCTAGCTGAATTCACAATAACATTTATTCATCCGATACAAGTATTTCTCAACGTTTTGTATTTCTTTAATTTGTCCATTTTAAGAAAAGGTGCTGAGCGATGCTCTATTAATTCAAATTTTTTGCAAATGGTTAGTGACCCTGGCGAACGATGTGTCGAGAAATTATATATATATATCACTTTTCGTAGGTGTACTTTACGGGGCACTGCTGACTCAAAGAACACCTAAGGAACCTATGCTTAGAGGAGGACAGCATCTGCAGATTCTGTGGGGAACATCCAGAAACACCTCACCATATATTGATGGAGTGTTATGCTGTATATCATAAAAGATTGAATATACTGGGATCACACCAGCTGACTGTGGGAGAAATACCACGAATAGACCCCCTCACAATCCTTAATTTACTCAAGGAATTGGGGCTTGAGGGGCTGCTCTGAACGAGAACAACTTGAAATAGCAGAAGAAGATGGGCCACAATAGATCTAATTAGGTCGCAGCGTATCATTCACCATCCATTTTTACCATTACCATTTCGCAGGTGTACGACAATTTGAGTGATTCTACGTAAACAATGACCCCACGTGACTGATCAAACCAATAACGAATGAATTATTAGGAGTAATTATGCGCTGAAGACAACTTTGAACAATGCCTGAACAAATTCGTTAAATTTGAATGAAATTTGAGGTATATCATCAGGTGGATGCAGTTAAGGAAAATTCATGAATTCTGCATGAAATTGTCCTGACTAATTGTCAAAAACACTTTGGCAATGTTGACTAGCGAATTTTCCGTTTCTCTGAGAACCATCCGATAATGAAACGAAAAAAAATGCATGAATCTTTGGTTGAAATGCATAAATATAAATCTTTGCGAGATTTCAATGATACTCAACTGCGAGCTTTGTGAATCAAATATTTGATTGGGAACGTAAGACCTAGGGAGTTGCTGGATATATGGCACAGATTACCAAAGGACTACAAAAATCGATTCGCTTTGCAGATTCGTCTACCATGTTTCATTAATCATCAAAATGAACTGTCAACCGCATCACTAAAAGAATCAGGGTAACATGGATCAGTTAGCGCGGAATTTGAGGGGTTATTGTTGTAAGAATAAATGATTTCTCATTTAAGTTGTTCATTATTTGAGGTGGGTCGCTTCCGACACTATATCAGTCATGTCTATGATATTGACGTTAACGAGTCGCTCTTCAACGATTTCCATCGATTTCAATCCGCCCATTCAATTGGATTTCGATTCACAATACAGTTTGGCTTTTCTCAGCTTCCATTCGTATACACAACATTGAAAGAAGGTACGAAATTCTGCTACTTTGAAAACGGCGGCAAAACTAAACAGAGTATCGATATCCCTGCTGACTCTTACGAAATTGGTGATATTGAGGCTTTGAACAGCAAACACATCACATCCAAAAAATACAAGGAAAACCTCGAGGAATTTTTCTACCTCAAACCGAATAATAATACGGTGAGAAGCGGAATATTCTGCCTTAAAAACTCAATTGATTTCCGACCTGAAAATAGTTTGGCTCGCATTTTAGGGTTTTCGTCTACTTTTCTCAAACACAACTTAAATTACGCATCAGATCTACCTGTAGATATCATTGAAGTACGCACCATACACATAGATAGCAACATTACGTTTGGAGCATTCTACAACGACGCACCATCTCATACGATATACGAATTTGCTGTTGGTGTTGATCCTGGTTACGCAATTGACGAAACACCCAACCATCTCATGTATCTACCCATTGCTAATTGGGAACAATATTACGCTGCGAGTATCTCAGATGTTTTAATCATCTTTATATCCAATCTCGCCTGACAGTAAAAAAATAAAAACGCTGCGCTTTCAATCGAAAACACTGCGCTTCCAAGCGGAAACGTTGCACTTTCGAGCGAAAATGCTGCGCTTTCAAGCGAAAACACTGCGGTTTCAAGCGGAAACGCTGCGCTTTCAAACGAAAACGCTGCGATTTCAAAAAAACTGCCAAAACATGGGCTCAGACCAGGGGCCTTCAGAGCTTTAGTCTATTGCTCTCCCAACTGGGCTATTTAGAATATATGAGATAATGAATTTCTATCTAAAGTAATCTTTTATCTTATGTGAGGGATGCTGGATGCGGGTTATAACCTGGGTAATACTCCTCTTGATCAATTCCCACGACGGCCGGTTCCCTTCCTTCACGCATCCCCATGCCCTCACGGCGATAAAGATACTCGTGCCCCTCAGCTAGCACCACGCGTCTCGGGAAGTCTTGTTCGTGGGGTAACCATCTGACCCGTCCGCGAGGGATTCCCCGAAGCATGTTTCAGGGACTCCCCTGTGGAACCTTCCACCACCCCTCACCCCTTCCGGAGTCGTCACGTTTCCACGATGAATACTGTGCTGCTGCCTCCTCCGCGTAGTTGTCGGCCAGACGTCAGGCAGTTTATCAGAGGAATTTATTCCCTGATAAAGATCTACCGTCGCCACGGACCTACGGGGTCGGCGACCGCGTTTTAGTTAGGAATTTCGTCAAAGGAAATTTCGGAGATACACTGTCAGGACCGCATCCGATCACGAGGGTGATGGGGCGAGACAGTTACCTCGTAGATAGGAACGGCACCGAGAGGCTGGTGCACGTAGACGATATCCGTTCTTGGGTAAGCAGGACTTTGCCGGCCGGCGTCCACCACGACGATGGTGGCCCAGGTCCAGATCAGCCAGAGTCCGACGACGCTGACCAAGAAGTGACAGGGGAAGTCACACCTAGGCCGACGACTGGGGGCAGTCCGAAGCCACCTTCGTTAATCCGGGTACGAGCTGACGCACCCAACTCAACGAACCCACGGGAAGTAACAATCAGTTTCGATCCAAAGGACAAAGCGGTCCAGCGGACAGTGAAAAGGTTGAGGAGGAATCCACAAGGATGGAAACGCGACTCAGACTGCGCGGAGAAGAGAGGAGTATCCCGTAGGAGACCGTTGCCAGTGGTGAACTCTGGCCTTTTGGAGATCAGAGATTCTGAACTCCCCGTCGCAAACTCATCAGTAGGGGGGCGTGCTACTACGGAAATAGACGCTCTTACCCGTCAAGCGGTCGTTCCAGACCAAGGTCCAGAGTACGATTCAGATTCGGAAGTGGAAGCTGCTATCTGAGAGTTAGCACTTCCAGTAGGGGGGTCTCCATTATCATTGGCGGTCGACCCGGGAGAGAATGTGAGACAGGAAGGCTCAGTAAGGACTGAGATTCCTAGTAAGAGTACAGGACGGCGAAGGAGATGCCGAGCTGTGGCGCCGGACTCCGACAGACCTCCGATCCAGCGGCCACCGACAGACTCCGCCCGTCAGTATGTTTCGGTGACCGGGTCTGACGAAGATCCCGTACCAGCCCAGAGCTACAGCGAAGCTCCTAGAATTAGTAAAGACTGTACTGAGAACGATTCCGACATGGAGGATGACGCTCCAGTAACTTTGGTGGTTCCAGCCTTGGTTCATCAGAGTGCGGAAGGTGACTATTAGGGAGTTAACGTAAATTTAGCTTTTGTTGGTTGTTTCGTTGGAAATATCTTCGACCAAGTTAAACTCTTTAGTAGGGGGGTGTCGCATGGCAAGCTCGCCGCGCTCCTACGATGATTTTTTTGTGTATGGTCACCTTAAGTGAGCCATTTTTACACTTAATAACTCTCAATTTTCACCTAGAAGCCAGTCGAATAATATTAGATTTTTGCTTTATATTCAGGTCACTAGTCTAGTCTCACCCTGTACGATGTAAAGTCCCAATCTCCACCCAGTGGAACTCCACTGTACGTAGTTTTACCGATTTACCGGAAATTCCTGACTAGTTTTCAATTTTATTAATTTGTGGCCCCAAACAGTCGAGCACCCGGTATACAGAACACTTAGAGCAAGGTTTCGACACGCTAGTCTCTTGTTGGGTGGATAGTTTCCGTTGCTCCATTTGTTTTCACAAATTATTTTATTTCAATTTGATTTCTCATCAGGTAGGCCAAATCGGAAAACGGGTATAGATTCCTCGGCGAAGGAATACGTGCATTTCTTCGGCGTTCAAGAATCACGTTGGTTTATGGTTTTTCTCGGGGCTCTCCGAATATCGGACCGCCCTAGGAATCGAGATATCTGAAATTCTGACTTTCAATATCTCCCTAGATCTGGGGAGTATTTAGTGACTTTTGTCAAATACTCCCTAGAAAACGCAGATAACGGGATTTTAACGGTCATTTGCCCAAATCCTGCGCGTTTTCGCGAGCTAGGGTTTTGTTCATCCAAGGGCGACGCCCACTTTGGCCCTCTAGGCCAATGGGTGTCGCGGATTTAGCAGTCAGTATTGCATAAATATGCAAGCAGCGAAGCAGCAGACAGCCACTCTTTCTTGTCGAATTGCAGTGTAATAATCAATTTCGTGTTTCCGTTAAATAACTTACGTTTGTTTGGCTTTGCCTTTTGTCTCTGCAATTCATCGTTTTGGCTAGCAGTTAGAGTCAGGTTCTCGGTAATAATAATTCAGTTCACAGTAGATTCATAACGTTTTGTTTCTATCTTAAAAGGGGTTAGACTCACTTGTACGGTTTACAGGTGTTTTATTCGCGCAACGAAAGTACGTTGATAGGTAGTTTAACTCTCGAGCAATAATCAGTGTAAAGTGATCTTTTGCAACGGACACTTAGGGATTTAACTTCATCAAAGTTATTTCCTGACTTAATACCTGTACGCGACGTTGACGAAAAATCCCCATCGTATGAAAAGGGGTCAGGCACCAAAACGAGATCTCACCTGATACAATCGGCTCGATCGTAGAGTTCCACGAAGATTGTATCGTTCGAGCTTAAATTCCTCGGCCTGTCAAGACATCATTAGCTGCGACTTTGTCGTTGGCGAGCCACATTTCCTGTGGTACCTAGGTGTTTCGCGTCCTTCCCATACCTATTTCCTGCGGCTGTTCTCGGCTTTTCCACCTGAGACAGTCTGGTTAGGCTCCGTGATCCTTTAACCCAAATCTCTGTCTTGGTTTTTGTCACATCCAGTTGTAAATTTTTGAAGTAAAAATTTTTCAAGTTTAATTTTTCCTTTTTGGTGCTTCACACAATTTTGAAGTTAGGAAATTTTATTTAGATAGTTTTTCTAAACCGTGAATCCTTCCTCCCTCGTCCATTTCCCGGCGAGGTCTTGTTAGGTGTTAGGTTAGTTAGCTATAGGGTGACCCTTCTCATCGTCACACTTGAGTTGGGTCGACGCGAGGTCGATTTTAGTGCACTTCTCCTTTGCCACACACTTGCACACGCAAGTAGCCCGACAATACATTACAGCCGTAATTGTTGTCCTTTAGAGCAATGACGAATATGAGATTGAGATCTCATATGCTCGCGGAGGAGAATACCCAAGCCGTGTTCGCCGGCGTTGGGCTTTCTCGGACACCTCCGCCGTCGGGTGACTTAGACGCCAGGCGTCTATTCCCCGAAGCGTCGCGACGCCTCGACGGAGACGTCCCCCAGGTACGTACTACCGGGGAAAACCGTGAGTTGACGATGTCAACTACCTTGTCTCCGAGAAGTGTGCTAGACCAAGGTACTTTAGAGTCGAGCTTAGACGGAGGGAGGCAGCCTTCCCCGTCGGCTCAGGTAGGGTTAGTTATCGATTCCGCGGGAGTTGTCACAACTCCACCTCTGGAAGCTCGTTTTGAACGTTTTCATTTAATCAGAAATGTATCTGTTCGCAGGTCGGAGGGTTACAGAGGAGTCCATGCTGGCGAAGCTCGCGAGGAAGAAGACCAGTGACGGGGGTCGACGACGTGCTCGTGCGAATCGCAGATTTGCTGGAGGATAGACGTCGGGGAACCCTAATCGGTGTTGATGGGGGTTTAATTAACAATAAACCACATCCCAGTTTCAGTGGGCTTCCTCACGAAGATCCAATACAATTTATCCAAACCTCTGAGGATTATTTGGGGGGCTTTGATCCAACCGTCTGGGTGAGCGTTGCAGCTCAGTGGCTCAAGGGAGCAGCCCAGCAGTGGTATGCTCCATATCGCAACTCACGCCTAAACTGGCAGTTTTTCACAAATCGGCTCCAGGAACGGTTCGATAACGATCTGTTGGTCTCGAGCTTAGAAGCGGAGTTCTTTGGCACTGACCAGCCGTAGGGAGAGTCAATAACTTCCTTCATCCTGAACAAGTGGAGTCTTTCACAGAGGCTCTACCCAGAGATGGACGAAGGAAGGGTTGTGCGATTAATATTGAACCGGATCAGACCGGATATCAAAGTCCATTTGCAACTGCATAGATTTGCAACTATTGAAGAGCTGACACAAAAAGCTGTTGCTGTCGAGACGCTACTTCGTAGCACCAGCCAAAGTGTACAGTCGGGGCCGAAACTTGGTTCGAACACCAACCGTCCTCATCAGGCCGACGATGTGCCACCTAAACGTCCTCAGGGACAGCTACAGGACAACAGGGATTCGAACCATGTTAGGTCCAATAACTTTAACAACAATGGCACTAAATTCCAGAATTATGATCAATCGAGGCGTTCTGGAGGAAACAACGCTCCTTCGAGCGGATGTTTCACTTGCGGGGGAGCTCACTGGAACAAAGATTGCCCTCAGCAAAATGATAGCAAGAACAGTCCCAAACGTCAGAGTGCGGGAACAAAACCGTTAGATCAGGCCAATAAGGCACATACGGTTAATACCGTACAGGCGAGTAAAACCTCGCGTCGTAAGACGTCACTTAAGGACGCAGACAAAATTGCAGTTTGCAAAGAAGTTTCAAAAAACTCCAACAGGAGCCATCAGTAGGTACTCCTTCAACACCGTTTTGCGGTTCTGTGACAGTGTTGGACTGTCATAGAAATTATGCGGCATGTATTCCCAACAAGGAGGAGGAGAAGGAGTTCCAGGATGTTGAAGCTGGAGTCGTTTCAGCCGAAACGCCACCGTCATCAGGCAAACTACATTGGGCAGACCGGTCAGATTGTGAATCCGTTTGTTTCAGTGTGGTAGATGAGCGTGTGGATCGCGCCACTGGTGGTAGGCGGAAAAAAGTTCACTCGTCGGCAGACGTGAAACGTAGAGGGTTGAAAGTCATTTCAAACATGTCAAGTTCTAGTTTTGGAACGAATGTAAGGGGTTATGAATCATCTTCAGGTTCATGGAGTTGTGAGATCATCGAGGTACCCCAGGTCGTTGTTGGTGGGTCGTTCTATCCGCCACAACACAAGGTTTCGGAGTTAGTAATCGGTATACAGAAGGACCAGGAGGGGCCTGTTGTCAAAGAGAGTGCTAGGGCACTGCAAACTGGGCACAGGTCCGGTATAGGCACAAGTCGAGATGAAAAGGTGTATCCAAGGGAAGATTGCGAATCAAGGTTTCGGAACGAAAAAGTCGTCGAGAGTGACGTACTCTTTTCGGTTCCACTTCGGGGTAGTGAAGACACCGAGGGTGGTGGTCTGTCACTCACTCCCACACAGGACGCAGGTTTCGAGGTCGATGCATGCCAAGTCTCAAGGACGGTATCGAGGGGCAGAGCAGATGGGATCGCAGGTGCGAATCGCCATTCCCCGTTGGTAGATACCAGAGGCGTGGTAGGCATGTCATCTGAGAGAGTTACACGTCTTAGTCGGGGCGGAGGCGAGGTTCCTGAGGGATGCAATCGCCAAGTTCCATCGTTGGCTGCAGTTGGTGCTGCAGCACTTGATGTCAATCGCAAGTCGGAACTTCTGAGTTTCATTGAGACCGACCCGCTTAGGAAGAAGTCGGAGGTGGATCTGCTGGATCCATTGTGTCTATACCGTCGCTGTGATACTAGCTTAGCGAACAACAATGTTGAGGGACGATTGCATCAGTTGCCGCGAATCGAGGCTGAACTGATGGGTCGTCGAGTTAGGGTTTTGGTGGACAGCGGAAGTTCGCTAAATCTCCCGAAACGTAGTTTGTTGCCTGTCACCTGGAGGGTGGATAGGAAGCAAGTGACACCGTTGCAGCTTGCATGCGCCGGTCGTGGCATCACCAGTCTAGGGGAGACAATAGTCGAACTGTTAATAGATGGTGTTGTTCACGAAGTTGTCGTGCAAGTGGTGGATGATCTTGTCGAGGATCTTCTGCTCGGGTGTCCCTGGCTGGCATCAAACGAGGCTATGGTCGACTTTGCACGTCGCACCATGTACGTTGGAAAGGGGCCTAGGCAAACTATTTTCTGGGCGGAGGAGGTCTATCTTCCACCAGAAAAGTTCCCTGAACCACAGGTAGCGGACGAACAGCTACCGGCGTTCTCGAGAAAGAAATTTCGGAGTCTTATCCGAGAGTTTGGAGACGTCTTTTACGAATCTCCAAGGCAACCAGTGACGAGGGCTGCTTGCCATAAAATCCGATTGAAGGAGGAGCTACCCTTCAAGCTCCGTCCGTACAAAGTTTCCGATCAGAAGAGGGCTCTTATCCAAGAGGAGGTGGATAAGATGCTCGCTGCAGGTGTCATAAGTAGGTCCCATTCTGCCTTTATTAGTCCGGTCGTTATCGTCACGAAGAAGGACGGTACGGCTCGGTTTTGTGTCGACTACAGGAAGTTGAATAGTCTGACAATACCCGAGTCGTCGGTATTGCCAGGTATTCACGAGACTATCAAAGAGCTCGGAACAGCGAGAGTGTTCACTTCTTTGGATCTGAAGTCTGGGTTTTGGCAGATACCCATGGATGAGGCTAGTAAAAAGTATACAGCTTTTGCTACGCCAGATGGAGCTTGTTATGAGTTTAACTCAATGCCGTTTGGTCTAACGAATGCACCTGGAAGTTTCCAAATCCTTATGACGGAAGTGACATAATCGTTTACAGCGAAGATGAAAAGGAGAACCTCTACCATCTCCGCCTTGTGCTGGAGAGGTTCAGAGCACATGGCCTGTGGTGCAGTTTAAAGAAGTGTAACTTCGCTCAGCGTAGGCTGGAGTACTTGGGGCATGTGGTGACGGAAACGTCAAACGAACCAATGCCAGGTCATGTGTTAGCGGTTCAACAATTCCCGCTACCCAAGAATGTCTCTCAGGTCCGAGGATTCTTGGGCACCGTTGGTTGACTACGGGAGTTCATCCCGAACTTAGCGGAGTTGGAGGCTCCGATAAGTGACATGCTCAAGTCGAAGAAAGGTCGAGACCTTAAGTGGAACTCTCAAGCATTGGAGGCGTTTGAGAGGATCAAGGAAGTCGTGGGCCGTCCTATGGTCTTGGCCAGGCCGGACATGACTCTCCCGTTTTCCCTGCAGACCGATGCATCTGGGGTAGGCATCGCTGCAGTTCTGTATCAAGTCGATTGTCACGGCGACAGAAGGATCGTCATTATCTCGAAGACCGTCCATTCACTCTTCGAACGGACAGCAAAGCGTTGACTTGGTTATCCAAGTTCAAGGACGCAAAAGCGAAGTTAACTCGTTGGGCCTTACTTCTACAGGAGTATTCCTTCACTGTGGAGCACGTCGCAGGTCGAGACAATCAGCTAGCTGATTTCTTGTCCCGTAATCCCTCGGGGTCTCACAGTGAAGACTTGGATGCTGATGTAGAGCGTATGGGGTTGCCACCTATGAAGGTGCAACTGTCTGAACACCAAGGTGTGGTGAGCGTCGTAGAGACGCCGGCTGAAGTGGTCGTGCGGCGGCAGGCCATAGATAGGGAGACGCAAAGGTTGAGGGCGCGTATCAGAACGATACAGGAGTTGGGTCCTAGGTCCAGGGACGATCTTCGTTTTATCAACAAGTTTTCAGATGTCCAAGGGGTTGTATATGTTTCTTCTGCTGGTAAACGGCTATTGTATGTGCCCGAGGCGCTCCGTGAGGACGTGTCGGCTTATTACCATGAACACCCGACCGCTGGTCATCCTGGTCAAGAGGAAACCTTACGTGCCTTGAAACGGCACTATTGGTGGCCGGCCATGGAGGACTACGTCCGGGCCTACGTGAGAGGTTGCCTAGTCTGCCAGTGCGTTAAAGCCGTACGGCATCAGGAAGCGGCACCGCAACGGCCTAGTGTGCCGAAGCGACCGTGGCAGATGCTGGCTGTTGACGTCCTGGGGCCCTATGCAGCCTCAAGGAGGGGAAACAGGTTCGTGGTAATTGCCGTCGATATGTTTTCAAAGTGGGTTGAAGCCAAGGCCACTAAGACATGCACGTCGGATGTAATTTCTCGTTTTCTAGACGAAGAAATCTTATCTCGTTGGGGTTGTCCAGAAGTCGTCATTTATGACAACGGCCCGCAGTTTCAGAGCAATCATCTGCTAAAATACTACGATGCGAAGAACATCGAGGTCAAATTTTCACCTGTTTTTCATCAACAGGCGAACCCTGTCGAGCGAAGGGTCCAGGAACTGAAGAAGTGCCTAAGAGCAAGGATGCTGGAAACCACTTCGGAAAGGTTTTGGGAAGAAGGTCTGGCTGCAAGTCTCTATTGCTTACGGAACCGTAAGAATAGAGCAACAGGGGAGACTCCAGCGGAGTTATTGTTAGGATATACACCTGGTCGTCCAGGAGATTGGAGGCTACCTATGTACCGAGATCCGGTACATAATAGCCCCGAAGATCGGCAAGAACGTCTTGCAAAAGCAGCCAGACGTCAGGCAGTTTATCAGAGGAATTTATTCCCTGATAAAGATCTACCGTCGCCACGGACCTACGGGGTCGGCGACCGCGTTTTAGTTAGGAATTTCGTCAAAGGAAATTTCGGAGGTACACTGTCAGGACCGCATCCGATCACGAGGGTGATGGGGCGAGACAGTTACCTCGTAGATAGGAACGGCACCGAGAGGCTGGTGCACGTAGACGATATCCGTTCTTGGGTAAGCAGGACTTTGCCGGCTGGCGTCCATCACGACGATGGTGGCCCAGGTCCGGATCAGCCAGAGTCCAACGACGCTGACCAAGAAGTGACAGGGGAAGTCACACCTAGGCCGACGACTGGGGGCGGTCCGAAGCCACCTTCGTTAATCCGGGTACGAGCTGACGCACCCAACTCAACGAATCCACGGGAAGTAACGGTCAGTTTCGATCCAAAGGACAAAGCGGTCCGGCGGACAGTGAAAAGGTTGAGGAGGAATCCACAAGGACGGAAACGTGACTCAGACTGCGCGGAGAAGAGAGGAGTATCCCGTAGGAGTCCGTTGCCGGTGGTGAACTCTGGCCTTTTGGAGATCAGAGATTCTGAACTCCCCGTCCCAAACTCATCAGTAGGGGGGCGTGCTACTACTGAAGTAGACGCTCTTACCCGTCAAGCGGTCGTTCCCGACCAAGGTCCAGAGTACGATTCAGATTCGGAAGTGGAAGCTGCTATCCGAGAGTTAGCACTTCCAGTAGGGGGGTCTCCATTATCATTGATGGTCGACCCGGGAGAGAATGTGAGACAGGAAGGCTCAGTAAGGACTGAGATTCCTAGTAAGAGTACAGGACGGCGAAGGAGATGCCGAGCTGTGGCGCTGGACTCCGACAGAGCTCCGATCCAGCGGCCACCGACAGACTCCACCCGTCAGTATGTTTCGGTGACCGGGTCTGACGAAGATCCCGTACCAGCCCAGAGCTACAGCGAAGCTCCTAGAGTTAGTAAAGACTGTACTGAGAACGATTCCGACATGGAGGATGACGCTCCAGTAACTTTGGTGGTTCCAGCCTTGGTTCATCAGAGTGCGGAAGGTGATTATTAGGGAGTCAACGTAAATTTAGCTTTTGTCGGTTGTTTCGTTTGGAAATAACTTCGACCAAGTTAAACTCTTTAGTAGGGGGGTGTCGCAGGGCAGGCTCGCCGCGCTCCTACGATGATTTTTTTGTGTATGGTCACCTTTAGTGAGCCATTTTTACACTTAATAACTCTCAATTTTCACCTAGAAGCCAGTCGAATAATATTAGATTTTTGCTTTATATTCAGGTCACTAGTCTAGTCTCACCCTGTACGATGTAAAGTCCCAATCTCCACCCAGTGGAACTCCACTGTACGTAGTTTTACCGATTTACCGGAAATTCCTGACTAGTTTTCAATTTTATTAATTTGTGGCCCCAAACAGTCGAGCACCCGGTATACAGAACACTTAGAGCAAGGTTTCGACACGCTAGTCTCTTGTTGGGTGGAAAGATTCCGTGGCTCCATTTGTTTTCACAAATTATTTTATTTCAATTCGATTTCTCATCAGGTTGGCCAAATCGGAAAACGGGTATAGATTCCTCGGCGAAGGAATACGTGTATTTCTTCGGCGTTCAAGAATCACGTTGGTTTATGGTTTTTCTCGGGGCTCTCCGAATATCGGACCGCCCTAGGAATCGAGATATCTGAAATTCTGACTTTCAATATCTCCCTAGATCTGGGGAGTATTTAGTGACTTTTGTCAAATACTCCCTAGAAAACGCAGGTAACGGGACTTTAACGGTCATTTGCCCAAATCCCGCCCGTTTTCGCGTGCTAGGGTTTTGTTCAGCCAAGGGCGACGCCCACTTTGGCCCTCTAGGCCAATGGGTGTCGCGGATTTAGCAGTCAGGATTGCATAAATATGCAAGCAGCGAAGCAGCAGACAGCCACTCTTTCTTGTCGAATTGCAGTGTAATAATCAATTTCGTGTTTCCGTTAAATAACTTACGTTTGTTTGGCTTTGCCTTTTGTTTCTGCAATTCATCGTTTTGGCTAGCAGTTAGAGTCAGGTTCTCGGTAATAATAATTCAGTTCACAGTAGATTCATAACGTTTTGTTTCTATATTAAAAGGGGTTAGACTCACTTGTACGGTTTACAGGTGTTTTATTCGCGCTACGAAAGTACGTTGATAGGTAGTTTAACTCTCGAGCAATAATCAGTGTGAAGTGATCTTTTGCAACGGACACTTAGGGATTTAACTTCATCAAAGTTATTTCCCGAC
Organism: Chrysolina americana; assembly: GCA_958502065.1. Taxonomy (NCBI): domain Eukaryota; kingdom Metazoa; phylum Arthropoda; class Insecta; order Coleoptera; family Chrysomelidae; genus Chrysolina; species Chrysolina americana. The sequence continues at coordinate 51,177,607 of OY293413.1, forward strand.
TTAATACCTGTACGCGACGTTGACGAAAATCCCCATCGTATGAAAAGGGGTCAGGCACCAAAACGAGATCTCACCTGATACAATCGGCTCGATCGTAGAGTTTCACGAAGATTGTATCGTTCGAGCTTAAATTCCTCGGCCTGTCAAGACATCATTAGCTGCGACTTTGTCGTTGGCGAGCCACATTTCCTGTGGTACCTAGGGGTTTCGCGTCCTTCCCATACCTATTTCCTGCGGCTGTTCTCGGCTTTTCCACCTGAGACAGTCTGGTTAGGCTCCGTGATCCTTTTACCCAAATCTCTGTCTTGGTTTTTGTCACATCCAGTTGTAAATTTTTGAAGTAAATATTTTTCAAGTTTAATTTTTCCTTTTTGGTGCTTCACACAATTTTGAAGTTAGGAAATTTTATTTAGATAGTTTTTCTAAACCGTGAATCCTTCCTCCCTCGTCCATTTCCCGGCGAGGTCTTGTTAGGTGTTAGGTTAGTTAGCTATAGGGTGACCCTTCTCATCGTCACACTTGAGTTGGGTCGACGCGAGGTCGATTTTAGTGCACTTCTCCTTTGCCACACACTTGCACACGCAAGTAGCCCGACAATACATTACAGCCGTAATTGTTGTCCTTTAGAGCAATGACGAATATGAGATTGAGATCTCATATGCTCGCGGAGGAGAATACCCAAGCCGTGTTCGCCGGCGTTGGGCTTTCTCGGACACCTCCGCCGTCGGGTGACTTAGACGCCAGGCGTCTATTCCCCGAAGCGTCGCGACGCCTCGACGGAGACTTCCCCCAGGTACGTACTACCGGGGAAAACCGTGAGTTGACGATGTCAACTACCTTGTCCCCGAGAAGTGTGCTAGACCAAGGTACTTTAGAGTCGAGCTTAGACGGAGGGAGGCAGCCTTCCCCGTCGGCTCAGGTAGGGTTAGTTATCGATTCCGCGGGAGTTGTCACAACTCCACCTCTGGAAGCTCGTTTTGAACGTTTTCATTTAATCAGAAATGTATCTGTTCGCAGGTCGGAGGGTTACAGAGGAGTCCATGCTGGCAAAGCTCGCGAGGTACGCCCCCTCGGAATGCGCCGGAGCGCTCCGAGGTCATTGGGTGTGCCCCACGCACAACATCTGAGGCCACAAGACACAGATGTGCATACCCTAAGGGAACCGGGTGATGCTGAGGCCCTAGTGGATGAACTAGGGGGTGGTGGAAGGCTCTCGGAGGGAGTTGGGGATGCTAGCATTCCCATATCTCTCCAGGGGCGGGTTCAGTATACCTCCCAAGGGAACACATATGCACAGCCTGATTATGCAATAAGAGCTAGTAAGGCAGATTTCGTAACGGGTGTCGGCAGGGACACGGGAGTTGCCACCCGAAATCCCTGGGTGACGACGTCCTTGCCCTCCAGGCGACATGGAGCAGGTCGGTGGGTGGCTGAGGATGGTTTCGGAGAAATCCGAAACTTTGCTAAGGCCGTCCACCCACACCGTGGAACGAGACAAACATGTCGCAGGGCAGGCTCGCCGCGCTCCTACGATGATTTTTTTTTGTGTATGGTCACCTTTAGTGAGCCATTTTTACACTTAATAACTCTCAATTTTCACCTAGAAGCCAGTCGAATAATATTAGATTTTTGCTTTATATTCAGGTCACTAGTCTAGTCTCACCCTGTACGATGTAAAGTCCCAATCTCCACCCAGTGGAACTCCACTGTACGTAGTTTTACCGATTTACCGGAAATTCCTGACTAGTTTTCAATTTTATTAATTTGTGGCCCCAAACAGTCGAGCACCCGGTATACAGAACACTTAGAGCAAGGTTTCGACACGCTAGTCTCTTGTTGCGTGGAAAAATTCCGTGGCTCCATTTGTTTTCACAAATTATTTTATTTCAATTCGATTTCTCATCAGGTTGGTCAAATCGGAAAACGGGTATAGATTCCTCGGCGAACGAATACGTGTATTTCTTCGGCGTTCAAGAATCACGTTGGTTTATGGTTTTTCTCGGGGCTCTGCGAATATCGGACCGCCCTAGGAATCGAGATATCTGAAATTCTGACTTTCAATATCTCCCTAGATCTGGGGAGTATTTAGTGACTTTTGTCAAATACTCCCTAGAAAACGCAGGTAACGGGACTTTAACGGTCATTTGCCCAAATCCCGCGCGTTTTCGCGAGCTAGGGTTTTGTTCAGCCTAGGGCGACGCCCACTTTGGCCCTCTAGGCCAATGGGTGTCGCGGATTTAGCAGTCAGGATTGCATAAATATGCAAGCAGCGAAGCAGCAGACAGCCACTCTTTCTTGTCGAATTGCAGTGTAATAATCAATTTCGTGTTTCCGTTAAATAACTTACGTTTGTTTGGCTTTGCCTTTTGTCTCTGCAATTCATCGTTTTGGCTAGCAGTTAGATTCAGGTTCTCGGTAATAATAATTCAGTTCACAGTAGATTCATAACGTTTTGTTTCTATCTTAAAAGGGGTTAGACTCACTTGTACGGTTTACAGGTGTTTTATTCGCGCTACGAAAGTACGTTGATAGGTAGTTTAACTCTCGAGCAATAATCAGTGTAAAGTGATCTTTTGCAACGGACACTTAGGGATTTAACTTCATCAAAGTTATTTCCCGACTTAATACCTGTACGCGACGTTGACGAAAAATCCCCATCGTATGAAAAGGGGTCAGGCACCAAAACGAGATCTCACCTGATACAATCGGCTCGATCGTAGAGTTCCACGAAGATTGTATCGTTCGAGCTTAAATTCCTCGGCCTGTCAAGACATCATTAGCTGCGACTTTGTCGTTGGCGAGCCACATTTCCTGCGGTACCTAGGTGTTTCGCGTCCTTCCCATACCTATTTCCTGCGGCTGTTCTCGGCTTTTCCACCTGAGACAGTCTGGTTAGGCTCCGTGATCCTTTTACCCAAATCTCTGTCTTGGTTTTTGTCACATCCAGTTGTAAATTTTTGAAGTAAAAATTTTTCAAGTTTAATTTTTCCTTTTGGTGCTTCACACAAATTTTGAAGTTAGGAAATTTTATTTAGATAGTTTTTCTAAACCGTGAATCCTTCCTCCCTCGTCCATTTCCCGCCGAGGTCTTGTTAGGTGTTAGGTCAGTTAGCTATAGGGTGACCCTTCCCATCGTCACACTTGAGTTGGGTCGACGCGAGGTCGATTTTAGTGCACTTCTCCTTTGCCACACACTTGCACACGCGAGTAGCCCGACAATACATTACAGCCGTAATTGTTGTCCTTTAGAGCAATGACGAATATGAGATTGAGATCTCATATGCTCGCGGAGGAGAATACCCAAGCCGTGTTCGCCGGCGTTGGGCTTTCTCGGACACCTCCGCCGTCGGGTGACTTAGACGCCAGGCGTCTATTCCCCGAAGCGTCGCGACGCCTCGACGGAGACGTCCCCCAGGTACGTACTACCGGGGAAAACCGTGAGTTGACGATGTCAACTACCTTGTCCCCGAGAAGTGTGCTGGACCAAGGTACTTTAGAGTCGAGCTTAGACGGAGGGAGGCAGCCTTCCCCGTCGGCTCAGTTAGATTTAGAAATTGATACCGCGGGAGTTGTCACAACTCCACCTCTGGAAGCTCGTTTTGAACGTTTTCATTTAATCAGAAATGTATCTGTTCGCAGGTCGGAGGGTTACAGAGGAGTCCATGCTGGCGAAGCTCGCGAGGTACGCCCCCTCGGAATGCGCCGGAGCACTCCGAGGTCATTGGGTGTGCCCCACGCACAACAGCTGAGGCCACAAGACGTAGATGTGCATACCCTAAGGGAACCGGGTGATGCTGAGGCCCTAGTGGACGAACTAGGGGGTGGTGGAAGGCTCTCGGAGGGAGTTGGGGATGCTAGCATTCCCATATCTCTCCAGGGGCGGGTTCAGCGTACCTCCCAAGGGAACACACGTGCACAGCCAGTATATGCAAATAGAGCTACGAAGGCAGATTTCGTAACGGGTGTCGGCAGGGACACGGAAGTTGCCACCCGAAATCCCTGGGTGACGACGTCCTTGCCCTCCAGGCGACATGGAACAGAGCGGTGGGTGGCTGAGGATGGTTTCGGAGAAATCCGAAACTTTGCTAAGGCCGTCCACCCACACCGTGGAACGAGACATGGCGCCCAACGTGGGGATGCTGAAGATAGACCATCTTCAGGAATCTGCGAATGTAACCTTCCTCCGACGAACAGATTTAGAGTTCGGGATCTCTCTCCTGAGAGACTCCCAATAAATGATATGGTTATGGGTGAACCGGAAACCCTTTGGCGCCCATATGGCACGTTTACCCGGTTGCCAACCGGGAATCGTCACTATAGGGAATCTGAGGATGTCCCTCGGTACGTTCAAAACGGCGCTTCCAACCCCGGTGATGTCCACAGGAGTGGATATTACCCATCGAGGAGGCCAGTGCCCACAGTCCGGATTCAGGAGAATCCCAGAAGACCAGTGACGGGGGTCGACGACGTGCTCGTGCGACTCGCGGATTTGCTGGAGGATAGACGTCGGGGAACCTAAACGGTGTTGATGGGGGTTTAATTAACAATAAACCACATCCCAGTTTCAGTTGGCTTCCTCACGAAGATCCAATACAATTTATCCAATCCTCTGAGGATTATTTGGGGGGCTTTGATCCAACCGTCTGGGTGAGCGTTGCAGCTCAGTGGCTCAAGGGAGCAGCCCAGCAGTGGTATGCTCCATATCGAAACTCACGCCTAAACTGGCAGTTTTTCACAAACCGGCTCCAGGAACGGTTCGATAACGATCTGTTGGTCTCGAGCTTAGAAGCGGAGTTCTTTGGCACTGACCAGCCGAAGGGAGAGTCAATAACTTCCTTCATCCTGAACAAGTGGAGTCTTTCACAGAGGCTCTACCCAGAGATGGACGAAGGAAGGGTTGTGCGATTAATATTGAACCGGATCAGACCGGATATCAAAGTCCATTTGCAATTGCATAGATTTGCAACTATTGAAGAGCTGACACAAAAAAGCTGTTGCTGTCGAGACGCTACTTCGTAGCACCAGCCAAAGTGTACAGTCGGGGCCGAAACTTGTTTCGAACACCAACCGTCCTCATCAGGCCGACGATGTGCCACCCAAACGTCCTCAGGGACAGCTACAGGACAACAGGGGTTCGAACCATGTCAGGCCCAGTAACTTTAATAACAATGTCACTAAATTCCAGAATTATGATCAATCGAGGCGTTCTGGAGGAAACAACGTTCCTTCGAGCGGATGTTTCACTTGCGGGGGAGCTCACTGGAACAAAGATTGCCCTCAGCAAAATGACAACAAGAACGGTCCCAAACGTCAGAGTGCGGGAACAAAACCGTCAGATCAGGCCAGTAAGGCACATACGGTCAATACCGTACAGGCGAGTAAAATCTCGCGTCGTAAGACGTCAGCTAAGGACGCAGACAAAATCACAGTTTGCGAAGAATCAAAAAACTCCAACAGGAGCCATCAGGGGGCTCCATCGGAGTAGCTACTCCTTCAACACCGTTTTGCGGTTCTGTGACAGTGTTGGACTGTCATAGAAATTATGCGGCATGTATTCCCAACAGGGAGGAGGAGAAGGAGTTCCAGGATGTTGAAGCTGGAGTCGTTTCAGCCGAAACGCCACCGTCATCAGGCAAACTACATTGGGCAGACCGGTCAGATTGTGAATCCGTTTGTTTCAGTGTGGTAGATGAGCGTGTGGATCGCGCCACTGGTGGTAGGCGGAAAAAAGTTCACTCGTCGGCAGACGTTAAACGTAGAGGGTTGAAAGTCATTTCAAACATGTCAAGTTCTAGTTTTGGAACGAATGAAAGGGGTTATGAATCATCTTCAGGTTCATGGAGTTGTGAGATCATCGAGGTACCCCAGGTCGTTGTTGGTGGGTCGTTCCATCCGCCACAACACAAGGTTTCGGAGTTAGTAATCGGTATACAGAAGGACCAGGAGGGGCCTGTTGTCAAAGAGAGTGCTAGGGCACTGCAAACTGGGCACAGGTCCGGTATAGGCACAAGTTGAGATGAAAAGGTGTATCCAAGGGAAGATTGCGAATCAAGGTTTCGGAACGAAAAAGTCGTCGAGAGTGACGTACTCTTTTCGGTTCCACTTCGGGGTAGTGAAGACACCGAGGGTGGTGGTCTGTCACTCACTTCCACACAGGACGCAGGTTTCGAGGTCGATGCATGCCAAGTCTCAAGGACGGTATCGAGGGGCAGAGCAGATGGGATCGCAGGTGCGAATCGCCATTCCCCGTTGGTAGATACCAGAGGCGTGGTAGGCATGTCATCTGAGAGAGTTACACGTCTTAGTCGGGGCGGAGGCGAGGTTCCTGAGGGATGCAATCGCCAAGTCCCATCGTCAGCTGCAGTTGGTGCTGCAGCACTTGATGTCAATCGCAAGTCGGAACTTCTGAGTTTCATTGAGACCGACCCGCTCAGGAAGAAGTCGGAGGTGGATCTGCTGGATCCATTGTGTCTATATCGTCGCTGTGATACTAGCTTAGCGAACAACAATGTTGAGGGACGATTGCATCAGTTGCCGCGAATCGAGGCTGAACTGATGGGTCGTCGAGTTAGGGTTTTGGTGGACAGCGGAAGTTCGCTAAATCTCCTGAAACGTAGTTTGTTGCCTGTCACCTGGAGGGGGGATAGGAAGCAAGTGACACCGTTGCAGCTTGCATGCGCCGGTCGTGGCATCACCAGTCTAGGGGAGACAATAGTCGAACTGTTAATAGATGGTGTTGTTCACGAAGTTGTCGTGCAAGTGGTGGATGATCTTGTCGAGGATCTTCTGCTCGGGTGTCCCTGGCTGGCATCAAACGAGGCTATGGTCGACTTTGCACGTCGCACCATGTACGTTGGAAAGGAGCCTAGGCAAACTATTTTCTGGGCGGAGGAGGTCTATCTTCCACCAGAAAAGTTCCCTGAACCACAGGTAGCGGACGAACAGCTACCGGCGTTCTCAAGAAAGGAATTTCGGAGTCTTATCCGAGAGTTTGGAGACGTCTTTTACGAATCTCCAAGGCAACCAGTGACGAGGGCTGCTTGCCACAAAATCCGATTGAAGGAGGAGCTACCCTTCAAGCTCCGTCCGTACAAAGTTTCCGATCAGAAGAGGGCTCTTATCCAAGAGGAGGTGGATAAGGTGCTCGCTGCAGGTGTAATAAGTAGGTCCCATTCTGCCTTTATTAGTCCGGTCGTTATCGTCACGAAGAAGGACGGTACGGCTCGGTTTTGTGTCGACTACAGGAAGTTGAATAGTCTGACAATACCCGAGTCGTCGGTATTGCCAGGTATTCACGAGACTATCAAAGAGCTCGGAACAGCGAGAGTGTTCACTTCTTTGGATCTGAAGTCTGGGTTTTGGCAGATACCCATGGATGAGGCTAGTAAAAAGTATACAGCTTTTGCTACGCCAGATGGAGCTTGTTATGAGTTTAACTCAATGCCGTTTGGTCTAACGAATGCACCTGGAAGTTTCCAAATCCTTATGACGGAAGTGTTGGTTGGTTATGTCGATAAATTCGTCAAAGTATATCTAGACGACATAATCGTTTACAGCGAAGATGAAAAGGAGAACCTCTACCATCTCCGCCTTGTGCTGGAGAGGTTCAGAGCACATGGCCTGTGGTGCAGTTTAAAGAAGTGTAACTTCGCTCAGCGTAGGCTGGAGTACTTGGGGCATGTGGTGACGGAAACGTCAAACGAACCAATGCCAGGTCATGTGTTAGCGGTTCAACAATTCCCGCTACCCAAGAATGTCTCTCAGGTCCGAGGATTCTTGGGCACCGTTGGTTGGCTACGGGAGTTCATCCCGAACTTAGCGGAGTTGGAGGCTCCGATAAGTGACATGCTCAAGTCGAAGAAAGGTCGAGACCTTAAGTGGAACTCTCAAGCATTGGGGGCGTTTGAGAGGATCAAGGAAGTCGTGGGCCGTCCTATGGTCCTGGCCAGGCCGGACATGACTCTCCCGTTTTTCCTGCAGACCGATGCATCTGGGGTAGGTATCGCTGCAGTCCTTTATCAAGTTGATTGTCACGGCGACAGAAGGATCGTTTCACATGCTAGTGCCAAGCTCAAGGGCGCGGAACTAAACTATCATGTGAACGAGACTGAATGTTTAGCCATTGTTTGGGGTATCAAGCGGTACCGTCATTATCTCGAAGACCGTCCATTCACTCTTCGAATGGACAGCAAAGCGTTGACTTGGTTATCCAAGTTCAAGGACGCAAAAGCGAAGTTAACTCGTTGGGCCTTACTTCTACAGGAGTATTCCTTCACTGTGTAGCACGTCGCAGGTCGAGACAATCAGCTAGCTGATTTCTTGTCCCGTAATCCCTCGGGGTCTCACAGTGAAGACTTGGATGCTGATGTAGAGCGTATGGGGTTGCCACCTATGAAGGTGCAACTGTCTGAACACCAAGGTGTGGTGAGCGTCGTAGAGACGCCGGCTGAAGTGGTCGTGCGGCGGCAGGCCATAGATAGGGAGACGCAAAGGTTGAGGGCGCGTATCAGAACGATACAGGAGTTGGGTCCTAGGTCCAGGGACGATCTTCGTTTTATCGACAAGTTTTCAGATGTCCAAGGGGTTGTATATGTTTCTTCTGCTGGTAAACGGCTATTGTATGTGCCCGAGGCGCTCCGTGAGGACGTGTCGGCTTATTACCATGAACACCCGACCGCTGGTCATCCTGGTCAAGAAGAAACCTTACGTGCCTTGAAACGGCACTATTGGTGGCCGACCATGGAGGACTACGTCCGGGCCTACGTGAGAGGTTGCCTAGTCTGCCAGTGCGTTAAAGCCGTACGGCATCAGGAAGCGGCACCGCAACGGCCTAGTGTGCCGAAGCGACCGTGGCAGATGCTGGCTGTTGACGTCCTGGGGCCCTATGCAGCCTCAAGGAGGGGAAACAGGTTCGTGGTAATTGCCGTCGATATGTTTTCAAAGTGGGTTGAAGCCAAGGCCACTAAGACATGCACGTCGGATGTAATTTCTCGTTTTCTAGACGAAGAAATCTTATCTCGTTGGGGTTGTCCAGAAGTCGTCATTTCTGACAACGGCCCGCAGTTTCAGAGCAATCATCTGCTAAAATACTACGATGCGAAGAACATCGAGGTCAAATTTTCACCTGTTTTTCATCAACAGGCAAACCCTGTCGAGCGAAGGGTCCAGGAACTGAAGAAGTGCCTAAGAGCAAGGATGCTGGAAACCACTTCGGAAAGGTTTTGGGAAGAAGGTCTGGCTGTAAGTCTCTATTGCTTACGGAACCGTAAGAATAGAGCAACAGGGGAGACTCCAGCGGAGTTATTGTTAGGATATACACCTGGTCGTCCAGGAGATTGGAGGCTACCTATGTACCGAGATCCGGTACATAATAGCCCCGAAGATCGGCAAGAACGTCTTGCAAAAGCAGCCAGACGTCAGGCAGTTTATCAGAGGAATTTATTCCCTGATAAAGATCTACCGTCGGAGGTACACTGTCAGGACCGCATCCGATCACGAGGGTGATGGGGCGAGACAGTTACCTCGTAGATAGGAACGGCACCGAGAGGCTGGTGCACGTAGACGATATCCGTTCTTGGGTAAGCAGGACTTTGCCGGCTGGCGTCCACCACGACGATGGTGGCCCAGGTCCGGATCAGCCAGAGTCCAACGACGCTGACCAAGAAGTGACAGGGGAAGTCACACCTAGGCCGACGACTGGGGGCGGTCCGAAGCCACCTTCGTTAATCCGGGTACGAGCTGACGCACCCAACTCAACGAATCCACGGGAAGTAACGGTCAGTTTCGATCCAAAGGACAAAGCGGTCCGGCGGACAGTGAAAAGGTTGAGGAGGAATCCACAAGGACGGAAGCGCGACTCAGACTGCGCGGAGAAGAGAGGAGTATCCCGTAGGAGTCCGTTGCCGGTGGTGAACTCTGGCCTTTTGGAGATCAGAGATTCTGAACTCCCCGTCGCAAACTCATCAGTAGGGGGGCGTGCTACTACTGAAGTAGACGCTCTTACCCGTCAAGCGGTCGTTCCAGACCAAGGTCCAGAGTACGATTCAGATTCGGAAGTGGAAGCTGCTATCCGAGAGTTAGCACTTCCAGTAGGGGGGTCTCCATTATCATTGATGGTCGACCCGGGAGAGAATGTGAGACAGGAAGGCTCAGTAAGGACTGAGATTCCTAGTAAGAGTACAGGACGGCAAAGGAGATGCCGAGCTGTGGCGCTGGACTCCGACAGAGCTCCGATCCAGCGGCCACCGACAGACTCCGCCCGTCAGTATGTTTCGGTGACCGGGTCTGACGAAGATCCCGTACCAGCCCAGAGCTACAGCGAAGCTCCTAGAGTTAGTAAAGACTGTACTGAGAACGATTCCGACATGGAGGATGACGCTCCAGTAACTTTGGTGGTTCCAGCCTTGGTCCATCAGAGGGCGTAAGGTGATTATCAGGGAGTTAACGTAAATTTAGCTTTTGTCGGTTGTTTCGTTTGGAAATAACTTCGACCAAGTTAAACTCTTTAGTAGGGGGGTGTCGCAGGGCAGGCTCGCCGCGCTCCTACGATGATTTTTTTTGTGTATGGTCACCTTTAGTGAGCCATTTTTACACCATAACTCTCAATTTTCACCTAGAAGCCAGTCGAATAATATTAGATTTTTGCTTTATATTCAGGTCACTAGTCTAGTCTCACCCTGTACGATGTAAAGTCCCAATCTCCACCCAGTGGAACTCCACTGTACGTAGTTTTACCGATTTACCGGAAATTCCTGACTAGTTTTCAATTTTATTAATTTGTGGCCCCAAACAGTCGAGCACCCGGTATACAGAACACTTAGAGCAAGGTTTCGACACGCTAGTCTCTTGTTGGGTGGAAAGATTCCGTGGCTCCATTTGTTTTCACAAATTATTTTATTTCAATTCGATTTCTCATCAGGTTGGCCAAATCGGAAAACGGGTATAGATTCCTCGGCGAAGGAATACGTGTATTTCTTCGGCGTTCAAGAATCACGTTGGTTTATGGTTTTTCTCGGGGCTCTCCGAATATCGGACCGCCGTAGGAATCGAGATATCTGAAATTCTGACTTTCAATATCTCCCTAGATCTGGGGAGTATTTAGTGACTTTTGTCAAATACTCCCTAGAAAACGCAGGTAACGGGACTTTAACGGTTATTTGTGTAAATCCCGCGCGTTTTCGCGAGCTAGGGTTTTGTTCAGCCAAGGGCGACGCCCACTTTGGCCCTCTAGGCCAATGGGTGTCGCGGATTTAGCAGTCAGGATTGCATAAATATGCAAGCAGCGAAGCAGCAGACAGCCACTCTTTCTTGTCGAATTGCAGTGTAATAATCAATTTCGTGTTTCCGTTAAATAACTTACGTTTGTTTGGCTTTGCCTTTTGTTTCTGCAATTCATCGTTTTGGCTAGCAGTTAGAGTCAGGTTCTCGGTAATAATAATTCAGTTCACAGTAGATTCATAACGTTTTGTTTCTATATTAAAAGGGGTTAGACTCACTTGTACGGTTTACAGGTGTTTTATTCGCGCTACGAAAGTACGTTGATAGGTAGTTTAACTCTCGAGCAATAATCAGTGTAAAGTGATCTTTTGCAACGGACACTTAGGGATTTAACTTCATCAAAGTTATTTCCCGACTTAATACCTGTACGCGACGTTGACGAAAATCCCCATCGTATGAAAAGGGGTCAGGCACCAAAACGAGATCTCACCTGATACAATCGGCTCGATCGTAGAGTTCCACGAAGATTGTATCGTTCGAGCTTAAATTCCTCGGCCTGTCAAGACATCATTAGCTGCGACTTTGTCGTTGGCGAGCCACATTTCCTGTGGTACCTAGGGGTTTCGCGTCCTTCCCATACCTATTTCCTGCGGTTGTTCTCGGCTTTTCCACCTGAGACAGTCTGGTTAGGCTCCGTGATCCTTTTACCCAAATCTCTGTCTTGGTTTTTGTCACATCCAGTTGTAAATTTTTGAAGTAAAAATTTTTCAAGTTTAATTTTTCCTTTTTGGTGCTTCACACAATTTTGAAGTTAGGAAATTTTATTTAGATAGTTTTTCTAAACCGTGAATCCTTCCTCCCTCGTCCATTTCCCGGCGAGGTCTTGTTAGGTGTTAGGTTAGTTAGCTATAGGGTGACCCTTCTCATCGTCACACTTGAGTTGGGTCGACGCGAGGTCGATTTTAGTGCACTTCTCCTTTGCCACACACTTGCACACGCAAGTAGCCCGACAATACATTACAGCCGTAATTGTTGTCCTTCAGAGCAATGACGAATATGAGATTGAGATCTCATATGCTCGCGGAGGAGAATACCCAAGCCGTGTTCGCCGGCGTTGGGCTTTCTCGGACACCTCCGCCGTCGGGTGACTTAGACGCCAGGCGTCTATTCCCCGAAGCGTCGCGACGCCTCGACGGAGACGTCCCCCAGGTACGTACTACCGGGGAAAACCGTGAGTTGACGATGTCAACTACCTTGTCCCCGAGAAGTGTGCTAGACCAAGGTACTTTAGAGTCGAGCTTAGACGGAGGGAGGCAGCCTTCCCCGTCGGCTCAGGTAGGGTTAGTTATCGATTCCGCGGGAGTTGTCACAACTCCACCTCTGGAAGCTCGTTTTGAACGTTTTCATTTAATCAGAAATGTATCTGTTCGCAGGTCGGAGTGTTACAGAGGAGTCCATGCTGGCGAAGCTCGCGAGGTACGCCCCCTCGGAATGCGCCGGAGCGCTCCGAGGTCATTGGGTGTGCCCCACGCACAACAGCTGAGGCCACAAGACACAGATGTGCATACCCTAAGGGAACCGGGTGATGCTGAGGCCCTAGTGGATGAACTAGGGGGTGGTGGAAGGCTCTCGGAGGGAGTTGGGGATGCTAGCATTCCCATATCTCTCCAGGGGCGGGTTCAGTATACCTCCCAAGGGAACACATATGCACAGCCTGATTATGCAATAAGAGCTAGTAAGGCTGATTTCGTAACGGGTGTCGGCAGGGACACGGGAGTTGCCACCCGAAATCCCTGGGTGACGACGTCCTTGCCCTCCAGGCGACATGGAGCAGAGCGGTGGGTGGCTGAGAATGGTTTCGGAGAAATCCGAAACTTTGCTAAGGCCGTCCACCCACACCGTGGAACGAGACAAACATGTCTCGTAAAAAGGTGTGGATGGACGGCTTCCGCAAAGTTTCGGATTTCTCCGAAACCCCCTTCAGCCGCCCACCGCTCTGCTCCAAGTGACCTGGAGGGCAAGGACGTCGTCACCCAGGGATTTCGGGTGGCAACTTCCGTGTCCCTGCCGACACCCGTCACGAAATCTGCCTTCGTAGCTCTTATCGCTTGTTCTGGCCGTGCATATTGTATCCCTTGGGAGGTACGCTGAACCCGCCCCTGGAGAGATATGGGAATGCGAGCATTCCCAACTCCCTCCGAGAGCCTTCCACCACCCCCTAGTTCTTCCACTAGGGCCTCAGCATCACCCGGTTCCCTTAGGGTATGCACATCTATATCCGGCCTCCGCTGTGGTGCGTGGGGCACACCCGATGACCCCGGAGCGCTTCGGCGCATTCCGAGGGGGCGTACCTCACGAGCTTCGCCAGCACGGACTCCTTCGTAGCCCTCCGACCTGCAAACAGATACATTTCTGGTTAGTCGAAATTGCTCAAAACGGGCTTCCAAAGGTGGAGTTGTGACAACTCCCGCGGAATCGATTACTAACCCTACCTGAGCCGACGGGGAAGGCTGCCTCCCTCCGTCTAAGCTCGACTCTAAAGTACCTTGGTCCAGCACACTTCTCGGGGACAAGGTAGTTGACATCGTCAACTCACGATTTTCCCCGGTAGTACGTACCTGGGGGACGTCTCCGTCGAGGCGTCGCGACGCTTCGGGGAATAGACGCCTGGCGTCTAAGTCACCCGACGGCGGAGGTGTCCGAGAAAGCCCAACGCCGGCGAACACGGCTTGGGTATTCTCCTCCGCGAGCATATGAGATCTCAATCTCATATTCGTCATTGCTCTAAAGGACAACAATTACGGCTGTAATGTATTGTCGGGCTACTTGCGTGTGCAAGTGTGTGGCAAAGGAGAAGTGCACTAAAATCGACCTCGCGTCGACCCAACTCAAGTGTGACGATGAGAAGGGTCACCCTATAGCTAACTAACCTAACACCTAACAAGACCTCGCCGGGAAATGGACGAGGGAGGAAGGATTCACGGTTTAGAAAAACTATCTAAATAAAATTTCCTAACTTCAAAATTGTGTGAAGCACCAAAAAGGAAAATTAAACTTGAAAAATTTTACTTTAAAAATTACAACTGGATGTGACAAAAACCAAGACAGAGATTTGGGTAAAGGATCACGGAGCCTAACCAGACTGTCTCAGGTGGAAAAGCCGAGAACAGCCGCAGGAAATAGGTATGGGAAGGACGCGAAACCCCTAGGTACCACAGGAAATGTGGCTCGCCAACGACAAAGTCGCAGCTAATGATGTCTTGACAGGCCGAGGAATTTAAGCTCGAACGATACAATCTTCGTGGAACTCTACGATCGAGCCGATTGTATCAGGTGAGATCTCGTTTTGGTGCCTGACCCCTTTTCATACGATGGGGATTTTTCGTCAACGTCGCGTACAGGTATTAAGTCGGGAAATAACTTTGATGAAGTTAAATCCCTAAGTGTCCGTTGCAAAAGATCACTTTACACTGATTATTGCTCGAGAGTTAAACTACCTATCAACGTACTTTCGTAGCGCGAATAAAACACCTGTAAACCGTACAAGTGAGTCCAACCCCCTTTAAGATAGAAACAAAACGTTATGAATCTACTGTGAACTGAATTATTATTACCGAGAACCTGACTCTAACTGCTAGCCAAAACGATGAATTGCAGAGACAAAAGGCAAAGCCAAACAAACGTAAGTTATTTAACGGAAACACAAAATTGATTATTACACTGCAATTCGACAAGAAAGAGTGGCTGTCTGCTGCTTCGCTGCTTGCATATTTATGCAATCCTGACTGCTGAATCCGCGACACCCATTGGCCTAGAGGGCCAAAGTGGGCGTCGCCCTTGGCTGAACAAAACCCTAGCTCGCGAAAACGCGCGGGATTTGGGCAAATGACCGTTAAAGTCCCGTTACCTGCGTTTTCTAGGGAGTATTTGACAAAAGTCACTAAATACTCCCCAGATCTAGGGAGATATTGAAAGTCAGAATTTCAGATATCTCGATTCCTAGGGCGGTCCGATATTCGGAGAACCCCGAGAAAAACCATAAACCAACGTGATTCTTGAACGCCGAAGAAATACACGTATTCCTTCGCCGAGGAATCTATACCCGTTTTCCGATTTGGCCAACCTGATGAGAAATCGAATTGAAATAAAATAATTTGTGAAAACAAATGGAGCCACGGAATCTTTCCACCCAACAAGATACTAGCGTGTCGAAACCTTGCTCTAAGTGTTCTGTATACCGGGTGCTCGACTGTTTGGGGCCACAAATTAATAAAATTGAAAGCTAGTCAGGAATTTCCGGTAAATCGGTAAAACTACGTACAGTGGAGTTCCACTGGGTGGAGATTGGGACTTTACATCATACAGGGTGAGACTAGACTAGTGACCTGAATATAATGCAAAAATCTAATATTATTCGACTGGCTTCTAGGTGAAAATTGAGAGTTATTAAGTGTAAAAATGGCTCACTAAAGGTGACCATACACAAAAAAAATCATCGTAGGAGCGCGGCGAGCCTGCCCTGCGACACCCCCCTACTAAAGAGTTTAACTTGGTCGAAGTTATTTCCAAACGAAACAACCGACAAAAGCTAAATTTACGTTAACTCCCTAATAGTCACCTTCCGCACTCTGATGAACCAAGGCTGGAACCACCAAAGTTACTGGAGCGCCATCCTCCATGTCGGAATCGTTCTCAGTACAGTCTTTACTAACTCTAGGAGCTTCGCTGTAGCTCTGGGCTGGTACGGGATCTTCGTCAGACCCGGTCACCGAAACATACTGACGGGCGGAGTCTGTCGGTGGCCGCTGGATCGGAGCTCTGTCGGAGTCCAGCGCCACAGCTCGGCATCTCCTTCGCCGTCCTGTACTCTTACTAGGAATCTCAGTCCTTACTGAGCCTTCCTGTCTCACATTCTCTCCCGGGTCGACCATCAATGATAATGGAGACCCCCCTACTGGAAGTGCTATTTCTCGGATAGCAGCTTCCACTTCCGAATCTGAATCGTACGCTGGACCTTGGTCTGGAACGACCGCTTGACGGGTAAGAGCGTCTACTTCAGTAGTAGCACGCCCCCCTACTGGCGAGTTTGCGACGGGGAGTTCAGAATCTCTGATCTCCAAAAGGCCAGAGTTCACCACCGGCAACGGACTCCTACGGGATACTCCTCTCTTCCCCGCGCAGTCTGAGTCGCGTTTCCGTCCTTGTGGATTCTTCCTCAACCTTTTCACTGTCCGCCGGACCACTTTGTCCTTTGGATCGAAACTGACCGTTACTTCCCGTGGATTCGTTGAGTTGGGTGCGTCAGCTCGTACCCGGATTAACGAAGGTGGCTTCGGACCGCCCCCAGTCGTCGGCCTAGGTGTGACTTCCCCTGTCACTTCTTGGTCAGCGTCGTTGGACTCTGGCTGATCCGGACCTGGGCCACCATCGTCGTGGCGGACGCCAGCCGGCAAAGTCCTGCTTACCCAAGAACGGATATCGTCTACGTGCACCAGCCTCTCGGTGCCGTTCCTATCTACGAGGTAACTGTCTCGCCCCATCACCCTCGTGATCGGATGCGGTCCTGACAGTGTACCTCCGAAGTTTCCTTTGACGAAATTCCTAACTAAAACGCGGTCGCCGACCCCGTAGGTCCGTGGCGACGGTAGATCTTTATCAGGGAATAAATTCCTCTGATAAACTGCCTGACGTCTGGCTGCTTTTGCAAGACGTTCTTGCCGATCTTCGGGGCTATTATGTACCGGATCTCGGTACATAGGTAGCCTCCAATCTCCTGGACGACCAGGTGTATATCCTAACAATAACTCCGCTGGAGTCTCCCCTGTTGCTCTATTCTTACGGTTCCGTAAGCAATAGAGACTTGCAGCCAGACCTTCTTCCCAAAGCCCTTCCGAAGTGGTTTCCAGCATCCTTGCTCTTAGGCACTTCTTCAGTTCCTGGACCCTTCGCTCGACAGGGTTCGCCTGTTGATGATAAACAGGTGAAAATTTGACCTCAATGTTCTTCGCATCGTAGTATTTTAGCAGACGATTGCTCTGAAACTGCGGGCCGTTGTCAGAAATGACGACTTCTGGACAACCCCAACGAGATAAGATTTCTTCGTCTAGAAAACGAGAAATTACTTTCGACGTGCATGTCTTAGTGGCCTTGGCTTCAACCCACTTTGAAAACATATCGACGGCAATTACCACGAACCTGTTTCCCCTCCTTGAGGCTGCATAGGGCCCCAGGACGTCAACAGCCAGCATCTGCCACGGTCGCTTCGGCACACTAGGCCGTTGCGGTGCCGCTTCCTGATGCCGTACGGCTTTAACGCACTGGCAGACTAGGCAACCTCTCACGTAGGCCCGGACGTAGTCCTCCATGGCCGGCCACCAATAGTGCCGTTTCAAGGCACGTAAGGTTTCCTCTTGACCAGGATGACCAGCGGTCGGGTGTTCATGGTAATAAGCCGACACGTCCTCACGGAGCGCCTCGGGCACATACAATAGCCGTTTACCAGCAGAAGAAACATATACAACCCCTTGGACATCTGAAAACTTGTTGATAAAACGAAGATCGTCCCTGGACCTAGGACCCAACTCCTGTATCGTTCTGATACGCGCCCTCAACCTTTGCGTCTCCCTATCTATGGCCTGCCGCCGCACGACCACTTCAGCCGGCGTCTCTACGACGCTCACCACACCTTGGTGTTCAGACAGTTGCACCTTCATAGGTGGCAACCCCATACGCTCTACATCAGCATCCAAGTCTTCACTGTGAGACCCCGAGGGATTACGGGACAAGAAATCAGCTAGCTGATTGTCTCGACCTGCGACGTGCTCCACAGTGAAGGAATACTCCTGTAGAAGTAAGGCCCAACGAGTTAACTTCGCTTTTGCGTCCTTGAACTTGGATAACCAAGTCAACGCTTTGCTGTCCGTTCGAAGAGTGAATGGACGGTCTTCGAGATAATGACGGTATCGCTTGATACCCCAAACAATGGCTAAACATTCAGTCTCGTTCACATGATAGTTTAGTTCCGCGCCCTTGAGCTTGGCACTAGCATGTGAAACGATCCTTCTGTCGCCGTGACAATCAACTTGATAAAGGACTGCAGCGATGCCTACCCCAGATGCATCGGTCTGCAGGAAAAACGGGAGAGTCATGTCCGGCCTGGCCAAGACCATAGGACGGCCCACGACTTCCTTGATCCTTTCAAACGCCTCCAATGCTTGAGAGTTCCACTTAAGGTCTCGACCTTTCTTCGACTTGAGCATGTCACTTATCGGAGTCTCCAACTCCGCTAAGTTCGGGATGAACTCCCGTAGCCAACCAACGGTGCCCAAGAATCCTCGGAGCTGAGAGACATTCTTGGGTAGCGGGAATTGTTGAACCGCTAACACATGACCTGGCATTGGTTCGTTTGACGTTTCCGTCACCACATGCCCCAAGTACTCCAGCCTACGCTGAGCGAAGTTGCACTTCTTTAAACTGCACCACAGGCCATGTGCTCTGAACCTCTCCAGCACAAGGCGGAGATGGTAGAGGTTCTCCTTTTCATCTTCGCTGTAAACGATTATGTCGTCTAGATATACTTTGACGAATTTATCGACATAACCAACCAACACTTCCGTCATAAGGATTTGGAAACTTCCAGGTGCATTCGTTAGACCAAACGGCATTGAGTTAAACTCATAACAAGCTCCATCAGGCGTAGCAAAAGCTGTATACTTTTTACTAGCCTCATCCATGGGTATCTGCCAAAACCCAGACTTCAGATCCAAAGAAGTGAACACTCTCGCTGTTCCGAGCTCTTTGATAGTCTCGTGAATACCTGGCAATACCGACGACTCGGGTATTGTCAGACTATTCAACTTCCTGTAGTCGACACAAAACCGAGCCGTACCGTCCTTCTTCGTGACGATAACGACCGGACTAATAAAGGCAGAATGGGACCTACTTATGACACCTGCAGCGAGCATCTTATCCACCTCCTCTTGGATAAGAGCCCTCTTCTGATCGGAAACTTTGTACGGACGGAGCTTGAAGGGTAGCTCCTCCTTCAATCGGATTTTGTGGCAAGCAGCCCTCGTCACTGGTTGCCTTGGAGATTCGTAAAAGACGTCTCCAAACTCTCGGATAAGACTCCGAAATTCCTTTCTCGAGAACGCCGGTAGCTGTACGTCCGCTACCTGTGGTTCAGGGAACTTTTCTGGTGGAAGATAGACCTCCTCCGCCCAGAAAATAGTTTGCCTAGGCCCCTTTCCAACGTACATGGTGCGACGTGCAAAGTCGACCATAGCCTCGTTTGATGCCAGCCAGGGACACCCGAGCAGAAGATCCTCGACAAGATCATCCACCACTTGCACGACAACTTCGTGAACAACACCATCTATTAATAGTTCGACTATTGTCTCCCCTAGACTGGTGATGCCACGACCGGCGCATGCAAGCTGCAACGGTGTCACTTGCTTCCTATCCACCCTCCAGGTGACAGGCAACAAACTACGTTTCAGGAGATTTAGCGAACTTCCGCTGTCCACCAAAACCCTAACTCGACGACCCATCAGTTCAGCCTCGATTCGCGGCAACTGATGCAATCGTCCCTCAACATTGTTGTTCGCTAAGCTAGTATCACAGCGACGATATAGACACAATGGATCCAGCAGATCCACCTCCGACTTCTTCCTAAGCGGGTCGGTCTCAATGAAACTCAGAAGTTCCGACTTGCGATTGACACCAAGTGCTGCAGCACCAACTGCAGCTAACGATGGGACTTGGCGATTGCATCCCTCAGGAACCTCGCCTCCGCCCCGACTAAGACGTGTAACTCTCTCAGATGACATGCCTACCACGCCTCTGGTATCTACCAACGGGGAATGGCGATTCGCACCTGCGATCCCATCTGCTCTGCCCCTCGATACCGTCCTTGAGACTTGGCATGCATCGACCTCGAAACCTGCGTCCTGTGTGGGAGTGAGTGACAGACCACCACCCTCGGTGTCTTCACTACCCCGAAGTGGAACCGAAAAGAGTACGTCACTCTCGACGACCTTTTCGTTCCGAAACCTTGATTCGCAATCTTCCCTTGGATACACCTTTTCATCTCGACTTGTGCCTATACCGGACCTGTGCCCAGTTTGCAGTGCCCTAGCACTCTCTTTGACAACAGGCCCCTCCTGGTCCTTCTGTATACCGATCACTAACTCCGAAACCTTGTGTTGTGGCGGATGGAACGACCCACCAACAACGACCTGGGGTACCTCGATGATCTCACAACTCCATGAACCTGAAGATGATTCATAACCCCTTACATTCGTTCCAAAACTAGAACTTGACATGTTTGAAATGACTTTCAACCCTCTACGTTTAACGTCTGCCGACGAGTGAACTTTTTTCCGCCTACCACCAGTGGCGCGATCCACACGCTCATCTACCACACTGAAACAAACGGATTCACAATCTGACCGGTCTGCCCAATGTAGTTTGCCTGATGACGGTGGCGTTTCGGCTGAAACGACTCCAGCTTCAACATCCTGGAACTCCTTCTCCTCCTCTTTGTTGGGAATACATGCCGCATAATTTCTATGACAGTCCAACACTGTCACAGAACCGCAAAACGGTGTTGAAGGAGTACCTACTCCGATGGAGCCCCCTGATGGCTCCTGTTGGAGTTTTTTGAAACTTTTTTGCAAACTGCAATTTTGTCTGCGTCCTTAAGTGACGTCTTACGACGCGAGATTTTACTCGCCTGTACGGTATTGACCGTATGTGCCTTACTGGCCTGATCTAACGGTTTTGTTCCCGCACTCTGACGTTTGGGACCGTTCTTGTTGTCATTTTGCTGAGGGCAATCTTTGTTCCAGTGAGCTCCCCCGCAAGTGAAACATCCGCTCGAAGGAGCGTTGTTTCCTCCAGAACGCCTCGATTGATCATAATTCTGGAATTTAGTGCCATTGTTGTTAAAGTTATTGGACCTAACATGGTTCGAACCCCTGTTGTCCTGTAGCTGTCCCTGAGGACGTTTAGGTGGCACATCGTCGGCCTGATGAGGACGGTTGGTGTTCGAAACAAGTTTCGGCCCTGAGTGTACACTTTGGCTGGTGCTACGAAGTAGCGTCTCGACAGCAACAGCTTTTTGTGTCAGCTCTTCGATAGTTGCAAATCTATGCAATTGCAAATGGACTTTGATATCCGGTCTGATCCGGTTCAATATTAATCGCACAACCCTTCCTTCGTCCATCTCTGGGTAGAGCCTCTGTGAAAGACTCCACTTGTTCAGGATGAAGGAAGTTATTGACTCTCCCTTCGGCTGGTCAGTGCCAAAGAACTCCGCTTCTAAGCTCGAGACCAATAGATCGTTATCGAACCGTTCCTGGAGCCGGTTTGTGAAAAACTGCCAGTTTAGGCGTGAGTTGCGATATGGAGCATACCACTGCTGGGCTGCTCCCTTGAGCCACTGAGCTGCAACGCTCACCCAGACGGTTGGATCAAAGCCCCCTAGATAATCCTCAGAGGATTGGATAAATTGAATTGGATCTTCGTGAGGAAGCCCACTGAAACTGGGATGTGGTTTGTTGTTTATTAAACCCCCATCAACACCGTTTAGGGTTCCCCGACGTCTATCCTCCAGCAAATCCGCGAGTCGCACGAGCACGTCGTCGACCCCCGTCACTGGTCTTCTGGGATTCTCCTGAATCCGGACTGTGGGCACTGGCCTCCTCGATGGGTAATATCCACTCCTGTGGACATCACCGGGGTTGGAAGCGACGTTTCGAGCAACTCGAGGGACATCCTCAGATTCCCTATAATGCCGATTCCCGGTTGGCAACCGGGTAAACGTGCCATATGGGCGCCAAAGGGTTTCCGGTTCACCCATAACCATTTCATTCACTGGGAGTCTCTCAGGAGAGAGATCCCGAACTCTAAGTCTGTTTGCAGGAGGAAGGCTACACCCGCAGATCCCTGAAGACGGTCTGTCTTCAGCAGCCCCACGTTGGGCGCCATGTCTCGTAAAAAGGTGTGGATGGACGGCTTCCGCAAAGTTTCGGATTTCTCCGAAACCCCCTTCAGCCGCCCACCGCTCTGCTCCAAGTGACCTGGAGGGCAAGGACGTCGTCACCCAGGGATTTCGGGTGGCAACTTCCGTGTCCCTGCCGACACCCGTCACGAAATCTGCCTTCGTAGCTCTTATCGCTTGTTCTGGCCGTGCATATTGTATCCCTTGGGAGGTACGCTGAACCCGCCCCTGGAGAGATATGGGAATGCGAGCATTCCCAACTCCCTCCGAGAGCCTTCCACCACCCCCTAGTTCTTCCACTAGGGCCTCAGCATCACCCGGTTCCCTTAGGGTATGCACATCTATATCCGGCCTCCGCTGTGGTGCGTGGGGCACACCCGATGACCCCGGAGCGCTTCGGCGCATTCCGAGGGGGCGTACCTCACGAGCTTCGCCAGCACGGACTCCTTCGTAGCCCTCCGACCTGCAAACAGATACATTTCTGGTTAGTCGAAATTGCTCAAAACGGGCTTCCAAAGGTGGAGTTGTGACAACTCCCGCGGAATCGATTACTAACCCTACCTGAGCCGACGGGGAAGGCTGCCTCCCTCCGTCTAAGCTCGACTCTAAAGTACCTTGGTCCAGCACACTTCTCGGGGACAAGGTAGTTGACATCGTCAACTCACGATTTTCCCCGGTAGTACGTACCTGGGGGACGTCTCCGTCGAGGCGTCGCGACGCTTCGGGGAATAGACGCCTGGCGTCTAAGTCACCCGACGGCGGAGGTGTCCGAGAAAGCCCAACGCCGGCGAACACGGCTTGGGTATTCTCCTCCGCGAGCATATGAGATCTCAATCTCATATTCGTCATTGCTCTAAAGGACAACAATTACGGCTGTAATGTATTGTCGGGCTACTTGCGTGTGCAAGTGTGTGGCAAAGGAGAAGTGCACTAAAATCGACCTCGCGTCGACCCAACTCAAGTGTGACGATGAGAAGGGTCACCCTATAGCTAACTAACCTAACACCTAACAAGACCTCGCCGGGAAATGGACGAGGGAGGAAGGATTCACGGTTTAGAAAAACTATCTAAATAAAATTTCCTAACTTCAAAATTGTGTGAAGCACCAAAAAGGAAAATTAAACTTGAAAAATTTTACTTTAAAAATTACAACTGGATGTGACAAAAACCAAGACAGAGATTTGGGTAAAGGATCACGGAGCCTAACCAGACTGTCTCAGGTGGAAAAGCCGAGAACAGCCGCAGGAAATAGGTATGGGAAGGACGCGAAACCCCTAGGTACCACAGGAAATGTGGCTCGCCAACGACAAAGTCGCAGCTAATGATGTCTTGACAGGCCGAGGAATTTAAGCTCGAACGATACAATCTTCGTGGAACTCTACGATCGAGCCGATTGTATCAGGTGAGATCTCGTTTTGGTGCCTGACCCCTTTTCATACGATGGGGATTTTTCGTCAACGTCGCGTACAGGTATTAAGTCGGGAAATAACTTTGATGAAGTTAAATCCCTAAGTGTCCGTTGCAAAAGATCACTTTACACTGATTATTGCTCGAGAGTTAAACTACCTATCAACGTACTTTCGTAGCGCGAATAAAACACCTGTAAACCGTACAAGTGAGTCCAACCCCCTTTAAGATAGAAACAAAACGTTATGAATCTACTGTGAACTGAATTATTATTACCGAGAACCTGACTCTAACTGCTAGCCAAAACGATGAATTGCAGAGACAAAAGGCAAAGCCAAACAAACGTAAGTTATTTAACGGAAACACAAAATTGATTATTACACTGCAATTCGACAAGAAAGAGTGGCTGTCTGCTGCTTCGCTGCTTGCATATTTATGCAATCCTGACTGCTGAATCCGCGACACCCATTGGCCTAGAGGGCCAAAGTGGGCGTCGCCCTTGGCTGAACAAAACCCTAGCTCGCGAAAACGCGCGGGATTTGGGCAAATGACCGTTAAAGTCCCGTTACCTGCGTTTTCTAGGGAGTATTTGACAAAAGTCACTAAATACTCCCCAGATCTAGGGAGATATTGAAAGTCAGAATTTCAGATATCTCGATTCCTAGGGCGGTCCGATATTCGGAGAACCCCGAGAAAAACCATAAACCAACGTGATTCTTGAACGCCGAAGAAATACACGTATTCCTTCGCCGAGGAATCTATACCCGTTTTCCGATTTGGCCAACCTGATGAGAAATCGAATTGAAATAAAATAATTTGTGAAAACAAATGGAGCCACGGAATCTTTCCACCCAACAAGATACTAGCGTGTCGAAACCTTGCTCTAAGTGTTCTGTATACCGGGTGCTCGACTGTTTGGGGCCACAAATTAATAAAATTGAAAGCTAGTCAGGAATTTCCGGTAAATCGGTAAAACTACGTACAGTGGAGTTCCACTGGGTGGAGATTGGGACTTTACATCATACAGGGTGAGACTAGACTAGTGACCTGAATATAATGCAAAAATCTAATATTATTCGACTGGCTTCTAGGTGAAAATTGAGAGTTATTAAGTGTAAAAATGGCTCACTAAAGGTGACCATACACAAAAAAAATCATCGTAGGAGCGCGGCGAGCCTGCCCTGCGACACCCCCCTACTAAAGAGTTTAACTTGGTCGAAGTTATTTCCAAACGAAACAACCGACAAAAGCTAAATTTACGTTAACTCCCTAATAGTCACCTTCCGCACTCTGATGAACCAAGGCTGGAACCACCAAAGTTACTGGAGCGCCATCCTCCATGTCGGAATCGTTCTCAGTACAGTCTTTACTAACTCTAGGAGCTTCGCTGTAGCTCTGGGCTGGTACGGGATCTTCGTCAGACCCGGTCACCGAAACATACTGACGGGCGGAGTCTGTCGGTGGCCGCTGGATCGGAGCTCTGTCGGAGTCCAGCGCCACAGCTCGGCATCTCCTTCGCCGTCCTGTACTCTTACTAGGAATCTCAGTCCTTACTGAGCCTTCCTGTCTCACATTCTCTCCCGGGTCGACCATCAATGATAATGGAGACCCCCCTACTGGAAGTGCTATTTCTCGGATAGCAGCTTCCACTTCCGAATCTGAATCGTACGCTGGACCTTGGTCTGGAACGACCGCTTGACGGGTAAGAGCGTCTACTTCAGTAGTAGCACGCCCCCCTACTGGCGAGTTTGCGACGGGGAGTTCAGAATCTCTGATCTCCAAAAGGCCAGAGTTCACCACCGGCAACGGACTCCTACGGGATACTCCTCTCTTCCCCGCGCAGTCTGAGTCGCGTTTCCGTCCTTGTGGATTCTTCC
Source organism: Chrysolina americana (assembly GCA_958502065.1). Lineage (NCBI taxonomy): Eukaryota > Metazoa > Arthropoda > Insecta > Coleoptera > Chrysomelidae > Chrysolina > Chrysolina americana. The sequence goes on from OY293413.1 coordinate 51,203,110, forward strand.
TCAACCTTTTCACTGTCCGCCGGACCACTTTGTCCTTTGGATCGAAACTGACCGTTACTTCCCGTGGATTCGTTGAGTTGGGTGCGTCAGCTCGTACCCGGATTAACGAAGGTGGCTTCGGACCGCCCCCAGTCGTCGGCCTAGGTGTGACTTCCCCTGTCACTTCTTGGTCAGCGTCGTTGGACTCTGGCTGATCCGGACCTGGGCCACCATCGTCGTGGCGGACGCCAGCCGGCAAAGTCCTGCTTACCCAAGAACGGATATCGTCTACGTGCACCAGCCTCTCGGTGCCGTTCCTATCTACGAGGTAACTGTCTCGCCCCATCACCCTCGTGATCGGATGCGGTCCTGACAGTGTACCTCCGAAGTTTCCTTTGACGAAATTCCTAACTAAAACGCGGTCGCCGACCCCGTAGGTCCGTGGCGACGGTAGATCTTTATCAGGGAATAAATTCCTCTGATAAACTGCCTGACGTCTGGCTGCTTTTGCAAGACGTTCTTGCCGATCTTCGGGGCTATTATGTACCGGATCTCGGTACATAGGTAGCCTCCAATCTCCTGGACGACCAGGTGTATATCCTAACAATAACTCCGCTGGAGTCTCCCCTGTTGCTCTATTCTTACGGTTCCGTAAGCAATAGAGACTTGCAGCCAGACCTTCTTCCCAAAGCCCTTCCGAAGTGGTTTCCAGCATCCTTGCTCTTAGGCACTTCTTCAGTTCCTGGACCCTTCGCTCGACAGGGTTCGCCTGTTGATGATAAACAGGTGAAAATTTGACCTCAATGTTCTTCGCATCGTAGTATTTTAGCAGACGATTGCTCTGAAACTGCGGGCCGTTGTCAGAAATGACGACTTCTGGACAACCCCAACGAGATAAGATTTCTTCGTCTAGAAAACGAGAAATTACTTTCGACGTGCATGTCTTAGTGGCCTTGGCTTCAACCCACTTTGAAAACATATCGACGGCAATTACCACGAACCTGTTTCCCCTCCTTGAGGCTGCATAGGGCCCCAGGACGTCAACAGCCAGCATCTGCCACGGTCGCTTCGGCACACTAGGCCGTTGCGGTGCCGCTTCCTGATGCCGTACGGCTTTAACGCACTGGCAGACTAGGCAACCTCTCACGTAGGCCCGGACGTAGTCCTCCATGGCCGGCCACCAATAGTGCCGTTTCAAGGCACGTAAGGTTTCCTCTTGACCAGGATGACCAGCGGTCGGGTGTTCATGGTAATAAGCCGACACGTCCTCACGGAGCGCCTCGGGCACATACAATAGCCGTTTACCAGCAGAAGAAACATATACAACCCCTTGGACATCCGAAAACTTGTTGATAAAACGAAGATCGTCCCTGGACATAGGACCTAACTCCTGTATCGTTCTGATACGCGCCCTCAACCTTTGCGTCTCCCTATCTATGGCCTGCCGCCGCACGACCACTTCAGCCGGCGTCTCTACGACGCTCACCACACCTTGGTGTTCAGACAGTTGCACCTTCATAGGTGGCAACCCCATACGCTCTACATCAGCATCCAAGTCTTCACTGTGAGACCCCGAGGGATTACGGGACAAGAAATCAGCTAGCTGATTGTCTCGACCTGCGACGTGCTCCACAGTGAAGGAATACTCCTGTAGAAGTAAGGCCCAACGAGTTAACTTCGCTTTTGCGTCCTTGAACTTGGATAACCAAGTCAACGCTTTGCTGTCCGTTCGAAGAGTGAATGGACGGTCTTCGAGATAATGACGGTATCGCTTGATACCCCAAACAATGGCTAAACATTCAGTCTCGTTCACATGATAGTTTAGTTCCGCGCCCTTGAGCTTGGCACTAGCATGTGAAACGATCCTTCTGTCGCCGTGACAATCAACTTGATAAAGGACTGCAGCGATGCCTACCCCAGATGCATCGGTCTGCAGGAAAAACGGGAGAGTCATGTCCGGCCTGGCCAAGACCATAGGACGGCCCACGACTTCCTTGATCCTTTCAAACGCCTCCAATGCTTGAGAGTTCCACTTAAGGTCTCGACCTTTCTTCGACTTGAGCATGTCACTTATCGGAGTCTCCAACTCCGCTAAGTTCGGGATGAACTCCCGTAGCCAACCAACGGTGCCCAAGAATCCTCGGAGCTGAGAGACATTCTTGGGTAGCGGGAATTGTTGAACCGCTAACACATGACCTGGCATTGGTTCGTTTGACGTTTCCGTCACCACATGCCCCAAGTACTCCAGCCTACGCTGAGCGAAGTTGCACTTCTTTAAACTGCACCACAGGCCATGTGCTCTGAACCTCTCCAGCACAAGGCGGAGATGGTAGAGGTTCTCCTTTTCATCTTCGCTGTAAACGATTATGTCGTCTAGATATACTTTGACGAATTTATCGACATAACCAACCAACACTTCCGTCATAAGGATTTGGAAACTTCCAGGTGCATTCGTTAGACCAAACGGCATTGAGTTAAACTCATAACAAGCTCCATCAGGCGTAGCAAAAGCTGTATACTTTTTACTAGCCTCATCCATGGGTATCTGCCAAAACCCAGACTTCAGATCCAAAGAAGTGAACACTCTCGCTGTTCCGAGCTCTTTGATAGTCTCGTGAATACCTGGCAATACCGACGACTCGGGTATTGTCAGACTATTCAACTTCCTGTAGTCGACACAAAACCGAGCCGTACCGTCCTTCTTCGTGACGATAACGACCGGACTAATAAAGGCAGAATGGGACCTACTTATGACACCTGCAGCGAGCATCTTATCCACCTCCTCTTGGATAAGAGCCCTCTTCTGATCGGAAACTTTGTACGGACGGAGCTTGAAGGGTAGCTCCTCCTTCAATCGGATTTTGTGGCAAGCAGCCCTCGTCACTGGTTGCCTTGGAGATTCGTAAAAGACGTCTCCAAACTCTCGGATAAGACTCCGAAATTCCTTTCTCGAGAACGCCGGTAGCTGTACGTCCGCTACCTGTGGTTCAGGGAACTTTTCTGGTGGAAGATAGACCTCCTCCGCCCAGAAAATAGTTTGCCTAGGCCCCTTTCCAACGTACATGGTGCGACGTGCAAAGTCGACCATAGCCTCGTTTGATGCCAGCCAGGGACACCCGAGCAGAAGATCCTCGACAAGATCATCCACCACTTGCACGACAACTTCGTGAACAACACCATCTATTAATAGTTCGACTATTGTCTCCCCTAGACTGGTGATGCCACGACCGGCGCATGCAAGCTGCAACGGTGTCACTTGCTTCCTATCCACCCTCCAGGTGACAGGCAACAAACTACGTTTCAGGAGATTTAGCGAACTTCCGCTGTCCACCAAAACCCTAACTCGACGACCCATCAGTTCAGCCTCGATTCGCGGCAACTGATGCAATCGTCCCTCAACATTGTTGTTCGCTAAGCTAGTATCACAGCGACGATATAGACACAATGGATCCAGCAGATCCACCTCCGACTTCTTCCTAAGCGGGTCGGTCTCAATGAAACTCAGAAGTTCCGACTTGCGATTGACACCAAGTGCTGCAGCACCAACTGCAGCTAACGATGGGACTTGGCGATTGCATCCCTCAGGAACCTCGCCTCCGCCCCGACTAAGACGTGTAACTCTCTCAGATGACATGCCTACCACGCCTCTGGTATCTACCAACGGGGAATGGCGATTCGCACCTGCGATCCCATCTGCTCTGCCCCTCGATACCGTCCTTGAGACTTGGCATGCATCGACCTCGAAACCTGCGTCCTGTGTGGGAGTGAGTGACAGACCACCACCCTCGGTGTCTTCACTACCCCGAAGTGGAACCGAAAAGAGTACGTCACTCTCGACGACCTTTTCGTTCCGAAACCTTGATTCGCAATCTTCCCTTGGATACACCTTTTCATCTCGACTTGTGCCTATACCGGACCTGTGCCCAGTTTGCAGTGCCCTAGCACTCTCTTTGACAACAGGCCCCTCCTGGTCCTTCTGTATACCGATCACTAACTCCGAAACCTTGTGTTGTGGCGGATGGAACGACCCACCAACAACGACCTGGGGTACCTCGATGATCTCACAACTCCATGAACCTGAAGATGATTCATAACCCCTTACATTCGTTCCAAAACTAGAACTTGACATGTTTGAAATGACTTTCAACCCTCTACGTTTAACGTCTGCCGACGAGTGAACTTTTTTCCGCCTACCACCAGTGGCGCGATCCACACGCTCATCTACCACACTGAAACAAACGGATTCACAATCTGACCGGTCTGCCCAATGTAGTTTGCCTGATGACGGTGGCGTTTCGGCTGAAACGACTCCAGCTTCAACATCCTGGAACTCCTTCTCCTCCTCTTTGTTGGGAATACATGCCGCATAATTTCTATGACAGTCCAACACTGTCACAGAACCGCAAAACGGTGTTGAAGGAGTACCTACTCCGATGGAGCCCCCTGATGGCTCCTGTTGGAGTTTTTTGAAACTTTTTTGCAAACTGCAATTTTGTCTGCGTCCTTAAGTGACGTCTTACGACGCGAGATTTTACTCGCCTGTACGGTATTGACCGTATGTGCCTTACTGGCCTGATCTAACGGTTTTGTTCCCGCACTCTGACGTTTGGGACCGTTCTTGTTGTCATTTTGCTGAGGGCAATCTTTGTTCCAGTGAGCTCCCCCGCAAGTGAAACATCCGCTCGAAGGAGCGTTGTTTCCTCCAGAACGCCTCGATTGATCATAATTCTGGAATTTAGTGCCATTGTTGTTAAAGTTATTGGACCTAACATGGTTCGAACCCCTGTTGTCCTGTAGCTGTCCCTGAGGACGTTTAGGTGGCACATCGTCGGCCTGATGAGGACGGTTGGTGTTCGAAACAAGTTTCGGCCCTGAGTGTACACTTTGGCTGGTGCTACGAAGTAGCGTCTCGACAGCAACAGCTTTTTGTGTCAGCTCTTCGATAGTTGCAAATCTATGCAATTGCAAATGGACTTTGATATCCGGTCTGATCCGGTTCAATATTAATCGCACAACCCTTCCTTCGTCCATCTCTGGGTAGAGCCTCTGTGAAAGACTCCACTTGTTCAGGATGAAGGAAGTTATTGACTCTCCCTTCGGCTGGTCAGTGCCAAAGAACTCCGCTTCTAAGCTCGAGACCAATAGATCGTTATCGAACCGTTCCTGGAGCCGGTTTGTGAAAAACTGCCAGTTTAGGCGTGAGTTGCGATATGGAGCATACCACTGCTGGGCTGCTCCCTTGAGCCACTGAGCTGCAACGCTCACCCAGACGGTTGGATCAAAGCCCCCTAGATAATCCTCAGAGGATTGGATAAATTGAATTGGATCTTCGTGAGGAAGCCCACTGAAACTGGGATGTGGTTTGTTGTTTATTAAACCCCCATCAACACCGTTTAGGGTTCCCCGACGTCTATCCTCCAGCAAATCCGCGAGTCGCACGAGCACGTCGTCGACCCCCGTCACTGGTCTTCTGGGATTCTCCTGAATCCGGACTGTGGGCACTGGCCTCCTCGATGGGTAATATCCACTCCTGTGGACATCACCGGGGTTGGAAGCGACGTTTCGAGCAACTCGAGGGACATCCTCAGATTCCCTATAATGCCGATTCCCGGTTGGCAACCGGGTAAACGTGCCATATGGGCGCCAAAGGGTTTCCGGTTCACCCATAACCATTTCATTCACTGGGAGTCTCTCAGGAGAGAGATCCCGAACTCTAAGTCTGTTTGCAGGAGGAAGGCTACACCCGCAGATCCCTGAAGACGGTCTGTCTTCAGCAGCCCCACGTTGGGCGCCATGTCTCGTAAAAAGGTGTGGATGGACGGCTTCCGCAAAGTTTCGGATTTCTCCGAAACCCCCTTCAGCCGCCCACCGCTCTGCTCCAAGTGACCTGGAGGGCAAGGACGTCGTCACCCAGGGATTTCGGGTGGCAACTTCCGTGTCCCTGCCGACACCCGTCACGAAATCTGCCTTCGTAGCTCTTATCGCTTGTTCTGGCCGTGCATATTGTATCCCTTGGGAGGTACGCTGAACCCGCCCCTGGAGAGATATGGGAATGCGAGCATTCCCAACTCCCTCCGAGAGCCTTCCACCACCCCCTAGTTCTTCCACTAGGGCCTCAGCATCACCCGGTTCCCTTAGGGTATGCACATCTATATCCGGCCTCCGCTGTGGTGCGTGGGGCACACCCGATGACCCCGGAGCGCTTCGGCGCATTCCGAGGGGGCGTACCTCACGAGCTTCGCCAGCACGGACTCCTTCGTAGCCCTCCGACCTGCAAACAGATACATTTCTGGTTAGTCGAAATTGCTCAAAACGGGCTTCCAAAGGTGGAGTTGTGACAACTCCCGCGGAATCGATTACTAACCCTACCTGAGCCGACGGGGAAGGCTGCCTCCCTCCGTCTAAGCTCGACTCTAAAGTACCTTGGTCCAGCACACTTCTCGGGGACAAGGTAGTTGACATCGTCAACTCACGATTTTCCCCGGTAGTACGTACCTGGGGGACGTCTCCGTCGAGGCGTCGCGACGCTTCGGGGAATAGACGCCTGGCGTCTAAGTCACCCGACGGCGGAGGTGTCCGAGAAAGCCCAACGCCGGCGAACACGGCTTGGGTATTCTCCTCCGCGAGCATATGAGATCTCAATCTCATATTCGTCATTGCTCTAAAGGACAACAATTACGGCTGTAATGTATTGTCGGGCTACTTGCGTGTGCAAGTGTGTGGCAAAGGAGAAGTGCACTAAAATCGACCTCGCGTCGACCCAACTCAAGTGTGACGATGAGAAGGGTCACCCTATAGCTAACTAACCTAACACCTAACAAGACCTCGCCGGGAAATGGACGAGGGAGGAAGGATTCACGGTTTAGAAAAACTATCTAAATAAAATTTCCTAACTTCAAAATTGTGTGAAGCACCAAAAAGGAAAATTAAACTTGAAAAATTTTACTTTAAAAATTACAACTGGATGTGACAAAAACCAAGACAGAGATTTGGGTAAAGGATCACGGAGCCTAACCAGACTGTCTCAGGTGGAAAAGCCGAGAACAGCCGCAGGAAATAGGTATGGGAAGGACGCGAAACCCCTAGGTACCACAGGAAATGTGGCTCGCCAACGACAAAGTCGCAGCTAATGATGTCTTGACAGGCCGAGGAATTTAAGCTCGAACGATACAATCTTCGTGGAACTCTACGATCGAGCCGATTGTATCAGGTGAGATCTCGTTTTGGTGCCTGACCCCTTTTCATACGATGGGGATTTTTCGTCAACGTCGCGTACAGGTATTAAGTCGGGAAATAACTTTGATGAAGTTAAATCCCTAAGTGTCCGTTGCAAAAGATCACTTTACACTGATTATTGCTCGAGAGTTAAACTACCTATCAACGTACTTTCGTAGCGCGAATAAAACACCTGTAAACCGTACAAGTGAGTCTAACCCCCTTTAAGATAGAAACAAAACGTTATGAATCTACTGTGAACTGAATTATTATTACCGAGAACCTGACTCTAACTGCTAGCCAAAACGATGAATTGCAGAGACAAAAGGCAAAGCCAAACAAACGTAAGTTATTTAACGGAAACACAAAATTGATTATTACACTGCAATTCGACAAGAAAGAGTGGCTGTCTGCTGCTTCGCTGCTTGCATATTTATGCAATCCTGACTGCTGAATCCGCGACACCCATTGGCCTAGAGGGCCAAAGTGGGCGTCGCCCTTGGCTGAACAAAACCCTAGCTCGCGAAAACGCGCGGGATTTGGGCAAATGACCGTTAAAGTCCCGTTACCTGCGTTTTCTAGGGAGTATTTGACAAAAGTCACTAAATACTCCCCAGATCTAGGGAGATATTGAAAGTCAGAATTTCAGATATCTCGATTCCTAGGGCGGTCCGATATTCGGAGAACCCCGAGAAAAACCATAAACCAACGTGATTCTTGAACGCCGAAGAAATACACGTATTCCTTCGCCGAGGAATCTATACCCGTTTTCCGATTTGGCCAACCTGATGAGAAATCGAATTGAAATAAAATAATTTGTGAAAACAAATGGAGCCACGGAATCTTTCCACCCAACAAGATACTAGCGTGTCGAAACCTTGCTCTAAGTGTTCTGTATACCGGGTGCTCGACTGTTTGGGGCCACAAATTAATAAAATTGAAAGCTAGTCAGGAATTTCCGGTAAATCGGTAAAACTACGTACAGTGGAGTTCCACTGGGTGGAGATTGGGACTTTACATCATACAGGGTGAGACTAGACTAGTGACCTGAATATAATGCAAAAATCTAATATTATTCGACTGGCTTCTAGGTGAAAATTGAGAGTTATTAAGTGTAAAAATGGCTCACTAAAGGTGACCATACACAAAAAAAATCATCGTAGGAGCGCGGCGAGCCTGCCCTGCGACAAACAAGAAACGCTAACAAAAACAGTCGGACGGAAGACTGAACGGTTCAAATCCCAATGAGTATCGCACATTCAAAATAACAGGCCACATCACGCCGACACAACACGTTCGAAATCTCCATATCCCCAATGATACGTTTTTCCTTCCATCCATTTTTCCACCTCACATTTAACAAATAACAAAGGCAGCTATGTTTTTTCTCTTGAATGATATGTTGGTACACCTGGTATACCAAATTTGACAAGCAGTCGCCTTGTTTTTTCCTCTAACAATGTATTTTGATAACAAGCTCATACTTATACAACGAACTAATATGTATACTATAAACGCGCTATTTTTTCTTCAACAAACAGTCATATCTTTTCTATTTATTATGAGACATATGACAAATGACAGAAGCTGTCATATTTTTTCCAAAAGCTGTGATGTTTAAATTACAACGCCCTGTATATATTTTCCCCAACAAATGTGTGAGACGTCCCTGTTCAACTATGATGAGCGTTGACCAATCAGAAACAGCCATATTTTTTTCTGTAACTTGAATTCCCACACCCCAAATGCCGCATGTTTTCTTCGATAAATGACAGATGCACCATGTTTTTTTCTCATGAATCATATTATGATTGTACACCCGATAGAGCAGGCGCCATTTTTTTTCTCATAAATGTTATATTTTGGGACACACAGTTATTTCTTTGAATTAATGTGTTTTGAGACATTCTGTATACAACTTGATTTTTTGACAAGCACTCAACATAGTTTTATTTCCCAAATGATATGTTGGTACACCCTACACGTTACTCTGCAGCTTTGATAATGAACGACTTCTAATGAAATGAAATATCTTGTTTGCACGGTTTTTCCATTACCGATAATGCTGGCTCGGAGACCACGCTCCATAATTTGATATCAGAATATTAGTATGGTAATAATAAAAATTAAATTCAAGTTGTGACAAGTTTTATTTCAAACAAATAATCCATCTTTTAGTAGCCTCTACAATTATTTCCAGAATAACTCTCATCAATATACATGCTAATATTGTGGACACTACAATAAGCATTCTATAGAGATCAAATTCAAATTGTGACTTTTTTTCTCTCGTCTTGCTGAAACAAATTCCTCAGTTTTTGTGTCTATTTCTTGAAGATTTTGAAATATCAGCTTAAGCTTATACTTGGAAGCTGTATTCTTTGGAACATCGCTAACAAATACTGCTAACTGCTCCTCATTGACCCGAGTCATTGTTTTCCATTGTGTTCTATTACAACCATGATCGAAATCATTTACCTTCATGCATATTGCCATGAATTTCAGTTTTTTCGGGGAGATGACATATAAAACATTATTCAATATTGCAGTCAAAAGTATCAAATTTGTTTTCAATTGCGGAGACATATTCTACAATGCTTGAGGTTGGATTTTCTCTAACGGATATCTCGTTTGCTGTAATTTTCGATTGAACAACTTGTCCTCAATACTTAAATGCAGCTTCAGCACATTTTTCTATTCTTCATAAAATTGAATATCTTTTTTTAAATCTTGAACACGCTCCACAAACTCTACTCTACGTCTGTATTCTCTGGATGTCATAGTATTACTAATTAGGGAAACAGGGGGCACGGTGTTACACGGGGTACAGTGTTAAACTACGCGCCAACTTTTTAAATTTGAACTGAAAACCGTACCGCCGTCACTGTCGACACTTCCCATCATTGTTTGATACCGTGCCTGTTTGTAGAGCGCTAAAGTGCATTGAAGCAGAAATATAACCATTTTCGAGTTTTTTAACAGCAAAGTAAGTTTATCATATGTTTAAAAATATGTTTTGTTGGTCTGTAGATAAATATTACAAGTTGTTTTGATATTTGGAACCATAAACACATTAGTTAGCTACAAGCTCACAATATAAACATAACCTTAAAAAATTGTCCAATGTCAGAATTGATATTTGAATAAGAAAACGGCGTTTGGAGCACAGTGTTACAACTGATAGAGGGGTACAGTGTTATACTGTTTTGTATGTGGGGCACACTGTGACACTTACTTTTTTAATTTGAAAACATTGAAACTCGTTAAGTCGGCACCTACCTATATTACAATCAATTGAAGGTATATTTTTATATTCTTTTCAGAACTAAAATGGTACGTAATAGAAATCAGACTCGAAAAATATCCGTTTTTATTGAGGATATGATGAAAACTGCAGTTCTAAATGTTGTGGATAATGGGTGGTCAGTAAGGGCAGCAGCAATCCAAGCCAATGTAGTTCATATGACTTTAAAAAGATATGTGGACAAATATAAAGCTTCGTCTGAAGAGGAACGTACACATTTTCGATTTACGCCCAACTATGGAGTCTATCAAGTTTTCTCTAAACAGCTAGAAGACTTATTAAGAGATTATTTGATTACAGCTTGTAAAATGCACCACGGCTTAACTAGGAAGAATGTAATGCAATTTGCGTATGAACTTGCGGTGGAAAATAATCTGAAATATCCAACATGTTGGAATACTCATAAACAGGCAGGGGTGGACTGGTTATATGGTTATATGAAACGATATCCTGAATTATCGTGCAACCAGTTTCAACGAAACTAATGTTAACGAATTTTTTGATAACCTAGTCAAAGCTTTTAAGAAATTTCCTAATGGTCCAGCTCCAGAAAATATTTATAATTTAGATGAAACAGCACTCACTACCGTAAATAACCCTCCCAACGTCGTAGGACCAAAGGGATTAAAACAAGTTGGGCAGGTAACTTCTGGCGAAAGAGGTGTGTTGGTGACGGCATGCTGTTTTATAAACGCAATAGGGAATTCTGTACCACCTTTTCTTGTATTTCCCAGAGTCAATTTTCAGGACAGAATGTTGAATGGTGCACCTCCTGGATCTGCAGGGGCAGCTGCCAAGACAGGTTGGGTTAATGGTGAAGTTTTTATTGATATATTAAAACATCTACAACGTTTCACAAAATCCTCATCAGAATCTCCCATACTGCTAATTATGGATAATCATGAGTCGCATATTACAATTGCGTCATTGGAATTCTGCAAGTCTAACGGAATTATACTACTGACTTTACCGCCACACACAAGTGGTAAACTTCAACCATTAGATAAATCGATGCATAAGCCGTAAAAAACACATTTTAATAAAGCTTGTAATGACTGGATGATAATGAATCATGAAAAATCGATCACCATATACCAAATAGATGAGCTCTTGGGAAAAGCATATCCTCTCGCATTCATTCCAAATAACATTACCAGTGGTTTTAGGTCGACTGGCATTTGGCCATTGAACAGGCAGATCTTTTCATATGACGATTTTATAGCATCTGCAGTAACAGATAGACCGCCTCCTGTACAGCAGATCACGAACGAAGCAGATGAGATACCAGTACAAGTTACTATTGGAACAGCTGAACCTGAAGCAGAGTTTAACGAAACTCCCACCCACACAACAGCAATTCCAGGATAAACAAACTGAGAAGACACCCTCAGTGGCCTCATTTCAGCTTCCGTCATGTTCAACATCATCAGAAATGCCTTCTACTTCGGTAAAAGAGTCCTCATTAGCTTTGCCACAACAAGTTCGTCCTTATCCCAGAGCAGATGCTAGAAACGAAAACAAAAGAAAGAGTAGAAAGCGTAAAAGTGAAATCTTAACAGACACACCTATTAAAGACGGAATAATATCTGATTTAAAAATTAAACAAGAAAAAAAACGGAAAAAAAATTTCTAAAAAAAGTGGTCGAACAAAAATGTCTACTTTACATACACGGATGCAGAGGCCAACAAAGCGACAAAAATCAGTGAAAAGAAATGTTTTTCAATCAAAGAAACCAAATATTAAAGAAATATCCGATTCAGAAGAATCTGAAGGATCTTACTCATGCGCAGATACTGAGTCCAGTATGGGATCTTTTATAAGTGCAGATGGAGATCCATCAGAAGCAAATGACGATGATAACAAGGAAATTAACATTTGAGATTATGTTCTCATTAAAGAGGGTGTTTCTAAAGGCCTTGAAGTAATGTCCATTGGATATGTTAATAACAAAACCGAAACTACGGTGAACGTAACGTACATCCGCCGTTTGTTTCCTAAGTTTATATTTGTTCCTGCTGATTTAGACTATGTTTTTGATATTTCCCAAATTTTTATGAAATTACCAGCCCCCAAACCTTCAGGCCAGACAGCAAGAAGAAGTGAAATGTTAGTTTTTCCGGTAGATTTTCAGGCATACTATAATGTATTAAAATAAGTCTTATTTGGCTACTATGTAAAGTGTTGAAAAATATATTTTCCGATTACAGCTTTTCACTTATCTCCTATTTATCCCTCAAGTAACAGTGTGCCCCATAGCATGTAACACTGTTCCCCACTAACGGGGCACACTGTTACAATTGTAGTTGTTATACATCACAGTCTAGAAATAAAAGTTTTTCTTTCACTTGATTATCCTGAGACATGGTCCTATCAGGAACAAATCATTTGGTATCGGAAAATTCACTGTGAATAAAATAGCGCCAGAGTAACAAGAAAAAAATATTTTTGTGTAACACTGTGCCCCATGTTCCCCTATTCATCACCAAATCTATGTCTAACATCATCGTCCCCACCGCCTGATATTTGACACATGCAGCAGCAGCCATGTTTTTTTCTACGAATAAACGCACAACAGAAAGCGTTTTCTTTTACTCAATTTCTACCTGACATTTGACACATGTGGCCGTCATGTTCTTTTCTCTTGAATGATATGTTTTGGGAAACCTGGTATACTAAATTTAACCAGCAGTCGCCATGTTTTTTTCTTAAATAATATGTGGGACGCCGTATATACTATTGATGAATACTTCACCAGACCCATTACCCCACCGACCCATTTTCCACCTGACATTTGATACATACATGCAGCAGCCATGTTTTTTCTCTTGAATAATATGTTTTGAGACACCTTGTTCTTTTCTTTTTCTTCCGCTGTATTTTGAGAAAATGCATTTCGTGACTCCTTGTATATGTTACATGTCTCATTTTCCACCGGGTATACCATTTGACGAGCAGTCGCCATGTTATATTGTTTCTTCTCTTTCAAGACGTTAAGAACCATCATGTTTTGTTTTTCCCTATTTTTATTATTACCACACTTTTAAACTCCGAATATTTCACTTACAATCATTATTTTTCGCATATTATTCAAATCACGCTCGGGACTGGGGAATTGTTATCAATCTAAGGGATCTATCGTAACTCTATGAACGCGAAACAGCATCGCAACTCGATGAACGCGAAGCAGCGACCAGCACAGAGAAGTCGCTACTGCGCATGCGGTCATATACAGGGTGGGGCACCGAAAACGAAACAGATCAAAAATCTTCAAAATACATGTGTTGTGAAAAAAATGCAAAAACGCCGATTCCAAAGGGGACATCTTCCTATCATAATCTCAACTGTCATACCTCTCCCCCTACCCCTTGGTCACTATCACCAAAACAATTTGAATAGGGAACGTAGTAAGTAATGTCAATTTTCGCTACATAACTCTCTATTTTGCGGGAAAAACAACTGATTCGTATTCCAAATTATGATACTTCTTTGCAAGTTAATTTGACGTTAATTCGGTGAAAATGCATTAAGGAATTTTTCTATCGAAAAAAACAAAATGGCAGCTCAAAAATGGCGGACAAGATTTAAAAGTATGGTCCGATTTGATTCAAACTTGATAAGTGGGGGTTTTCAGGGTCGGAAATCATAAATCATTTGTCAGTGCAAAAAAACAAGATGGTGGCTCAAAGATGGCGAACAGAATTTGTAATTATGGTCCGTTTCACCCGCCATCTTGTTTTTTGTATCGACAAAAATCATAATTTCCGACCTTGAAAATTCCCACATGCTAATTTTGATTCGAATCGGACCATAATTACAAATTTCGTCCGCCATCTTGGAGCCACCATCTTGTTTTTTTTTGCATTATCAAGTTTGAATCAAATCGGACCATAATTTTAAATCTGGTCCGCCATTTTGTTTTCTTCCTCAGAATAATTCCATAATGCATTATCACAGAACTTATGTCAAATTAGCTTGCAAATGAAGTATCTTAATTTGGAACACAGATCAGTTATTTTTCCCGCAAGAGGGCGCCAAAATATAAAGTTGGGTAGCAAAAATTGACATAGCTGAATTCCTTATGAAATAACCTTTTTAATGATGTGTCACACGTATTACTTTCCCTATTCAAATTGTTTGGGTGATAGTGACCAAGGGGTAGGGGGAGAGGTTTGACAGTTGGGGTTATAATAGGAAGATGTCCCCTTTTAATCAAAAATCGACGTGTTTTTGCATTTTCTTCACAACACTTGTGTTTTGAAGATATTCCATCTGTTTCGTTTTCGGTGCCCCACCCTGTATAGACTTACTACTGCAAACAACACTCTTCTCCGAAGAAAAGAAAGTTTGCAAGATAGAATCGTTCCCAAACACGAAATGACTTTCGATACATCAGAAATCTATCAGAGTATGTATTTGAGTTGTACACTATTGAGGGTCTATATATTTTTTTTCTCAATGTATATATTCATCTAACATATACAGTATTGAGCAATATACTTTGAACCATCTACAAGCTATGTCATGTTGGCAGCTGTCATGTCGATCGTACTGTACATCAGCCCGCCTTACGAGGAGGTGAAATACAAGTTTCTTTTATGAATGAGAAAAATCATTCTAACAGCACCAATAAAACAAGGTTGGTTCAATCTCTGGTCAACGATGGATATTTGCCTGTGCTGGAAGCCGAAATTTCACCCGATGCAACTGTATACAAATTGATAAAGATTTTCGCAACAACACTTTCCGAGAAATTGGCTGGTTTTTGTTACAAGCGATTTTTTCCAAGGCTAAATTTTAATTGCATATCAGATCGACAATAAAGACAGACACAAAAATCGAGTAATTTAAAGTAAGACGACATGACATCTCAATTGGAGCACCCCACACATGAAGACAATCTCGCCATTCTTCAGGATTAGTTCTCGAAACCGACGGCGTAAATAATTGCGTCATCCTTTTCGCACACGACGCAAATCTCTCTCGTAATGATTTTCTATGAATTGATAACCAACTGTTTTCGTCTTTCGAATAAACACCACAGAAGCTGGAATTCGAAAACAAAGCCATAAATCGATATTGCAATTCTAAGAAATATCGAAAGCGGCGACAAAATTTGTTGACAACAAACTTCCATCGAGGCCGAAGTTCAAAAACAGAGTCACAAATAATTTGCAATTTTAGGAAATATCAAAGGTGGCCACCGATAAGGCCACCGATAGCCAAAAGGTAAGGAATTCGCTCACGGCCGAAGGAAATGCAAACATTTCGAGACCGCTTAGCCTATAGCGCCATCTTCATCAACCAAGAAGGCAACAAGGGCGGCACCAAGAATTGTCTCGTCACCGATCGCCAATTCTAATAGGGCATGTGTGTCCCAGAACATACTCAAAATCTCGGTTCCAGAACATAATTTGTTCATCTAGTATTAAAGAAAAGCTTATCTGGCTATTTTTGTGGACAAAAATGGAGATACATAATTTTGCACATCTATATCTATATCATTTTTGCAATAGTTTCATTGTTTTTCAGCTACTTCTGATAAATCATCTTCATTTAGCGGCATCTTACGTATTACATTCGAATGAGTTTTTGATTTCTGACTGCATTTCCATAGTGAGCACGAATGAAATGTATTGAAATAAATCCAGATATCCAGATATTGAAGTCTTAACATTTATATCTGACTAGGGAACAAAATATATTCCCCATTGTTGTTTGGATTCGTTGTTGCACATGACTACTTGGTTTTACCAGCTCGAAAGTAAAAGACTGTGTACTTCCGAAGCACAATGTTTTGATTGGTCCTCATAACGCAGGAGGTGGAAGTTTCATATAACGAGTGAAATCACAGTGCGGTACCAAATCGGATCTCCAGTGTGATTCAAAATCATTTTAATTTCAATGGAAACGATGCAATCATCAACGTGTGAATTCAATGAAATATGTGATAAATTTCAAGCAGAAATCATCAGCAGGTTAATATTTTCCTGCATCTTCTTGCGTGACATCATTTCATCTCACTAGATCAATAACTCAATTGTATTTACTCACCGTTTAGTGTGCCCTCATCGAAAGTAGAAGATATAACAGCATTCCTGTAAACATCATCCAATATTGGTGGGTCTTTTGGTAAGAAACCACCTGGAAAGATAAACTGTATGAAGAAATCAAAACACTGATGAATAATAATAATAATAATAATAATAATACCTCATAAACACTCGTTGAGTGAATCCAAAGGCATAGCCTGTGTGGGTAGAGGACGACTATTATTATTATTTACCGTGGCACTCCGAACCCGGAAAACCTACAGCACCACCTTGGGTGGTCGGTGTGCACTACAAGCTAGCACTAGACGAGATTGGCATCTAGACAACTCACAATATACTTGCATTTCAACAAGGCATGCGGTCGCCTATCGATCAGATATAAATTAGTTGAGAAAAATTCTCGTACCTATATCAGATTCGAACCGACTATCGCTATGCTGGAGTTTCGAACGGCCTGTGCATCAGACCGCTAAGCCACCGACCACCCTCAATACATATCAAGACATACCTTCTGTTTTCAGTGGCGGCAAAAAATTATTATGGTATCCAAAAGAGGGATCTGTATCTGTGACTCGTACTTGAGGTTTATTCATTCCCACTTTGGGCATTTCTTTCATGTCCAATGCATCCTCTGCCACAAAAGGAATTATTCTGGAATAAAAATTGTATATTGTCGAATGTATCTGAGTGCAGTGAAAATCAATTTCGTTCAGGAATTATGTTGTAAATTAAAATAAATACAATACAATAAAAGTCTTAAAATTAATAAAATCTGATACCACATACAGTCAATATATGTATAACATAAACGCTAATACAGGAGTCACCATTTAAAACAAAACAGACGAAATATCTGATTCCACGTCAAAAAATCGCTCGTACATGTAATCACATTTGTTAAGGGGGAGGTTTTTGTTACCATTTTTAACACTGCAACTTCAACCCTCTAGGGCGGGTTGAACCAACCCTTACTATTTCATATGGAACGAGAGGTCGAGTGATACCTCTTTTGAAAGGGCATTTAATTCTCTTTCAAATGACATCTTATTGGTGAATTTCGGTGAGATTAAATGAACGAGAAATCAGATATTTCGTCTGTTTCATTTTAAATGGTGATCCCTGTATATAAAACATGACAGATAAAACCCAAGATAAATTAAAATTGTAGGCTCAGCAAACAAGAGACTAACAAATATTTCAGTCTTCAAAAATTGTCATTCTGATATTTTTTCAACTTACTCTTGAAAGACACAAGTGTACAACATTTGTTGATGACTAGTGGAAGCTGATTATATATTTTCAATCCTTTACAAAACACAAATGTTTCTGTTCCTTATTTCGATACCCTCTGAATTGAAAAATCATTTCTCGATCGTGTATTATAATTATGAACTTGATACTTGTCATTTACAATATCTTGTAAGTATGGAGGAGCATCACCAGATTTTATTTTGAAAATAAATATTAATGTTTGATATTGCCTAAATTGTTTAACTGGTAACCATTCCAATGTGTCCAACATATTTTTCATTGAAGTTTGTTTGGGACATTTTAATATTATGCTCATTGCACGATTTTGCAATTTTTGAAATCAATCGATTTCATTCAGATTCAGTAGAAATAAAATAGTTGCAGAGTAATTAAAATGCGAAATGATGAGAGTATTGTATATCACCATCAACGACCACTGGGTTAGAAATTTTGCAAATTTATATAGATAATTGATTTTGAATGATACAATTCTGATAACATTACTTGCATGTTCTTTGAATTTTCAGATTCCGTTCAACTATCACACTTTAATATCTGAATTGCTCAACTCTCTCAATAATGTCATTACCAATTTTCATTTCATTCTTGTTGTCATAAATTTCACAGAAATCTTTGTGATCTCATAAACCACTGATGATCTTATATTTTGTTTATTATATTGACTTTAAGAAAATTTAAGCCACACCACCTATTGATATTTTCTAACGTTTCATTGAGTACATCGATAAGTCTGTTACTGTTGTCACATGAATAATATATGAGGGTGTCATCAGCAAAGAGATGCATTCCACATTCTCCCGCTACTCCAACTATATCATCTATATAGAGAAGGAATAGGAGGGGACAAAGTACACTTCCCTGAGGGACTCCACGCTAACACCCAAGATAGTCATCTACTCTAATGCATCCTCGACAATACTCAAACTCTCCAGTTTTTTTATCAAGCGATTTCTATCAATAGTTTCAAATGCCCTCCGTAGGTCAAGAAGTATAGCTCCAGTTATATAATTTTTCTCCAAATTATTTTTCCATTCATTCAGAACACATTGGAGTGCAATTTCACAATTATGTTTACTTCTAAATCCAGACTGTGAGCTGTTTACTATGTTATTTTTTCCAAATGATCCAAAATTTGTTTTGAAACAATTTTTTCCAGAATGTTATCCATTCAGCTGAGCATATTGATAGGACGCTGATCAGAAGCTTTGAAGCGATGACGGTTGATATTTTAAGTTCATTTGGTACTTTGCATACTTCAATAGAAGTGTTTATTAAATTTAGAAGCGGTGCGGTAATACTAGGGAAACAATTTCTTATAAAACGCATACCAATCTCATCAGGGCTCCCCTTATTTGGCATAGATATGATGAGTTCTTCAAGTTCCGCATAAGTTACTGATTTGAAGCGTTTTAATAATAAGTTATTATTTTGTCTCTGCCTAATAGGAATCTCTTGCCCGGAATGATCGATTCCATCGGTAATTTGATTGATACTGTCAATGTAGTAATTATTCAAACAGTTGGGCATTTCTTCTATGTTAGTAATAATTTTATTTTCGCTTATTTCTAATGTGGTGAAATCTAAGTCAGGTTTGTTTTTGGGAATTAGTGTCTTCAAATTTTTCCACATTTCTCTCGAGTTGCTTTTGTTTTCAATTACCCTGGTTTCATAAAATTTAGATTTTTTTTCTCATTGTGTTAACCGCGGTACTACGAATTTGTTTGTAGTTTTTCCAATGTTCCCTTGTTTTTTTACTACTGTATAACTTATAACTTTCATCTCTATTTCTCGTAGCTATTTTCACTTCTTCATTCCACCATACTTCAAAAGCGGGTCGAATTGTGATAAGTCTTTTAGGTACAACTTTATCCAGCGTTTTCATAATTGGACCCCGTTATGCAATAAAGAAACAATCGGCAAAAACATAATTCAGAGTAAAATTAGAAAAATGTAGTCTACTGATTATTGAAAACGATTTTTTATTCAAAGAAGGACATTTTTAATTGTTTAATGTTTTTTCTATCGAATTATAACCTTAAGAAACAAACTGCAAAACCTTAAGAACGATATTTGAGCTTAAAAGTAGTTGGTTCCTTTTTGTGCTAGTAGACTTTGTGTATTCATGTAAGAGAGAATACATTTTTTAAAGATATTATTTACTTCATTATTATCTCTATGTTTGACACACAAACAAACAAACAAATTTCACGATATCAGATACAATATCATTCATACAAGCACCGGGTTTAATTATAGTTTGAACAAAAAATATATTGTTAAATCTATTTCGTATAATTTTCCACTTGGTGGAAACGCTTAGAATACGGGGAACCCTTGTATTCTTTCACATTATTTTGTATAAGTTTATCCAAATACCGTCCACCTTCATCGCACAGTACCAATTTTATATTGATAACCGTTTCTTCTCCGTGTGCCATGCTTCGTTTTTGTTCCCTATCATTTGCTCCCAACTTTTCGATCCTTTTTGCTTCTCCTCTCAAGTCCTTTATCTCTTGGCAGTATGACTCATTTTCTTTCTCAAGTGTTTTAATTGTGTTAGTCAAGGTTATATTTTTCACAACTTTTTTCTGTATATTCGTGTATAATATTAAAATCCCTCGGTTTAATATTGTCCTCTCGATGTGGTTCATAGTAGACCCACTCAGTATATTTTTTGCTCATCACTGTCGATGCTGGTCGCTAGACGGACTTGTTTTTCTGGATATCAATGATTTAGTGCAAATTCCCGATTCCTACTATCAACAGCCAAAAACCAGCCCTGCATACAGTCCATTCCAGTCAAATCCTGGATGAGGTGGTTGGCACCCCAGAAAATGCTCAAGTCGAACGAAGATCACCGGTAAGTCCTCTTCTTTCCGACCTTCTATTGACAGTGGATTTTATTTCAACAAATTTCTTTTGTTTTCAAATTCAAGTGAAAGATCTTGAATTCATTTCAAACATTCCGATATTCGCTCTCCGATCGCAAAGAGGAATCCCCTTCTTTTGCGATACTCACAGTTTTTTGCCATCTGAGAATAATAAAACTGTCTCTCTATTTATTAGCTCGTGATTCATTCGTTTTTTTGGCGGAAACTCTTTGGAATCCCTTTCGAACGTATACACTACGTAAAACAATTTAGGTATGTCTGTTAAACAATTGAAACAATATCGCGCTGCGCGAGATATTGCAATGGCGAGAATATCTGAAATTCACCAATGCGCAACAGATGCTAAAACAGAGCATACTATGTTCAAAATGAGGTATACTGCTGTCATTACTATTATGGTTACTCAAGATACTGTAGATTTAGAACCTGAACATGAAATTAGAATTAGGGTAGATACTCAATATTTTTTTGAAGCAGATACGAAACCTCTTCCTTTCTCAGGTAATCATTCTGGTATAAGACTACCAAAATTAAATATTCCCAATTTTAATGGTTCATTGAAAACGAGGCCAACTTTCATTGTTATGTATGATTCATTGATCCATAAAAATGACTCGATTTCAAACGTGGAGAAATTCCAGTATTTATTATCAGTCCTAACTGGACCTGCATTAGCCATCATCAAAACTATCCCTATAGAAAAAGACGATTATGATATTGCATATAAAAATTTGATGGATCGATATTGATAAGCGAGCTCTGGCAACATTTTAATGGGAAGAGATTAATAACGCACCAAAAGTCTCTAGCGAATCATTTGGTGATTAACGAAGTTTGTTAGATATCTCTCATATCGATCTGCAGTCTCTAGATGATTCAAATTTTCCAGTTGATCAATGGGATTTTGTGCTTTTCAATCTCCTCAGTAAAAAGATTAATGACGACTCTCTTAAATGGTTTAAATTGAAACATGCATGTTCCCACATATGATGCGTTGCATAAGTTCTTGTGTGAACAATGCGCTGCTTTCAAGTCGATCTCTCTGGCAAGAACTGTTACAAAAGCTACATCTCATCCAAATAAGAGGTTTCCTTCACAAAACAAAAGAATCTCCTCCACTT
Organism: Chrysolina americana; assembly: GCA_958502065.1. NCBI lineage: Eukaryota > Metazoa > Arthropoda > Insecta > Coleoptera > Chrysomelidae > Chrysolina > Chrysolina americana. The sequence goes on from OY293413.1 coordinate 51,224,943, forward strand.
TTGTTGTGAACACTCCGGAAAGAACGAATGAATGTCCACTTTGTAAAATGAATCATCCAATATACAAGTGTCCCACTTTTACAGCAAAGTCTCCAAAGGAGAGATATGATATTTCTGAACAACATAAATGGTGTATCAAATGTTTAGGGTACAAACACTCTACACTAAATGGCGCATCCCGGTCCTGCTGCTGTATATGTAATGCCAGTTCTCACCACACACTCTTGCATTTCACCGATAATTCTTCTCAAAAATGTATTCTTGATCCTGTAGCATCAGAACCATTCTCTTCTCATGGACCTGAAACTACTTTGATGACCAACACTCTTGAGGCTTCAATGGATTTATTCTCCACAGCCAGAGTTGAAGTTCGCGATCATGAAGGAAACTATAAAATAATTCGAGCTCTCATTGACTCTGCTAGTCAAGCTTCTTTCATCACTGAAGAATGTGCAGAGAGTCTGAAATTACCCAGACTTTCCTCCAATATTTCCTTTCACGGTCTAGGTAATATGTCCTCATGCACTTTCTCTCATCTTTCTGTCTTGGTACACCCCATTGGAGCTGTTCACTCCACCATTCAGGTGAAAGCCAATATCATCCCAAAAATATCTTCTCTCTTACCGAATGAATTGGTTTCAGTAGAGAGATGGCCTCAACTTGCTAATATTCATTTGGCAGACTCGGCCTTCAATGTGCCTGGACCTATCGATATGCTGCTTGGCGCTGATGTATTTTCTATTATTTCACGAGATAGTCCAGGAGATGAACTTTCAATCTTTAAAACGGTGTTTGGATGGATTTTAATGAGAAGAGTTTCTATTACCACTTCCTTTGAGATTAATTCATTTCACGTATTATGTGAAAACAAATCATCTCTGGATGAAACTCTCAAGTTATTTTGGCAATTGGAACAAATTCCAGTTATCCAAACTCTCTCTCCTGACCAAATTCTGTGTAAGGAAACATTCCAAAAAACACATTCTCGTGACTCTTCTGGACGATATTTAGTATCACTCTTCTTCAAAGAATCGACACCCCATTTCGTTCACACCCGTTCTGCAGCAGCCCTACGCTTCTTCTATTCATTGAAGTGTCGACTTCATCGCAATCTCGCTGCGTTTATAGACTACTCTAACATAATGAAGGAATACCTCGACAGCGATCATATGGAACCTGTGCCTATTCCCCTTCATATTAAAACACTTATTATATACCCCATCATGGTGTAGTCAACCCTCATAGCTCTACCACGAAAATGAGAGTTTTTTCCAATGCCCTGTTCAAATCTCCCACGTGTATTTCTCTGAATGACACTTTGTTAGTAGGGAAAAAACTCCAGCAAGATATTGTGTTTGTTCCAATGAATTTTCGTTTGCTTCGATGTTTTCACACCGGATATCAAGGCCATGTTCACAAATATTCTTGTGCATCAATCTCATCGCGATTTCCACAGAATCCTTTGGCTTTTTTCAAAAAATTATCCAGTTCAAGATTTTCGTTTAAAGGTCGTCCCATTTGGAAAATGTACCAGCCCTTGTTTAGCTATGAGACTTTTACTGCAGCTATCAGAAGATGAAAAAGATAATTTTCCTAAGGTAAGATGTTTATATAGATGATATCTGTTCTTGAGGAGATACGGTGCAAGAAACTTTCTCTCTCCAACGAGAACTGATAGCGTTATTGAAAAGGGGTTGTTTTACATTGCGAAAATGGTCGAGCAATCACCCTGATCTCCTCAAGGACTTTCCTTCAGAAGAATGTCAAAAATCTCAACTATCTTTTCATTGTGGTGATAGTACTGATTCCGTTGAAGTGTTAGGGCTCAAATGGCTTTCGCATACCGATGAGTTTACTTATAATGTTACCATCCTGAACAAACCGTGCACAAAACGCACAATCCTCTCAGGAGTTGCTCGGATTTTTGAGCCGATGGGTTTTTTTATCCCCTCTCTCTTATTTCTCAAAATTTCACATTCAACATCTTTGGAGTCTAGGATATGATTGGGACCAAGCACCACCTCCGTATATTGTCCATAAATGGACCCAGTATAAAAAAGAAATTCCATGTGTTTCGGACATCAAAGTACATCGATATGTGCTCGGATTGACATACCTGTCATGCGAACTGCATGGCTTTACAGATAGTTCAGAACGAGGAGCAGAGGTGTATTTTCGCTTCAAACTCCGTGGGGATGACTATAAAATCACATTGGTTAGTGGAAAATCCAAAGTGAAACCATTAAAACGATAATTTCCCCTATATTATAAAAACCGATCAAATGCCATAATTTTCTCATTTCGAACCAATGAGAACTTACAGGCCTTTGTGAAAACACTTCATCCAGCCCGTGGTATTTTCGAAACGGTGTTTCGCTTCTACCTTGTGTTTACATTTCCATAGTTACGACAATCACGGTAAACATAGAAACGTCAATTTGACGGTTCAACTCTTCAACTGACATTGATTACACAAGATGAACCGTTCTTGCAATACGCTTTTAGTCCATAATATCATGTATTCGTGAAATTTTCTGATGGAGCTGTGTGCTGCAGCACTTCTTGCGAAACTATTGATACTGTCTTTGCTTGGAGTGATTTGATGGTTATTCTTGCATAGATAAAGTCGTCCCCTCATCGTTGAAAACCCTTCGTCAGCAACAGGGTGAGCTACATTCAAGAGCAAATCGCCCCAAGCCTTTGGCATCACGTCAGTTCCAATCACAATTCCGCTGATTGTGCTTCACGAGGTTTACTCCCATTGGAATTATTAAATCACTCTCTCTGGTTCCACAACACATGTCGCCCACTTCTATCCCAAGTGTTGAACATTCGATTGTCGAAGAGGAAGAAAAGGGAATAACTCTTTTTACCTTTCTCTCCCTTGATACTCTAGATAATCTTCTCGAAAATTATTCTTCTCTTCATAAAATCAATAGAATAATTTCCAATTGTTTTCGTTTCATGAAAAACTCGAAAAACTCTCCTCAAAAATAGGTACCTGTCTTCATACAATATGAATTATATCACTACTTGCCTGTTGGGAAAAGTTTCCCCAAAATGTTTCAAGCCAACCCTGTTCATCTGCTTCTTCTACATCTGCTTATGTCATTCAAATATTTATTCATGTACAAATGTCAAAAAAACTAGTGTGCGTATATCATGGGACAGTCGATTGAAAATAGTAGTCATAAAAAGTTCTTTCGAACTAGCGTCTTCGTTTTTCTGTTGGAAAATATTCCTTTAATGGAATTTACATCCATGATATCCTAATATAATTCACGAGTAGATGATATTCTACAATTCCATGAAAAAGATTCTATAAAATTGCAGACGCATTATCGTCTGACCTATCCTTGCACTGATGAGAGGAAATTAACCTCGAAACATGCATGTATGCAGGTGGTCATTTCCAACAAAAATGAAGGATTAATATTCAATGGCTTTATAACAAGTAGCACTTGCAATTATGTGTCCGTGAGGAACGTTGCACAAATAGAAGACAGATATAATTCAATATCCATAGGGGGAAGTAGCTGTTTTCTGTCAGATATTTGCCTCAATATCCATTCTATGGAATTGTGTGGAGAGACAGGCATTTTTTGGTTTTACAAAATTTTTGTTCCCTAGAATTGAACTCTCCTATATACTCTCTCGAACTTTGTTCGTTTTATGTACTTTTGATCTCTGCCTGGAGTCAGTGCTACCAGGAGGAGAGACTTTGTCTGAGATTTTCAACTTCCGACAGGTTCGAGTGAACTTGTACTTTCTCGTGAAGTTATTGACATCAGTCTTGGTCGGGTTAACCACGTTGTTGTTTTGCGCTTAGTACGGCAGAATTTCTCTATCCCAATGAATTTCGATCTGCGCAGCAGCAACAACGCCTGATAATGAATGGGAGGTCGTATTGTGACCCTCCCGGAATCCGAACTGTACATCAGGGACAATTTTAAGCATTTCCACAAGGCTCAACATTTGTCGGAAGTCATTTCATGACGTCCGTTAGCTCCTCATAGTTGGTCAATATCTAGGCCAGTCTATTAGGGCAAATAAGGGGAGGCAGAGTTTTGCGGAATTTAGAGTGTTCTTTCTGATATTTGACGTCATGCACCTGTTTGTGGACCTCCGCGTATTCTGTCAATAACTTCAATGTCATCCTTAGAGATATTCGATTTTATTGATGTTATAGCATTAAGAAACTCGAACCGTAAACCGGAACTCGAACCAGTCGGTATTTCTGTAATCATACTTCAACTGAGGGGAAATATCATCTCCCTTGCACTTAAGTTGAAATAAGACGTGGTCGTGATCCAAAGCCATCTCGTGTATGACTTTGAGGTCACTCAGATCCGTAACATACTTGTTGAGTACCAACATGGTAGGGGTGAACTCGTTCCAAGCTCTTTGGATTGCACAATTACCACCTCAGTATTGATGGAATACTCACAGAGGTTTTCACCATTTGTATTGGACTGGAAACCACGGATTCATTGAGACGTCCTAGCATTCAGGTTACAAATCAGCAACTTTCTAGCTTGTACTAGAGAGTTTGTCCAATTCAGGTTGTGGAAATATAATTTTCGGGGAATTTTATACCGCGAACACACAGGTTCCATCCGTCAATTTTATACTGACGTTTTCTAGGAACTTTGTTCAGGTGACATCTATGTGTACGCGACCCCGTTCTTGATGACGATGGCCACACGTCTACCCCTCAATGCCTGAGGGCAGTCGGTCCTGACAGTGAAAACGCCTCTAAGACGCAGCCTATGAATCGGCTGTATGGGGTGGCCTTAGCTCTGGCGGTGGTGGTGTAGTCATAAAGGGGCTGGGAAGGGATCCAGGATAACTTGCCATCATATGTTGGATTCCTGATGGAGGGCTACTGTGCCCCTGGGCTTTCTGGTGCCAAGCATTTGTCTATGGCGGCTACGCCTGAATATCTTCTGTGTTTTCCTCATCGGTTTCTAGGCCTTCTTATATTCTATGAATTGAATTCTGCGTTGATATACTGGACAATCAACGCTATTTGTAGGATGCCTGTCCTGGCAGTTGAAGCAGGTTGTAGGCATATCTCGGGTTTGGTAAAGGTGAAGGTGAGATGTTTTTCAGGATACTTCAGACATCTGACTTTTCTGGCACATTTAGATATGGCGACCCCCACCGCTGACATCTGTGGCACTGCACTATAGCTCTTTCATTTTCTCCGAATTCCTACGTAACCCATCTGGAATTGGCCTGAACTTGGTGTCTATCCGCATCACTTTATAGATGTGTATACCATACACGCCTCTCAACTCCTCGATGAGGTTCTCTTGGTTAATATTAGCATCCAAACCATTTAGCAAAAAACGTGATTTTCTTCATTGGGAGAGTATATGAGTGACTTTATAGTACGAGAGCTAGTAAGTGAACTCTCCGAATAACGGTATGTCTGTAAGGCTAGAAATCCTTATAGTGATGAGTCATAGCATGCTAAGTACGGTAACCATTGCCATATACCCTTGAAAGTGTAAATGAAATCTAAAAAAAAAACTTTTAAAAAAATTTTTATACGAGTTTGTCCATTCATTGAGAAGTTCAATAAAAAATTGACAGACGTTTTCAATGATCACAAGTACCTCACAGCTGAAAATTTGAAATTTTTATATTTGTTTGTATAAGCGATTTTAAGAAGATAAGTACAATGACAGGCGGTTTTGGCTAGCATAAGTCTTCGACAGGTGAGGGGAAAGATGCTGTGGGAGTGCGAGTAAGAGGCATAACGTGAACTTATTCCGAACCGTTCATGAATAATTCGAAGAAATATAATTTGAACTTTCAAACTGCGATTGTAAAAAAATCTTTTTCCTGCGAAATCAGGGTCAAGTGCATTTTTTAAGAAATGTCATGTACCTATATCAGCACATTTTTCAGACATTTCACTATCCTCCATCTACCCATCCAATATTAATAACTTTCTTCCATCTACTTGAACGTTATGATTTTGCGTCTGCAGATGCATGCCAAAAGGAATTTAAGAGGAAATAACTTTGATACCATTTGACAGATGGATGTGTGATATTTCCGATCAATCCTCAAATCCTTAAATTATAGTGGGTGGCTCAAAATTATGGGAACTCTCATGGTAATACATACATTGTAATTACTGTTTATTTTATCAATCTGATTTCTGCCAGATGAGTCATTTCCAAATAGCTGTAGGGTAACGCCTCTAATTCCTATTTTATCTAAATACGTCAACAGGATTTGACTGTGTCAAATGCTTTCGTCAAATCTAGAAAAACTGTTATTTCTTCCCAGTATTGAAATTACTCCATATACTGTGAACCAATTGAAAGACGGAATTTTCAGTTGACATGTGTTCTCTTAATCCAAACTGACATTCATGTGAAATATGGTTCCTTTCCAAGTAATTTACTAGTCTAGTTGTAAATTGGAACCGTGAAAGAGTGTTTAAAAGCGATTTTGCATTAAAGCTGTTTTATCTTTCCTTCCTGTCTCAGAGACGGGTGGTCCTTCATTGTTATAACGAATGACAATTTGTGTATTAAACTTCGAAAACATACCAATTGGCTGTTGATTCTCAAACTCCTGGTACTCGATTTTGAACCAATGCTGGATCATTCTCAGCCCAAATAAATCAAAGTGAAAAATAATTCCGTAAAACCCAAAAATGCCTGTCTCTCCACACAATTCCACAAAGTGGATATTGAGGCAAATATCTGATAGAAAACAACTACTTCCCTCTACGGATATTGAATTATATCTGTCTTCTATTTGTCCAAAGTTCCTCACGGACACATAATTGCAAGTACTACTTGTTATAAAGCCATTGAATATTGATCCTTCATTTTTGTTGGAAATGACCACCTGCATACATGCATGTTTCGAGGTTATTTTCCTCTCATCAGTGCAAGGATAGGTCAGACGACAATGCGTCTTGTTCCACAAATATGAATGATAATATTCAAAAGCCTTATAGTATCCGTCTACGAATGGAACTGCGACTCACAATAAAGTATTTGTGGAACAAGACGCATTGTCGTCTGACCTATCCTTGCACTGATGAGAGGAAATTAACCTCGAAACATGCATGTATGCAGGTGGTCATTTCTAACAAAAATGAAGGATTAATATTCAATGGCTTTATAACAAGTAGCACTTGCAATTATGTGTCCGTGAGGAACGTTGCACAAATAGAAGACAGATATAATTCAATATCCGTAGGGTGAAGTAGCTGTTTTCTGTCAGATACTTGCCTCAATATCCATTCTATGGAATTGTGTGGAGAGACAGGCATTTTTTGGTTTTACGAAATTTTTGTTCCCTAGAATTGAACTCTCCTATATACACTCTCGAACTTTGTTCGTTTTATGTACTTTTGATCTCTGCCTGGAGTCAGTGCTACCAGGAGGAGGGACTTTGTCTGAGATTTTCAACTTCCGACAGGTTCGAGTGAACTTGTACTTTCTCGTGAAGTTATTGACATCAGTCTTGGTCGGGTTAACCACGTTGTTGTTTTGCGCTTAGTACGGCAGAATTTCTCTATCCCAATGAATTTCGATCTGCGCAGCAGCAACAACGCCTGATAATGAAGGGGAGGTCGTATTGTGACCCTCCCGGAATCCGAACTGTACATCAGGGACAATTTTAAGCATTTCCACAAGGCTCAACATTTGTCGGAAGTCATTTCATGACGTCCGTTAGCTCCTCATAGTTGGTCAATATCTAGGCCAGTCTATTAGGGCAAATAAGGAGAGGCAGAGTTTTGCGGAATTTAGAGTGTTCTTTCTGATATTTGACGTCATGCACCTGTTTGTGGACCTCCGCGTATTCTGCCAATAACTTCAATGTCATCCTTAGAGATATTCGATTTTAATAATGTTATAGCATTAAGAAACTCGAACCTTAAACCGGAACTCGAACCAGTCGGTATTTCTGTAATCATACTTCAACTGAGGGGAAATATCATCTCCCTTGCACTTAAGTTGAAATAAGACGTGGTCGTGATCCAAAGCCATCTCGTGTATGACTTTGAGGTCACTCAGATCCGTAACATACTTGTTGAGTACCAACATGGTAGGGGTGAACTCGTTCCAAGCTCTTTGGGTTGCACAATTACCACCTCAGTATTGATGGAATACTCACAGAGGTTATCACCATTTGTATTGGACTGGAAAACACGGATTCATTGAGACGTCCTAGCATTCAGGTTACAAATCAGCAACTTTCTAGCCTGTACTGGAGAGTTTGTCCAATTCGGGTTGTGGAAATATAATTTTCGGGGAATTGTATACCGCGAACACACAGGTTCCATCCGTCAATTTTATACTGACGTTTTCTAGGAACTTTGTTCAGGTGACATCTATGTGTACGCGACCCCGTTCTTGATGACGATGGCCACACGTCTACCCCTCAATGCCTGAGGGCAGTCGGTCCTGACAGTGAAAACGCCTCTAAGACGTAGCCTATGAATCGGCTGTATGAGGTGGCCTTAGCTCTGGTGGTAGTGGTGTAGTCATAAAGGGGCTGGGAAGGGATCCAGGATATCTTGCCATCATATGTTGGATTCCTGATGGAGGGCTACTGTACCCCTGGGCTTTCTGGTGCCAAGCATTTGTCTATGGTGGCTACGCCTGAATATCTTCTGTGTTTTCCTCGTCGGTTTCTAGGCCTTCTTATATTCTATGAATTGAATTATGCGTTGATATACTGGACAATCAACGCTATTTGTAGGATGCCTGTCCTGGCAGTTGAAGCAGGTTGTAGGCATATCTCGGGTTTGGTTACTTCAGACATCTGACTTTTCTGGCACATTTAGATATGGCGACCCCCACCGCTGACATCTGTGGCACTGCACTATAGCTCTTTCATTTTATCCGAATTCCTACGTAACCCATCTGGAATTGGCCTGAACTTGGTGTCTATCCGCATCACTTTATAGATGTGTATACCATACACGCCTCTCAACTCCTCGATAAGGTTCTCTTGGTTAATATTAGCATCCAAACCATTTAGCAAAAAACGTGATTTTCTTCATTGGGAGAGTATATGAGTGACTTTATAGTACGAGAGCTAGTAAGTGAACTCTCCGAATAACGGTATGTCTGTAAGGCTAGAAATCCTTATAGTGATGAGTCATAGCATGCTAAGTACGGTAACCATTGCCATATACCCTTGAAAGTGCAAATGAAATCTAAAAAAAAAACTTGTTGCTGTAAGCTTGAAATTTATATACGAGTTTGTTCATTCATTGAGAAATTCAGTAAAAATTTGACAGACGTTTTCAATGATCACAGGTACCTGACAGCTGTAAATTTGAAATTTTTATATGTGTTTGTATAAGCGATTTTAAGAAGATAAGTTCAATGACAGGCGGTTTTGGCTAGCATTAGTCTTCGACAGGTGAGGGGAAAGATGCTGTGGGAGTGCGAGTAAGAGGCATAACGTGAACTTATTCCGAACCGTTCATGAATAACTCGAAGAAATATAATTTGAACTTTCAAGCTACGTTTGTAAAAAAATCTTTTTCCTGTGAAATCAGGGTCAAGTGCATTTTTTAAGAAATGCCATGTACCTATATCAGCACATTTTTCAGACATTTCACTATCCTCCATCTACCCATCCAATATTAATAACTTTCTTCCATCTACTTGAACGTTATGATTTTGCGTCTGCAGATGCATACCAAAAGGAATTTAAGAGGAAATAACTTTGATACTATTTGACAGATGGATGTGTGATATTTCCGATCAATCCTCAAATCCTTAAATTATAGTGGGTGGCTCAAAATTATGGGAACTCCCATGGTAATACATACATTGTAATTACTGTTCATTTTAACAATCTGATTTCTGCCAGATGAGCCATTTCCAAATAGCTGTAGGGTAACGCCTCTAATCCCTATTTTATCTAAATACGTCAACAGGATTTGACTGTGGCAAATGCTTTCGCCAAATCTAGAAAAACTGTTATTTCTTCCCAGTATTGAAATTACTCCATATACTGTGAACCAATTGAAAGACGGAATTTTCAGTTGACATGTGTTCTCTTAATCCAAACTGACATTCATGTGAAATATGGTTCCTTTCCAAGTAATTTACTAGTCTAGTTGTAAATTGGAACCGTGAAAGAGTGTTTAAAAGCGATAGGTACATATCCTTGTACAGAATACAGGTTGATAATTATGACACAATCACTCATAAACCGATTATATTTTTTTATGAATTGAACAGATATACCATCGTGGCCCACAGAGTTGTTGTTTTAAAATTAGAAATTATGTTCATTACTTCGTTTTCTGAAACGGGAGTTAAGAAAATGGTATATGTAATGCATTAATCCTTTTCTGGTAATGTGTTGTGTATCAATTCTATTTGCCATAAGCTGCCCAATATATGCAAAAAAACTCTTAAAGTAATTTGTTTTGTTTTTGTCTTCGGATATTTTTTGTCCATTCTATAATGTTATATTTGTCTCGGCATTTCGAGTTGCTGTTTGTCATTTCCTTAATATTCTACCATATTTTACGATAGTTTTTCTGGGCATCGTTGATTTTACTCATATGTATATAACAATTTTTTGGGGTTTTGGTGAGATTATTGAGACAGTTTCTATATATCTCACAATCTGTTTGAAGTTCTTCCAAGTATTTTTTATTCATTTTTTTTTTTTGAGATAATCCGTATATCTAATAGAAGTTAAAAGACTCGTAAATAGGTTAATACTACTAGTACTAGTAAATAGGTTAATATTGTAGTAAAACAGCACTAAACTAATTTTGTTCATTTAATTTAAAACTTGTTTACTGTCTCAGATGTTGTTTTTCCAGGAAAATGATGAGTCAGCAGAGATAAGAGAGTTTAGTTTGAAGCCAAATTGTTCGATTCAAGACATTTTAAGTGTCTCACTCTATTCCATGGCATTGTATATCTGTCTTTGTTTGTTCGCATTTATTGAAATGAATCTTGACGTCGTCGTCGTTACCTCCTCCACCACCTGAGATGCTGGCGGTTGCAGCAAAAACCAGTCAGTTTCTTGGCAAGTTTCGTTGCGAAAGACTTTCCTCAGCGGGTGGTGGGAAAATGTTTGTTAAGTCGTAAAAAGCAACGTTTGGTCGTCCTACCTCCACCACACCCATGTGATACGATTATTTAGCGAAATTACCGGGAATTTTTTGGCGGGTGCGAAAAATCTAAAATCCAAGCCCAAGTGTTTGAGAGAATGCATGTTTCTCACGAGTGTTTATTTCGACTGTCAGTTGTTTATATTAGCATATTCGAATAATTGATATATTGAAATCCGTCAGTTTTCGTGAGTACACCCTGTATATATAGTCTCAAATCGCTTCATGAGAGCTCGGTAGGTAATAATCGAAATTTCAGACATTTCATTCATATAGGTACCACGGTATATATATTTTATTATCAAAATACTATGTGAATTTTTGCCAAAGAATCAAACAAACTTCAAGTATTTATTCGCATATAATTTGAGTTTATTTACCATCTCCATATTCATATCTATGCATAGTCAACGATTTCAAGCAGGTAGTATTGCTGACACAACAAATTAATAATTCCAGTGGCTTGGACGTTTTGAATGCTCGAGTTCATACATATTTGTCATTGCTGTTTCCTCAATACGCCATTATCGATGATTTTTAAGAGAATTTCGTATTCCGAGAATTTGTTTGCAAAAATTGGAAGTTGAAATATGTAGAGAATTTCTTAAGTGTTTGTAAATAAATTTGGTACAGAAATTTGTTTATTACCATATATCAGAATGTGAAATTTGCCAGAAATCAAAAATTTGCAGAAAGAATTTAGACAATCCAATGATAGTAACTGAAACTCCAAAGGTTCCATTTGAAAGAATAAATGTAGACATTATGGAAATCCCAACGAAAAATTATGCACTAACCATATCTGATGAATTAACAAAATTTGTTCAATCTTATCCACTTGAAGATAAATCTGCAAAATCCGTAATATACTCACTGTTAATTTATTTCCAACACTATGGAACACCTCAAAGAATTCACTGCGATAGTGGAAAAGAATTTAATAATCACTTAATGAAAGACCTTTGTAATTTATACGATATCAAACTCACTTTTTCCAGTGTAGACCATCCCCAAAGTAATGGAAGTATAGAACGTTATCATGCTACCCTTGTGGAAATGATTAGAGCACACGTAGCAGAAAGTCCAAACGACCATCCCTTAGACATTTTACCATTCGCTACTATATGCTATAATATTACAAAAAATAAAACTCACGGATTTACCCCTTACGAATTAATATTCGGACATACTGCAAGTAGAGTTCCATACACTCTGTATAAATATGTCAGAGACATGAATAACAGAATTAAGTATTTCTATAAAATTGCCCGCGCTAGAACCGAGCAAAGAAAGGAAAAAGCAAAACAACGCTTTGACAAAGATATTAAACACGAACCCCCTGACTATAAGAAAGGAGATAAAGTTTATGTCAAAGAATCGCAGATAGGTAATAAACTCAAAAATAAGTTCAACGGACCATTTGAAATAATTGAAGTCTACAAAAACTCAGCCCTATTGAAAAACTTAAATACAAATCAAGAATCTAAAATTAATTTCGATAGAATGAAACCTTACTATGAATAATTATTTTCAGATTCACGATGCTGCTAATCGCGATATCTGCAGTTTAAACAGTAACAACTTTCGGACAATACTCCGTTGTCCCTATCAACAATATAATAGGTATTCATTATCATCAGCGAGAAGAAAGAAAAAATCTGTTGTTTCACCTGCAATCAAGTGTTGCACAACCTTACACTTGCTTTCACCGTATTGATGAGATCCCTAAGATCTAAACACGTGTCTACGGTTGCATTTTTACCAGAGGGCTTAGTCCAATAAAATGTCCTACTTGTTATTCACAATTTCCCTCAAGAGCACATCTCTGTTTACTTATATTCCTGGACTCGGATGTCACGCAGGCAGCTATAGCTGCCTCCGTGGCGACGTCGTTTCTTGCCTCGTAAACACGAGGTGTTTCGACTGAAGCCACAAATGTGCGGTTGGCTTCCTGTTTGTTGACTCCGTTCGTTTGTTGTTTCACCTGCAATCAAGTGTTACACATCCTTACACTTGCTTTCAACGTACTGATGAGATCCCTAAGATCGAAACGTGTCTACGGTTGCATTTTTACCAGAGGGCTTAGTCCAATAAAATGTCCTACTTGTTATTCACAATTTATTTCCCTCTAGAGCACATCTCTGTTACTATTCATTTATATATATATATATATATATATATATATATATATATATATATATATATATATATATATATATATATATATATATATATATCTATATCTACGCTGAGGTCTCAATCTGCCTCCTCAGGTATAATTACGTTAGGTTTTTGTGACTTGACGTCGGGGAGTAGGCAGATTGAGATATATATATATATATATATATATATATATATATATATATATATATATATATGAAAACTAAAAGTTCGGGATGAACCGCGTCTAGAATTTGTTGAACTTGAACTTGAATTTGAGAACTGAAAAAGACTCCTCAGGTATAATTACGTTGGGTTTTTGTGACTTGACGTCGGGGTCTCAATCTGCCTACTCCCCATGTCTCGTCACTGGTTCTCTCTAAGGTCTCAATCTGCCTACTCCTTCGAGAGAACTGAGGAATTGTGGGTTAAGGAACTGTATTTATAGTGGACGTGGCTGTAATGGCCGTGTGCAATGTATTGGCGCAAGGTGAACTATGGGCGGGAACTGAGTTGGCACTAGATGAGCTGTGTGCGGGAACTGGGTTGGTGGGAAATGAGTTGATGCGTGCAATGAGGGGCTTCCAGGTATTGGGAAGTCTATGTCCGTCGTCGCGAGTGTTGAGGCAATTGGGACGCTTCTCTATCTCAAGGGCTTCTCGGATGATCCTGGTTTGCAGAGTTTTCTCGGTGGAAATTGTTTTTGTGTTTTTGAAGTCTATTATGTGACCTGTGTCTTCTCGATGTTTATAAAGTGCCTATCTGAACATATATATATATATATATATATATATATATATATATATATATATATATATGTTCAGATAGGCATACATGTAATTAGTAAACATTATATGCTGAATAAAACAACAATATTTAAGAGTATTTTTCCCTATTTTCCCTACGCAACCATTATCTATCAGTTCCCAACAATTTACCATTTAATACCACAGTTTTCTGTCGGAAATTGTTACATTTTTGACAAGAAATTGACCGCTTTCTAGAGTAAAAAATACCCTTGTGGGGATGAAGAAGTACCTTATTTGAGGTAAAGATATGTTTCTTTTTGGAAACATCAGTGCCATCTATCGTTCTGTATGGATATCACTCTAATCGGTCAATCTACCAGTTAAATTGAAAAAATATAAAAAAATTGTGCAAGAAAGTGCCTCTTTTTTGAGGTGAAAAAGTACCACTTTTTTATTTAAAAAAGTGTAATTTTTTTATGCAAATTCTGTCACTATTTTATGCAAAAACTGTCAATTTTTTTATGCAAAAACTGTAACTTTTTTAATGCAAAAAGTGTCACTTTTTTAAGCAAAAAAAGTGCCTGTTTTTTCCCTAAAAAGTAACTATTTTATTGACATGGTGGAAAAAGCTGAGTGAAAGCTGAGTGATGCACTCAGCCACTCAGCTTTCACTGAAAATGCTTCACTCAGCTTTTACCACCATGTCAATAAAGGTGTCACTTTTTTTCATTCAAAAATACATGTATTCTTATGGGAAAATGGCAATTTTTTTTATAAAAAAAATTACCAAAAATTGACATGGTGGAAAAAGCTGAGTGAATGCTGAGTGAAAGCTGAGTGAATGCTGAGTGACTCAAAATTCACTGAAAATGCTTCACTGAAATCCTTCCACCATGTCAATTTTGGGTGTTTTTTTTATCGGAAAAAGTGTAACTTTTTTGCATAAAAAAAAGAGCACATTTTTTCACCAAACTTGGAAGAATGACTCAATCAAAATTGTGCTGCTTTTTTGCATAAAAAATGAGCATATTTTTTGAAGCAGAATATGATGAATAATTCAATCAAAAATGTGATACTTTCTTGCATAAAAATTGACATGTTTTTTGAAGCAAAAATAAATTGGGAAGGGTATTTTCGAGTAACAAAATTGAAATCAAAAATATTCTAAGATATATATATTTTCATAAAAGTATTAATGGACGATCTACAAACTACGCATGTATCGCACGTGATGGCGTACTGTGAGCAGCACACCAAGTGTCTACATGGGATAAACACTTAGTTCATTCTGTGAGTGTATGTTTATGGCATCTGTGGTCACTTTGCTGCTCATGTCACCTTTCACTTGTCGTTCTTCTGGAGCAACATCAGCGCCAACTGTCGGTGCTGGTGATGATGATACCCAAACTGTAGGCGGAGTGTCATCTGCCCACTCGTCCTTGTGAAGGAACATCAGCGCCATCTGTCGGTGGTGGTGATGACAGCCAAACTGCTGGTGAGGTGTCATCTGTCACTCCGCTAATGACGCCTGACGCTCTTGGTTCTGGAGGAACATCAGCATAATCTGTCAGTTGCTTGATGCCACCTGTCACTCTCCGTTCTGGTGAGAATATCAGCGCCATCTGTCAACCTTCTAATGTCACCAAACACTCTCCGTTCTGGTGGGGATATCAGCACCATCTGTTAGCCATTCAAACGTCATTATTCTTTTTCGAGACTTTACGGTTCTTCAAAGAATCTGTCATGTATTTCGTCAATCGAACATCCAAGGCTGTAATGGAGTCAATGATAGCGTACAAGTCGACTCTGAACTTGTTGATACTCATGATGGAATTATGGTAAGCGAAACGTCTTCGAACTAGAGAAAGTGAAAGTATGATTATGAAGAGTGTGGTGTGCTCTCGATGAGTACGTCTGCGTGACTGAATTGATGCCAGCACCCTCTGCACTTTTATGCCCAAGGGCATGATCATCATCATTTTGATCAAATACCAACCCCATTTGACAGATTGCGTAACACGATTTTTATGATGATGGTTTCTCTGCGGAAATTACCTCCAGTAGTCAAAAATATATTATTGTTGCCGGCAGATGATGATGACATCTCTGATAGTCTCATAAAACAAAGAGTGACACGTGACAGGCTGACAGATGCTAATAACATTTGACAGACTAATAGATGGCACTGATGTCTTTCTCTGAGTCACTGAGAACCGCCACAAATAGGCGTTGAGTGAGTTATTAGCCACTCAACTGAACCAATCACTCAGTAGTTATTCAGCTACTGGGTGAATGAATCACTCTGTAGCTCTCACTGAGCCAAAGAATCACTCTGTAAAGCCGCCAAGAAATGTAACACTCGGTCATTAGCTGAATCAATTACTCGACTGATTGAATCACTCAGCAGTTATTTAATTCAGTCACTGAGTGAAGGACTCCGCCATCTGCGTGCGTCGGCCAGCGAAAATTCACTCTGCAAAAGTCCTAATCGAGAATATTCAAGGGTATGTTGTGTATTTCCGTCATCGACTCCATTACAGCCTTGGATTTTCGAGTGACGAAATATATGACAGATTCTTTGAAGAACCGTAAAGTCTCGAAAAAAAATAATGACGTTTGAATGGCTAACAGATGGTGCTGATATCCCCACCAGAACGGAGAGTGTTTGGTGACATTAGAAGGTTGACAGATGGCGCTGATATTCCCACCAGAACGGAGAGTGACAGGTGGCATCAAGCAACTGACAGATGATGCTGATGTTCCTCCAGAACCAAGAGCGCAGGCGTCATTAGCGGAGTGACAGATGACACCTCATGAGCAGTTTGGCTGTCATCACCACCACCGACAGATGGCGCTGATGTTCCTTCAAAAGGATGAGTGGGCAGATGATACTCCGCCCACAGTTTGGGTATCATCATCACCACCACCGACAGTTGGCGCTGATGTTGCTCCAGAAGAACGACAAGTGAAAGGTGACATGAGCAGCAAAGTGACCACAGATGCCATAAACATACACTCACAGAATGAACTAAGTGTTTATGCCATGTAGACACTTGGTGTGCTGCTCACAGTGCGCCATCACGTGCGATACATGCGTAGTTTGTAGATCGTCCATTAATACTTTTATGAAAATATATATATCTTAGAATATTTTTTATTATAATTTTGTTACTCGAAAACACCCTTTCGCTTTTTTTGCTTCAAAAAACATGTCAATTTTTATGCAAAAAAGTATCACATTTTTGATTGAGTCATTCTTCCAATTTTGGTGCAAAAACGTGCTCTTTTTCGATAAAAAAAAAAACACCCAAAATTGACATGGTGGCAGGATTTCAGTGAAGCATTTTCAGTGAATTTTTAGTCACTCAGCATTCACTCAGCTTTCACTTAGCATTCACTCAGCTTTTTCCACCATGTCAATTTACGGTAATTTTTTTGATAAAAAAAATTGCCATTTTCCCATAAGAATACATGTATTTATGAATGAAAAAAGTGACACCTTTATTGACATGGTGGTAAAAGCTGAGTGAAGCGTTTTCAGTGAAAGCTGAGTGGCTGAGTGAATCACTCAGCTTTCACTCAGCTTTTTCCACCATGTCAATAAAAGTGTCACTTTTAGGGAAAAAAACTGGCACTTTTTTGGCTCAAAAACTGCATTTTCACGTTTTTGATGCAAAAAGTGCCACTTTTGAGGCAAAAAGAAGCACTTTTTTCGATAAAAAAACGCCCAAAATTGACAAGGTGGAAGGATTTCAGTGAAGCATTTTCAGTGAATTTTGAGTCACCCAGCATTCACTCAGCTTTCACTCAGATTTTTCCACAATGTTAAGTTTCGGTCATTTTTTTTATCGAAAAAATTGCCATTTTCCCCTAAGAATACATGTATTTTTGAATGAAAAAAAGTGACACCTTTATTGACATGGTGGTAAAAGCTGAGTGAAGCATTTTCAGTGAAAGCTGATTGGCTGAGTGAATCACTCAGCTTTCACTCAGCTTTTTCCCCATGTCAATAAAAGTGTTACTTTTTAGGGCAAAAAACAGGCACTTTTTGTGCTTAAAAAAAGTGACACTTTTTTTCATAAAAAAAGTTACAGTTTTTGCATAAAAAAAGTGACAGTTTTTGCATAAAAAATGACGGAATTTGCATAAAAAAATTACACTTTTTTAAATAAAAAAGTGGTACTTTTTCACCTCAAAAAAGAGGCACTTTCTTGCACAATTTTTTTATATTTTTTCAATTTAACTGGTAGATTGACCGATTAGAGTGATATCCATATAGAACGATAGATGGCACTGATGTTTCCAAAAAGAAACATATCTTTACCTCAAATAAGGTACTTCTTCATCCCCACAAGGGCATTTTTTACTCTAGAAAGCGGTCAATTTCTTGTCAAAAATGTAACAATTTCCGACAGAAAACTGTGGTATTAAATGTTGAATTTTTGGGAAACTGATGGATAATGGTTGCGTAGGGAAAATAGGGAAAAATACTCTTAAATATTGTTGTTTTATTCAGCATATATTCTATTCCATTGTCTCACATATTCTGTAAAAAATTCATCATCATGTGGGTTCTGAATAAATCAATATTTTTCATTCAATAGGGTGATGTATCTAGTTTGTTTGCATTTCAGCCTGTTTTTGACACTCAATAGTATCACTCATGAGTTTTCCGTTGCTTGTGAAGTATTTTGAACATTAATCACAAAAATATCCTTCATGCCTGTTTCTACTTATTTGTGTACTGAGCAGTCGGGATAAATATTTGATGAAGCAGTAGTGGTATCGAATTTTGGTACCATCAACTGTCTCTGGCGGTCCTCTATAACCCTTCAATTAAAAGAAAATTAACATGTCGGTTCAATCTCCGTTTGATGAGTCGACTCGGAACAGTTACGAAAAATGCCTCTCTGTCCGCCTGCGGCTGAGTTAATTCCAAGGTATACACATTGATCGATATGTTGTTCCAGGTGCTCAAATTTGGTTATTTGCTTCAATTTTATCGGAAATTGAATACCGTCCAAATTCAAGATTTGTAAGTAATGTGGATATGATTTTGTCCTGTCAGTATGCTTTCGTGCTGGATGCAGAGCTGAAACAACTGCCCAAGCAAAGCACGCTTCATTATTATATTTTATATTAATGCACGCTTGCTTTCTGGCTATGGACTTTGGAATCTCGATGAAAGATGAACCGTTTTCAATGTTCTATTCACTAATATATACTTCCAAACTAACAATTTTTTTAAGTGTGGAATCTCTTTTCTGTTCCAAGGATTTCGACAATTTATATCGAATATGGTCAATGACGTTCTCTTGGAACAACCCTTTCAAATTTGTACCCCTGTCATTGATATTGTTTTTAGTACTGAAATATTCTATATCATTATATTCCATATTCAAGCTATCTTTGACAAATTCAGCACAAAATTCATTATTAACCTCAAAATCATTGGATGTTTTTTCAGCAATTTCTTTATTCTGCGTTTAAATAAGGTACAAGCGTCTTGAAAAAATTGTCCAATATCCTTATGTGTCAAATTCATTATTATTCCTGTACGCAGACCTGACGAAAATGCGGATTTCATATCATCCCACTTCACTCGTAATGATAACTTTGATGTTGCCCCTCCTCCAACCACTCCTGCATTTTTAATTGAATATCTTACAATTTTCAAATTTCCTGCCAAAGTTTGGAGTCTGCGTAAAGCCCCTATTGACTGCTCTTCGTTGATTGATGATATAGCTTTATTTAGCATACGAGCAGTTCTTTTACAATGTTCCAACCAAATATTGCATATTCTCTTTGAGATGTACATTTTGAGAATTGACACCGCTTCTTCCAAATTTTTAATTATGTTTTCGCATGCAGTAGATAAAACAACGAATTTTAGTTTGCTTCTGATGAGTTTCATAGCTCTACACAAATTTGCAGGCATATTTTCACTTAAAGTATTGCTTGAATTCCAATTGATTCAAACTTTCGTTAATTTCCCTACATAGTTCAACCATGTCTGCGTAAATAGTAGTGATGTCTTCAGAACTCATATTTGTTCACTGAATGAAGAAAGTGATACAAAATGTGTGTGAAAAATGAAAATCGAAACTTACTCTTCCGATGGTAGATGGCTTGGATTCAGTAGGCTACTCTTCTATTGTTTCGGTAGAAAGGTATGATATGCTGCGGGTCTGGTATGCTCTGAGCTGGGTTTCAATTCAACTTCACCAAATTTCGTCTCCCGTTTCCAAGTATTGAATGTACAACGTCTGAGGTGGTAGATCATCAGTCACAGCTCATTTTCAGCAAATAATAACTAATCCAGTCACATTTCAAGCTGTCGTATGAACACAACTGGGTATAATATTGCGACAGAAGCGTAGCGCCATCTAGTATGAATCTTTCGAACTGAAAATGTACTATCGATCAAGTTTGAAACCCGCCTGTAAATTCGAATGAGTATAATGTTGTTGAAGATGCGTAGCACCACCCACTGTGAACGATTCGAAGTCCATGTCGCTACGAGACCATTTTTGCCTATTTGAATTACCATGGACTTCACTCAAAAATATTCCAAGTCATCTCGATACTGTGTTCGCTCGAAGTTATTCTCCTTTTTTTTTAATTGGATATCTTGTTCACGAACTCGATTACTTCCCTGAAATACTCCAAGTCCAGTACCGCATTATTTTTTATGCGGACCACGTCGCTACGAGACCATCGTTGCCTATTTGAATTAACATGGACTTCACTCAAATATATTCCAAGTCATCTCGATACTGTGTTCGCTCGAAGTTATTCTCTTTTTTTTCAATCGGAAATCTTGTTCACGAACTCGATTACTTCCCTGAAATACTCCAAGTCCAGTACCGCATTATTTTTTATGTGGACTTCGTCACTACAAGACCATCGTTGCCCATTTGAATTAACATGGACTTCACTCAAATATATCCCAAGTCATCTCGATACTGTGATCGCTCGAAGTTATTTGGCTCTTCGACAGAGGGCTCGTTTACGGACTCGAATACTTCCCTGAAATACTCCAAGTCCAGTAACGCATTATTTTTTATGCGGACCACGTAGCTACGAGACCATCGTTGCCTATTTGAATTAACATGGACTTCCCTCAAATATATTCCAAGTCATCTCGATACTGTGTTCGCTCGAAGTTATTCTCTTTTTTTTTCAATCGGAAATCTTGTTCACGAACTCGATTACTTCCCTGAAATACTCCAAGTCCAGTACCGCATTATTTTTTATGCGGACTTCGTCACTACGAGACCATCGTTGCCCATTTGAATTAACATGGACTTCACTCAAATATATTCCCAGTCATCTCGATACTGTGTTCGCTCGAAGTTATTCTCTTTTTTTTTTTCAAAACGGAGATCTTGTTCACGAACTCGATTACTTCCCTGAAATACTCCAAGTCCAGTACCGCATTATTTTTTATGCGGACCACGTCGCTACGATACCATCGTTGCCTATTTGAATTAACATGGACTTCACTCAAATATATTCCAAGTCATCTCGATACTGTGTTCGCTCGAAGTTATTCTCTTTTTTTTTCAATCGGAAATCTTGTTCACGAACTCGATTACTTTCCTGAAATACTCCAAGTCCAGTACCGCATTATTTTTTATGCGGACTTCGTCACTACGAGACCATCGTTGCCCATTTGAATTAACATGGACTTCACTCAAATATATTCCAAGTCATCTCGATACTGTGATCGCTCGAAGTTATTTGGCTCTTCGACAGAGGACTCGTTTATGGACTCGAATACTTCCCTGAAATACTCCAAGTCCAGTACCGCATTATTTTTTATGCGGACCACGTCGCTACGAGACCATCGTTGCCTATTTGAATTAACATGGACTTCATCCAAATATATTCCAAGTCATCTCGATACTGTGTTCGCTCGAAGTTATTCTCTTTTTGTTTCAATCGGAAATCTTGTTCACGAACTCGATTACTTTCCTGAAATACTCCAAGTCCAGTACCGCATTAATTTTTATGCGGACTTCGTCACTACGAGACCATCGTTTCCCATTTGAATTAACATGGACTTCACTCAAATATATTCCAAGTCATCTCGATACTGTGATCGCTCGAAGTTATTTGGCTCTTCGACAGAGGACTCGTTTACGGACTCGAATACTTCCCTGAAATACTCCAAGTCCAGTACCGCATTATTTTTTATGCGGACCACGTCGCTACGAGACCATCGTTGCCTATTTGAATTAACATGGACTCCACTCAAATATATTCCAAGTCATCTCGATACTGTGTTCGCTCGAAGTTATTCTCTTTTTTTTTTCAATCGGAAATCTTGTTCACGAACTCGATTACTTCCCTGAAATACTCCAAGTCCAGTACCGCATTAATTTTTATGCGGACTTCGTCACTACGAGACCATCGTTGCCCATTTGAATTAACATGGACTTCACTCAAATATATTCCAAGTCATCTCGATACTGTGATCGCTCGAAGTTATTTGGCTCTTCGACAGAGGACTCGTTTACGGACTCGAATACTTCCCTAAAATACTCCAAGTCCAGTACCGCATTATTTTTTATGCGGACCACGTCGCTACGAGACCATCGTTGCCTATTTGAATTAACATGGACTTCACTCAAATATATTCCAAGTCATCTCGATACTGTGTTCGCTCGAAGTTATTCTCTTTTTTTTTCAATCGGAAATCTTGTTCACGAACTCGATTACTTTCCTGAAATACTCCAAGTCCAGTACCGCATTAATTTTTATGCGGACTTCGTCACTACGAGACCATCGTTGCCCATTTGAATTAACATGGACTTCACTCAAATATATTCCAAGTCATCTCGATACTGTGATCGCTCGAAGTTATTTGGCTCTTCGACAGAGGACTCGTTTACGGACTCGAATACTTCCCTGAAATACTCCAAGTCCAGTACCGCATTATTTTTTATGCGGACCACGTCGCTACGAGACCATCGTTGCCTATTTGAATTAACATGGACTTCACTCAAATATATTCCAAGTCATCTCTTTACTGTGTTCGCTCGAAGTTATTCTCTTTTTTTTTCAATCGGAAATCTTGTTCACGAACTCGATTACTTCCCTGAAATACTCCAAGGCCAGTACCGCATTAATTTTTATGCGGACTTCGTCACTACGAGACCATCGTTTCCCATTTGAATTAACATGGACTTCACTCAAATATATTCCAAGTCATCTCGATACTGTGATCGCTCGAAGTTATTTGGCTCTTCGACAAAGGACTCGTTCACTTCCCTGAAATACTCCAAGTCCAGTACCGCATTATTTTTTATGCGGTCTTCGTCACTACGAGACCATCGTTGAAAAGAACCGCTATACATGGGAATTAAAACTCTAAATAAATTACCGAACTCACTAGTTGAAACGACTTTGGTCACCAAGTTCAAAAGACAATTGAAGAAATTTCGCAACAATCATGTATAATACAACTTAACTGAGTTTTTCGAAGATCATTTTTAATGCGTCTCACCTCCATGCTTCACTTCCACTATTTCGTGAATAGAGCCAATATACTATTACTTTCTCTTTTCATTTTCGTCTTATGCTTTAATATTTTGTATGATTTTCAATAATTTTTTATATTTTGTTCTCTCTACTCTTTCTCGATGCTCTTCCGAGCGAAATGCATTGTAACTTATTATTATTACTATTGTAACATATATATATTTGTAATGCAGTTCCTGAGAAATAAATGTCTGTCTGTCGGTCTGTCTGTCTGTCTGTCATTTGAATTAACATGGACTTCACTCAAATATATTCCCAGTCATCTCGATACTGTGTTCGCTCGAAGTTATTATCTTTTTTTTTTTCAAAACGGAGATCTTGTTCACGAACTCGATTACTTCCCTGAAATACTCCAAGTCCAGTACCGCATTATTTTTTATGCGGACCACGTCGCTACGATACCATCGTTGCCTATTTGAATTAACATGGACTTCACTGAAATATATTACAAGTCATCTCGATACTGTGTTCGCTCGAAGTTATTCTCTTTTATTTAAAAAACGGAAATCTTGTTCACGAACTCAATTAAATTTATAAAAAGCATGAATTTTACTCAAAAATGTTTGGTGATTTCCCAAAGGTCTTTCCACGCCATCTCTCACTCATGTCTATTTGAACTGTTCAGTATTCAACTTTGTATGAATTCGCAAAAGCAATCGACAAGTGGCAATTATTACCGTGATGTTAGTTTAGCTTTTACGTAATAGGTGCTGCTGTATCATCCTCCAATCCAGGTATGACGTGATCAGAATCTAATTTCCAGAACATTCCGAGCTATTCGGTTTCAAACTCTATTCAAATGAAGAATGCAAAGGGAGATAGACATAATATCTAATGGTATAAAGTGAGGTGATATACAGACCTAGAATCGAGTGCTTTGGTCTCAAAATCCGATTGGTTTTGTTTATTCGGATGTTCGATTGCATCATCGTATGATCGAGAATTCTTTGGAACGCAAATATAGTAATAAACAAATTTCTGTACCAAATTTATTCACAAACACTTCTCTCATATTTCAACTTCCAATTTTTGCAAACAAATTCTCGGAATACGAAATTCTCTTAAAAATCATCGATAATGGCGTATTGAGGAAACAGCAATGACAAATATGTATGAACTCGAGCATTCAAAACTTCCAAGCCACTGGGATTATCAATTTGTTGTGTCAGCAATACTACCTGCTTGAAATCGTTGACCATGCATAGATATGAATATCGAGATGGTAAATAAACTCAAATTATATGCGAATAAATACTTGAAGTTTGTTTGATTCTTTGGCAAAAATTCACATAGTATTTTGATAATAAAATATATATACCGTGGTACCTATATGAATGAAATGTCTGAAAGTTCGATTATTACCTACCGAGCTCTCATGAAGCGATTTGAGAATATATCAATTATTCGAATATGCTAATATAAACAACTGACAGTCGAAATAAACACTCGTGAGAAACATGCATTCTCTCAAACACTTGGGCTTGGATTTTAGATTTTTCGCACGCGCCAAAAAATTACTGGTAATTTCGCTAAAGAATCGTATCGCATGGGTGTGGTGGAGGTAGGACGACCAAACGTTGCTTTTTACGACTTAACAAACATTTTCCCACCACCCGCTGAGGAAAGTCTTTCGCAACGAAACTTGCCAAGAAACTGACTGGTTTTTGCTGCAACCGCCAGCATCTCAGGTGGTGGAGGAGGTAACGACGACGACGTCAAGATGCCCTACAGATGCCTACGATGGATTTATGTTTTTTGTATCTTTATAATCATTGTTCAAGCTGTTGCAATCAATTCGACAAAGATACATATTCAACAATTCGAACAAAGATGGTGAATATTACCATGGCACTGAAGTATAATTTTTTATTTGAAAAAATAAACGTTTTTTTCTCGAACTGACGTTATTCATTTCAATAAATGCGAACAAACAAAGACAGATATACAATGCAATGGGTTAGAGTGAGACACTTAAAATGCCTTGAATCGATCAATTTGGCTTCAAACTAAACTCTCTTATCTCTGCTGACTCATCATTTTCCTGGAAAAACAACATCTGAGACAGTAAACAAGTCCAAGGCCAAATCGTATTTCTTAGAATTTCATTGGAGAGAGAGTAAACAACAGATGTGGCTTATCGCTGTTTCCGACTACAGCGCGCGGAGACGTATCAGTCTTGGCATTATATTCGAGGGAGAATGAGTTAATAATAAGTCCATCATAATTTCTTGTTGTGTGTTCTAAGACAGTAGATATTTTTCATATTTAATTTTTTCGTTTTGTCAATTAAGGTGGCGGCCATTTTTTTTCTCTTCCAGCCAATTGCTCTCAACGAATCACGTGACGTTTTTTTCTCTTCCAGCCAATTTCTCTCAGCGAATCACGTGAGGGAAGGTTTTTTCATAACTTTCACCATCGCCGCCATGTTTTTTTGCCTTCCGCTCCATCGCCGCCATGTTTTTCGCCTACCGCTCCATCGCCGCCATGTTTTTTGCCTTTCGGTGCATCGCCGCCATGTTTTTTTGCTTTCCGCTGCATCTCCGCCATGTTTTTTTGCAGAAAAGAACCCCTCCACCCCGAAACTCTTCGGCAAACACGTCATCTTCTTCAGCACCAACCCTCCACCAACGGCAAAAACTCGATGGACGCGGCCATCAAGAGATTCACCGTGTGGAGCAATACTGTTTCTGGGACACGAACACCGTGTGGAGCAAAGCTGTTTCAGGGACACGAAAGTGTCCCAGATACAGCTTTGTATATCTACTTGTGACCGTGATTTTCATTAGTTCACATTTAATTAGGTCTATCTAATGGACCTGAACTAATGTAACAATAAAATTTTGCAGGTATTTACTTCGTCCAATCTGACTCAAGTCAGTCTTTGTAATACGCCACAGAGAAGTGTTGAAAAATGTATTTTATGATTTTATTTATACATTCATATATACATGTCCATAGGTCACACTTCCCTGGGAATTTGGGGCAAGTGTGATTCTGGCCAAATTAATGCACGTAAATCTCTCTTTTGGGGCAAATGTGAGTAAACAGTAAAGGAACTTTCACCACAATTTGTTTGTTTTGATATAACTTTATTCAAAACATAGTTATGAACTTCTTAATATTGAATTTGAAATGCCCTATTGAAAAAAAACAAAAAATACTCATATTTGTTGATAAGCAAAGTTAACAGGCAGAAAACTGAAAAATCGAATGAGAATTTCATTGATCCCCATCTTTTGACGAGTGGTAATTGAAGCAGATGTCATTTCATTCTCTGAGAGTGTATCAATGTCTTCCACATCTGTTTAGCTCTCTGAGATTCCCGTATATAATTTCGTACTATAGCTGAAAAAATATTACTGTTCAGATTGGCTAAATGCACCAGGGTCATACTTACCCCGACAAATCTAGGTCACCCTATCCTCAATAACATTTTCTCTTGGGGCAAGTGCGACATGCAATGAAAAAATGTAAAAGACAACCATTTCAAGAAAAAACGGCAATCCATAGTCAGATTCAGTGTTTAGGCAGAAGAAAAGTGTATAAAATGGATTCTTACCTTATATTTTAACAATAAACACAAAGCTTGAAATAAACTCGTTGCACTCGTTTGGATTGATGAATTGTAGGTTAGGAAATTGAGGAAAATGTTTCAAATTCACAAGATCTCTTTTGTATTTCATATGATGGTAATGGATTTATTATGAGTATAGGATATTCCTCGATAGATGGCATTGGGCTGTCGCCCGATTTAGCGAAGATAGAGGGCAAACTCACACTTGCCCCAAATTCACACTTACCCGAGCTTACCTTAATGATTTATATCGAAGTCACTATTCACAAATTTATCTCCACTCTTTATCTGCGAATTCTGGAACTATATTTGCAACTCTCTTTGGCTGTCTCTGGCTATCCTGCCATTTGATATCCAGCGGCTTATATACTCGTATTTACAGTTCTCGATTGATCGGGACAATAGAACGATTCATCTAGATGGCTCTCTCTCTCTCACGAAACTTTGGTTTTTTATAACGTTCGCGCTTCTTCTACGGGGGACTCATATGTTTGTCAGTGGAGAACTTGTTTACTTGTCGAGTGTGCATTATTTATTAGATGATCAGGGCCGGTCTCGATGCCGGTTTCGAAATTGTTACATTGCCCCCTTCTTAAAGACGTTTCGTCCCGAAATTTAATTTTTGAAGTGTGGAGATATTTACGTAGTCGGCAGGCTAAAAGGTCTCATGGCTCCTCTCGGGTCACTCCATGTTAAACCTTCTGTCCGTTTGAGTACAGGGACATGAACCTCTGAAACGTCATTTCATCCTCCCGTGGTGTGACGGTGCGGACTTGGTCGTGGTTTCCGGCGTGAGGAGACAACCTATTGAAG
Source organism: Chrysolina americana (assembly GCA_958502065.1). NCBI lineage: Eukaryota > Metazoa > Arthropoda > Insecta > Coleoptera > Chrysomelidae > Chrysolina > Chrysolina americana. The sequence continues at coordinate 51,252,913 of OY293413.1, forward strand.
TGGACTATCCAAGGTTTTCCTCGTGGTGGCTTATATATTCGATAGACAAGGTCGTTTATCCTTTTCATGATCTTATATGGACCTTCCCACGAGTTACGAAGTTTCGGCGATAGTCCACGCTGACGTTTAGAGTTGTACAGCCGACAAGGTCACCTATATGATATCCGCCAGCATCGGCCTTGACGTCGTGAGTCTCCTTCGTTCTGTCGACTCGTTCATGAATTCTCTGTAGTAGTTTGCTGACATTGTCGTCTCCCGCAGTGTCTTGTCCTGGTGGTGTCCCAAACTTCAGTTCACAAAGAAGTCGCAGCTCTCGGTCCATAATAATACTAGCAGGGGTTTAGCCGGTTGACTCATGAACTGCGGAACGATTCGCCATCAAGAACAGATGAAGGTACCGGTCCCAATCTTTCTGGTGGTCAGAGACTACCTTGGACAGGTGGTGATTTATCGTATTATTCATCCGCTCCACCATTCCATCGGACTGTGGATGTTTAGCCTCTGACATATCTCCTACAACAGGTTTGACTCGAAATTTCTCTCTTGATCCGAATGCAGCTCTAACGGAACGCCGAATCGACAAATCCACTCCTTTACCAAGACGTTGGTAACGGTGATGGCTTCTTGGTTAGGCAGGGCATAGGCTTCGGCCCACTTGCTGAAGTAGTACATCGCCACAAGGACGTACTTATTTCCGTGATCAGATTGGGGAAACGGGCCAGCGATGTCAATGGCGATCCTTTCAAATGGGCTGCCCACATTGTACTAGCGCATCGGGGCCTTAGGTCTTGTTCGAGGCCCATTGCTGGCAGCGCATACAGCACATTTTCTGCACCAGTCCTTGACGTCAGCTTGACAATTGACCCAGTAAAACCGTTGTCTCACTTTCTGGAGGATCTTCGTCACTCCCAGATGTGCTCCGGTGACCGCATCATGAATTTCTCGGAGCACTTCCTGTCTCCTGCTTCTGGGAACTAATATCTGACGCCTTTCTTGCCCACCATCCTCCGACTCCAACGCACGCTTCAGGACTCCATTGTCCAGGATAAGGAAGTTCCATTGGGCCAAGTAAGATTTACCGACTGGAGAACAACTGGCTATTTCCTGCCACGACAGTCTTCGATTACACTTCATCTAGCCGATGACTAAACCAAGATCTGGATCTTTCTCTTGATCTTTCTGGATCTTGTTATCATTCCAGTTATCATCGACCGCCGTAGTTCTGCAGAGTCGACTCCTTCTCCTATGCTCGTCGGCAGTGCGAACAGTCATCTGGGCATGGTCTTCGTGATAGGGCATCTGCATTCTTGAAGCTGGTCCCCGCTCGATGTTCGATCTCAATGTAGAATTCCTGGAGCCTCTCAATCCAGCGTGCTACCTGACATTCGGGATTCTTGAACTATAGGAGCCATTTGAGAGCTGCATGGTCAGTTTTCAGTAGGAATCTTCGTCCATAAACGTACCTGTAGAAATGCTAAACTCCCTTAACCACAGCCAACAGCTCCCGCCTGGTGAAACAGTAATTGCGCTTCGGTTTACTCAAGGTCTTGCTGAAGTAACCGATGACCTTCTCCTGTCCTTTTTGGATCTGAAACAGGACAGCTCCAACTCCCACGTTACTTGCGTCTGTGTCCAAAATGAATTTTCCGTTTGGAAGGGGGTAGCTCAAGATTGGAGCGTTAATCAAAGCTCTTTTTAGCTTCCTGGACGAATATTGGCATTCCTCTGACCACTGGAACTTTGTTTGTCCCTCTGTAAGCCTGGTCAGTGGTTTAGCGATGTTAGCAAACCCCAGTACATATCGACCATAATAAGTGCACAAGCCAAAAAAACTTCGAAGCTGGTGTATGTTTTTCGGCGAGACATTCCTCAACAGCTTCGAACTTCTGCTCATCAACTGTTACTCCTTCCCCAGAGACAACGTGCCGAGGTATCGTACTTCCTTCTGGAACAAATGGCCCAATCCGAAAGTTCTAAGTCGTTGGAATACCTCTTCCAAGTTTTTCACATGGTCCTCGAATGATCTGCCAACCACACTAATGTCGTCGAGATACCCCAGACACGTCTTCCATGAGAGTCCCTTCAGAACCGTCTCCATTAATCTTTCAAATGTGGCTGGAGCGTTGCAGAGCCTGAATGGCATAACTGTAAACTGCCACAAACCGGAACCGACGGTAAAGGCTATCTTTTTTCGATCTTCCTGACGTCGTTGACCCTTTGACTAGGACTATGATAGAAAATAATATCTGTAGGGGAGCCTTCTAACAGGATCTTTCCCGCAGTGAGCACCAGGCCTTCCTAGACAAAGGTATGAGGTCTAGTCAAGTTGGTATCAGACAGTCAATGATTTCATTTCAGGGTCTTTTGTCTCCGTGTACTTATCGTCATCCCAGAGCACTAGCCGTCTGGGGGAAAACTCATTTTGGTGTCAGTATACTTATACGTTATAATGAGGAGCTCATCTTTTGTCTTGGCATACTTATCGTTAGACTGGAGAACTCATCTTTCATTCTGGTGTCACTGCCCTGAAGGCTGACCCGTACCTCGCACCGTCACTACTGGTATCCTTCCACCTGGTCGATTCCACCGTAAATGGCTGGCTGAAACCAATCTGATATGGCACGCAAGTTAACCAGTTCACTCGATAATATACACTTTCTATTGAAAATAATAACTTTGAATTTATGTAAACGCTACAGTTAAGGTGCAGCTAACTAAGCGGCTTTATTCAATATCCTACCCTAAATATTGTGTTGAGTAAGATAACAGTGGGTAACTACCCCTAGATAATTTCAGCCCTGGGCTATACCACAGTTCATATTATATATATTTTTTCTTTCATAATTCACCTTGACTGTATCTCTGATAATTTCTAACAAGCCTTCAGCTACTTCGACTTTTATGTGGTCGTAAAACCCTTGTTCACCTTATAATAGTATATTATAGGACTCCAATCATAAGCTGATTATCATTTTTAAGAGTGTGGCATTTGCCTAAATTTGTACTATTCGTATTGTATGGGAATCAGTAAAATATCTATACAGGGGGCTCAGCATTCATATGACCGGCGCCCGCATTTTTAATATCACATGACATTTTGTTTTGTTCAACCCACTCCCCTCTTCACTGGAGCTTAGCCGCGAGCCTACCCAGTCACTAACAACTTTTGGACACTTGTCAAAAACGTAAGTGGTGATCTTGCCTACTATCTCACTTTAATTGTATGACGGTGGCACCATACCGTAGTTCTAGATGTTTGATTAGTTGTTCATAGTCCTCCTGTTGTTGGGCGGTGAGGGTCTGTAAAGTGTTTGTGGCATCGCCACGCAATGCCAGTGTCAATGCTGAAGCTTGTTCCCCAGCATTCCATCCATTCGCTTTGGCAGCAGGTTCAAATTGTCGGCGGTAGTTTGCCCATTGAGTATTTCCTTAGAACTGAGGCGGTTTCAATGAGAGCTTTCCTGGTTCCGTACTGACCCTGGAATCTTTTATGTCCCTTTGGACTTCATCTGAGTCCAAACTCGAGTCTGGCATTGCATTTTTGTTGATCGTTTCTCTGGTGTGTGCAGAATCAATTTGCTTTTTCAACTTAATGATTGTTTCCTTTATACAGCCGATTTCTGTCTCGACTCCACCTTTCATTTCCTCGATCTCTGTCTCGACACTTCCCATTCTATCTTCTAATCGATTCGCCACACCACAAACTTATTCTTTCAAACTCTTCGAATTTTCCAGAAGCTCTTCTCTCAAGTTCTTTGAATGTTATAGAAATTTATCATCCAAACTATGCGAGTTTTCTAGAAGCTTCAATTCTAGATTTTTCGAAATTTCATCAAGCTTCTCTTCTAAATTTCTCGAAAGTTCTTCTTTCAGAGTATTCGAATTTTCTAGAAATTGATCATTCTTATTTTTCAAGCTGACCGAGTTTTTTACAAGCTTTCCTTCCAGGCAGTTCGAATTTCGTTGACTCCTTCAAACTATTCGAATTTTTCAGAAATTTGTCTTCCAGACTTAACGAATTCTGTTGAAGTTCCTCGTTCAAACTATTCGAATTTTCCAGAAATTTATCTTTCGTGGTTTCCTCGAGTTTGTTCCTTGTAGAACTCAAACCTATTTCAGAAACTTCGAATAAAAATGTTTCGGGATCTTCTCCTTCTTCAATCAGTCAATCTAAAAGTCTTTTCTGGAGTACGGCCTTCTTTCCAGTTGTTTCTTATTCAACTAGGGGAACTCTCCTCGGAAACATTTTGTCGCTTATTGTCTTCACCGATAAATCAGTCTTTCATTTATTTCACACAATAAGTATTCAGTTTTTTTGCGACGCGCAAAACTGTCAACTGCGCCAACACTAAAATGTTCAACGGGTCACTAGTCTATTGGACGCGATCAAAAAATCTTTTTAGTTTATTATGATTCAAATAATTGAATGTATTTTCGACGGTGGAATTATTTTTCTTGGAATCTGAGGAAGCTGACAGCCTTTTTATGGAAATCATAATTGTATAGTGATCAATAATGTTGGTTCTGTAAATATACGGCTTCAGTTCGATTTTTTCAAGAATTTGTTTTCCTGTCAGTTTTACGTAGATATGATCTATCACAGTAGAGGTGTCTTTGGTTACTTGAGTTGGCTTATTGATGTAAGAAAAAAAAAATCCCTGTTGGACCTTTAAACAAATATAATTATTGGTATTAGTGTCCGCAGTAATTATTATATTTATGATGATGTCACCCATAAAAATGTGCACGTTAACTCTATTTTGGTCTGACAAAAAATTTTCAAGTTCCTGCAGGTATAAGGTCAAGTCAGTTGCAGGAGGTCGATAACATGCAGTTATTTTGAATAAAATATTTGACCATGTATACTATGTTTCTATAAGTTTGATTTCAGTGAGGCGTTGTATTGAGGTTTTATAATCGATGGTGCTTTTGACTCCTTCATTCTGATTGAATTTAGCGTCGTTGTATAAAATATCAAATTGGGGTATTTTGCAACTATCCACAATGCTAACTGACCATGATTCTGAAAAAATAATAATATCTAGATTGTTTGCATCAAATTTCTCGATGTAAAAAGATTTCATCAAAGTTTTTTCCCAAGCTTTTTGTATTGAAGTATACTGCTACGCTTCCAAAAATCGCCATACCCCACCTAGGGTCAAAAGATCCACAAAAGCAAATAAAACCCAATATCAGTAAACAACAGTTTAAACCACGTTGTGGGGCGTCACTTTGCTACGCTGTTTCCAGCGTGGCCGGTTATTGCTCAGCTCAGCTCAGGTTAAGTTGGGTAGAGTGAAGTGGGTTTACTAAGGGGGGGGGGGGCAAAGTGCCAAAGTGGTTTGTGGAACCTTGGCCGATGGCGCGCAGTGACTAGGCCAATCGGCTGGTGGCGGGGTTTTGGCTGGAAAGAAAAAGAACTGTCAAGTCAACTGGAACTAAAGGTCATTTAATTGATGATGGTTATGTTGTTTTTTTGGTTGCACAAATTGCAAATCCTATTCCATAACAAATGAGGACAGAGGGAAACAATGAACCTACCAGACTTCCTGTTCGGAGAGAGCGGCAATTGCCCGATTATAATTATACCTGGTTCACAGATTAATTTAACGTTTTAACCTTGAGTTGTAGGTAAACACAGTTCACCTCACCGAAGCAGTGTTTAAAACTAATAGTGTACAGGGCAAGCATGCAAATGTATAAAGAAATAGGTAGAGCTGTCAGCTACGGTAATTAAATTTAACACAAAATACAGAATAGCAAATAAGCAGAGAGCCAGCAAGCAGTGTTAAATGAACCTATCATGACCCTTGAGCCATGCAGTAAGCGGAATGGATCACTAGTAGAGAAAGTTATGTAATTATAGTCAATTGTTGGGTAGTATGCAAACTAAACTAGTAAGAGGTACTCTTAGAACTATCACTTAGCAGTAGCGAACGAACAATCTAGATTGCTCAGTATGTCCTAGGGCTCCAGACTCCTCCTGAAGGGTTCCGTTGGAGAGAGGATAGGCTGCTGGTGGTGGTGGCAAAATGCAGGTTATATTATTGTAAACAATGCTGGTTGGATATAATCGCCTTGCTTTCTGAAATATGAATGAGACTGGATAGAGTTAGAGGGGTATTCTCATTGAACAGGGTGAACAAGAAATCCTTGAGGGTAGCTTATTGGTTTCGCTCTGGCATAGATGCTACTAGCTAGAAGGGTTAGGAAGAAGCGAGAAGCACCTAATTTGCTGATTTTTTGCTCATTTCTGCTCCCATGGATCTCTGACCCCTAGGTAGGTTGTGTGAAAATTGTAGGTTTTTGCCTCATTTAAAACATGTATCAACCCTTCTCTCACCTGGATAATTTTTTTTATATAAAATAAAAACGGTTAGATAAGGGTAGCGTAGTTTAGTTTAGTTTAGGTTAGTTCAGTGTAGTTTAGTTTAGATTAGCCCAGTCTAGGTTAGTTTAGGTTGGTTTAGTTTTTAGTTCAGTTCAATCTTCAGTTAAGTTTAATTTTCTTTTCTGTAATTATTTATTTTATTTCAGGATGGTTTGGTTTTATTCAGTACTGTTCGATATCGGTAGGCCAGTACAGTTCAGTTCAGATCCTGTTAGTCGAGACCGTCATCGGGCACGTGTGCTTTTATGTCCTTGGCTTGCCAAGTCCCGATAGATTTTTGCTGATCGTTGACGAACTCATATACCCATTGTGATTTCACTTTGGCTCTAATGAAAGGACCTTCGAATTTATTCGCCAGCTTAGCTGTTAAACCTCTGGCGGCATCCGAGATTGCAAAATTACGTTTCCAAACTTGCTGGTTGACTAGGAAGGCCTCGTCTCTCCGACATAGTTCATACTGCTTTCGACTAGTATCATAGGCTTTCTTCAGTCGTCCGGATATATCACTGAATTTTTTAACGTCTGGGAACGTAGTTTAAGATCATACGGAGGATCATTGGACTGCGCCAAGGTGGGCTGAGACTCCTCTCCGCATAGCTTGATCTCACGACAAAACATGATAAAGTTAGGGGTAACCTGTATCACCTCTTGGCGCGCCGTTCGTATAGCACAGCCTATTCATAGGTGAGCTCATCACCCAGAAGTCTATTCGGTTCCATATTTCTACTCGACTAACTGTAATTAATAAAATATATCTGAATCTATATGCAATCCGCTTTATTGCTCACGTATGGTCGAAAAATCCACAAAAGTAAATAAAACCCAATATCAGTAAACAACAGTTTGAACCACGTTGTGGTTCAGCTCAGACTAAATTGGGAAGAGTGGAATGGGTTTACAAAAGGGGGGGCCGACTCACGAAACAGAAATTGGGCAAACATGTCAATCTTCTCCTCACTAAAAATGAATATCACCCGAAATTAAATGATTACGAGGCACCACCACTAGAAATCACCGACGACGATGACGCTGTCGGCGATGACATAAAATTCCATTATGTTTGTATAAAGGATTTATCTCACCTACTCAGTCGCCAACTCGGTAAATACGGACATAAAACATTCATTTGCGATAGGTGTTTAAATTATTTCAACAGTGAGGAGAAATTTGACAGTCATACTGTTGATTGTAAAAAATTACATTTACATCATATGAATATATAGAATTTCGAAATTTTGTACATAAAGAAATAGTGCCCTTTGTAATTTACGCGGACTTTGAGTCGATTTTGCAACAGTTTAATGACGAAGAATGCACCACACATACGGCAAAGTACCAAAAACACATTCCTTTCAGCGCTGGATTTTATTTCAAGTGTGCATATGACGATACGTTCTTATTATATGATAGTCATCGGGGCCTCGACTCGATGGATTGGTTTGAGGAGAGAATAGGGGCCATAGCCAAATTTGTGGAAGCCAAAACTTTGGATATTGTCCCCATAATCGTCTCACCTCCAGATAGAGCGACAGCGCCATGTTGCCACATCTGCGAAAAACCTTGGAAAACTGACGACAAAATTGTAAAAGATCATAATCACTACACGGGAGCGTTCCGTGGATATGCGCATGCGCATTGCAACTTGAACTACAAAAAGTCGATCGTTGTGCCAATCATTTTCCACAATTCATCCGGATACGACAGCCATTTTATTATTCAAGATATACCAAAAGGAAGTCGAGTCAGCCTGTTGCCTGTCAACAAAGAAAAATACATATTTTTCATTCAGTATGACGGCAACACTGACATTAAATTTTGATTCATTGACTCTTTTCGCTTCATGGGCATGAGCTTGGAGCATTTGGTGCAAACACTGAACATCCATGACTTGAAGATTTCAAGTCGCGAATTTGCCCATTTTGATGCCGACCGGTACGAATTACTCACTCGAAAAGGAGTATTCCTATACCTTCGATGGAGAAATTGGAATGCCCAAGTTTTCCGGCGCGCGATCAGTTCTACAACAAGTTGAACGATTGTGGCATCACCGATGCCGAATACGAGCATGCGCAGAACGTGTGGCGGTCTTTCAACTTGACAACACTAGGTGAGTACTCTGACCTTTAGATGAACAATGACATATTGCTCTTGGCGGATATTTTCGAAAATTTTCGAAATATCGGCCACGAGACATATGGATTGGATCCTGCGTGGTATTACACCCTCCCGGGATATATGTTGAAGTACACCCAGTGTAAATTGCAGATACTGAAAGACGTCGACATGCTTGTTTTTGTCGAGCGAGAAATTCGTGGCGGTATCAGTCAGTGCTGCAACAGATTTTCCTCGGCTTATAACAAGCACATGGGCGAAACGTATGACGCCTCCAAACCGTCGACCTATTTGCTATATCTTGACGTGAATAATCTGTACGGTTGGGCCATGATGGAATATCTTCCAGCCGATTTCGATGTGTCGGAAGTGTCGGACACCTCGCCCATCGGCTACATTCTCGGAGTCGATTTGGGATACAAATCTATAAGCAGGCTCAGTGCGTCAGACGAAATTTAAATGATTTTGAGTCACTTAGAGTACACGAGAGAAATCAGCTTTAATGATAGGTGTGAAGCTCTCAAAAATCAAGACTGGGAGGGTCGTTTGCACGAAGACTGTGTGTGGGCAAATGCATATCGTATTCCAAAATATAATTTACGATTTTGCCGCACTTGATATAAAGCATTCAGAAGGGCTATGCAAAACCATCCGATTCACAGCATCAGAGACCATCAACATATGGTGTTCGGTGTAAAGCACATGGACAATATATATATCAATGTTGCAAATTTTGGTGTCACAACAGATTTAATGAAGTACTATTCACTTTGAAAACGAGCAGCCAATGCTATTGTGACCTACATCTGCGTGGTGGTGGTGAGCCCTACGGATTAAATCTCACATATAAACGCTTCATAGGCTCAGGAGATGAGGGTTTAGAATTCGATGAATGAGATTGCCAAACACACACAAAATTTCAAGAAAATGTCAAATGAAAATGCAAGAAATTGTGCTCTTGTTTGTTTCTTTCCACATACATATATTTAATCAAATAATAGTCGATTATGTTTTATATTTATGATTGAATAAAATCAATATGTAATGCGTGTCTGGATATTGTTATTATTATTATTTTGTTTCACCCTTCCAACCTCCCATTCAAAATCCCACATATTTTTGGAGGTCACATTTGCATAAAAAAATTGTCACTTTTTTTGCAAAAAAAGTATCATTTTTTTTATACGAAAAAGTGTACCTTTTTTTGCAAAAAAGTATAATTTTTTATGCAAAAAAGTGTAATTTTTATGCAAAAAAGTGTCACTTTGTTTATGCAAAAAAGTGTCACTTTGCTTATGCAAAAAAAGTGCTTGTTTTTTGCATTAGAAGGTAACACTTTTATTGACATGGTGGAAAAAGCTGAGTGAAAGCTGAGTGATTAACTCAGCCACTCAGCTTTCACTGAAAATGCTTTACTTAGCTTTTACTACCAAGTCATTCAAAAATACATGTATTCTAATGGGAAAATGGTAATTTTTTTGATAAAAAAAATTACCGGAAATTGACATGGTGGAAAAAGCTGAGTGAAAGCTGAGTGAATGCTGAGTGGCTCAAAATTCACCGAAAATACTTCACTGAAATCCTTCCACCATGTCAATTTTGTTATTTTTTTTAATAAAAAAAAGTGCCTCTTTTTTGCCTCAAAAGTGGCACTTTTTTCATCAAAAACGTGAAAATGCAGTTTTTTTTGCAAAAAATTATCGTTTTTGAGCCAAAAAAGTGCCTATTTATTTCCTTAAAAAGTAACACTTTTATTGACATGGTGGAAAAAGCTGAGTGAAAGCTGAGTGATTCACTCAGCCACTCAGCTTTCACTGAAAATGCTTCACTCAGCTTTCACCAACATGTCAATAGAGGTGTCACTTTTTTCCATTCAAAAATACATGTATTCTTATGTGAAAAAGGTAAGTTTTTTATAAAAAAATGATCGATGACATGGTGGAAAAAACTGAGTGAAAGCTGAGTGAAAACTGAGTGAAAGCTGAGTGGAAGCTGAGTGAAAGCTGAGTGAAAGCTGAGTGAATGCTGAGTGACTCAAAATTCACTGAAAATGCTTCACTGATATCCTTCCACCATGTCAAATTTGGGTGTTTTTTTATCGAAAAAAGTGCTACTTTTTTGCATCACAAAAAGAGAATACGTTTTTGCACCAAAAGTGGAAGAATGACTCAATAAAAAATTTGCTGCTTTTTTGCATAAAGAATGAGCATGTTTTTTGAATCAAAATATGATGAATTATTCAATCAAAAATGTGCTCATTTTTGCATAAAAATTGGTATGTTTTTTGGAGCAAAAAAATAGGGAAGGGTATTTTCCAGTCACAAAATTAAAATAAAAAATATTCTAAGATATATATTTTCATAAACGTATTGATGGGTGATCTACAAACTACGCATGTGTCGCACCTGATAGCGCACTGTGAGCAGCACGCCAAGTGTCTACATGGCATAAACAATACACTTAGTTCATTCACAAGACATACATGACACATTATCACCGTGTTCTGTGAGTCTATGTTTATGACATCTGTGGTAACTTTGCTGCTCATGTCACCATTCACTTGTCGTTCTTCTGGAGCAGCATCAGCGCCATCTGTCGGTGGTGGTGGTGGCGGTGTCATCCATGTGTCATCAGTCACTCTGCTAATGACATCTGACACTCTTGGTTCTGGAGGGACATCAGCGCCATCTGTCGTCGGTCTATGTCTGTGCTCAGAGTAATAACTACGAACGAAATCACAATGGGGGCTCCATCGACGATAGTCAGCCATAGGATCGTATTGGGCAGTTATCTGAACCCTTCTACTTGGCACGAAATACATGCAACCACATCTTCCGAACCGGTATACGTAAAGCCTGCTTCGGCTAACTTACTTGCAGGAAATGTCGAAGTCCAGCTTCGAAACGAGTCGAGTTTTGTTCCGTACTGCATCTCTCCGTCTCTCTCTCGGCATACACACAGTCACATTGCACACTGCATACTGAATTGAAACGCCAAATCTGCTCTCAATATACCGGCAATATCTGATTTGTCAGAGGAGATATACAAAAATGTTTCATACAAAAGTTTTATGAGTTCATGAGAGCTATATTTTGATATAATTTTCATATATACAGGGTGTTTGGTGTAGGTGCTACAGACCAAAGTGCCATTTTTTAAAATTGAACGCATTGAATATCATTACATATTCAGATTCTACGCTTAATTCTGATATCATTTCATGTTAAGTTTTTGAAATTCGGTTACGACGTTGTTGAGTTATTGCACTTAAAATAAGGTTTAATATAAGGTATCAAAAAATCTTTAACGCGTACACGAATCCTGTCTATATCTTTTATTGAATTGAACTAGAATCCTACTGAATAATAGCTATTAATGTAACGAGATTATTATGCGATTGATTATAATCGAGGACGTGCAACTTCCGAGATTTATTCAAATTGCATAATAATCAAGTTACATTCACAGCTTTATCATATCATTGACAACGATGATGTAAAAATAAAAACAACAACTTTGGTTATTGTCACATTATTGTCACTTTTGCGTGCCATTTGGTATGACTTGATCCAGTTGATGGAAGATATTCCCATAGCAGAACGACAAGGAATTTGGTGGCAACAAGATGGTGCTCCTCCTCACAGTTCACAGGTTGTTACTGAATATCTGGATACAACGCACCCAAATAGATGGATTGGTAATAAGGCTCCAATTCGGTGGCCGGCTCGTTCTCCAGATTTATCACCGCTTGAAATTTTCCTATGGGGTTATTTAAAAGATATTATTTTCACCACTCCCCTTTTGAATGCGTGCAGTGATATTTCGCCTGATATAAGAGCGACTTGTTCGAGAGAAGTGATTCGACGTTTCGAAGCCTGCATAATATCTAATGGGCGTCACTTTGAACATTTTTTACTACATATCTAAGTACTATTCTTATGAAATGATTCATCAAGTTATATTACATTGTTATTGACGATTTGTTCCTGAATACACCTCTTTCAATTTTCGCAATTGTTTCATATTCAAAATGATTCCTGACTGAATTCCACAACTCAAAATTGAAACCATAACTCAAAATTGAAACCATAACTACGAACACCCATAATTTTGACTAATTTTCATGTGATCTGATGCAGAGAGAATAGTTAATGCATGAGATATTTTTAATAGTTATTTATGCAACAAGTGCAAAAAGTAAGTGTTCATTGCACTCGACGTGAAATTGTCCGACGAGGCCGTTAGGCCGAGTTGGACAACACATGGAGTGCAATAAACATTATTTGCACGAGTTACATACAACATTTTTTCTACGTTCATGCAAAAAGCAAAAAATTATTTATTTAGGTGCGGCACTAGGTGATGGAAAATGAAATACGCAATTTAAATAAATAATTATTACTATCGATTTCATCACCATCATCCAGTTTTCCATTATTATTACTCATTTTAAAACTTTCATTTCTGTAATTGTCAGAATTGAATTTTGACTGAAGTTTATGTAACCACAGTTGCATTATAAAAATCAAAATCATAATAGCCATGAGCGCGTATGTTATCACGAGGTGTGGTCATAGTACAGACAGTTTGCTCTATGCAGGGTTTAGAACATAGCGGATCGGTTTTGATTATGGAGTTATTCTCGGGAAGGCATTGTTTGTTCAACTCTGACTGCTAACATTAATACAAAATAATATAAAATATATAGCTGTTTAAAACGTATGGCCAATCTCACAGAATATCTGCTAAATATGTAATGGGTTTGAACGTTTATGTTTATCATGATGACAGCACGTTGAAGTAGAATGACAGATGAGTGCAATAAAAACTTTATTGCACTAGTGCACTTAAGAGCTTCTTTTTCCACTGAATATAGTTCAATAAAGTTTTGCTTTTTGCATGAATGTAGAAAAAAATAATAGTCGTTCTCAAGACTTCACATTTTAAGCAATAACTCAACAACGCCGTAACCGAATTTCAAAAACTAAACATGAAATGATATCAGAATTAAGCGCAGAATCTGAATATGTAATGATATACAGTGAGTTCTATTTTAAAAAATGGCATTTTGGTCTGTAGCACCTACAACAAACACCCTGTAATTTGAAAATTATATCAAAATATAGCTCTCATGAACTCATAAAACTTTTGTATGAAATATTTTTCTATATCTCCTCCGACAAACCAGAAATTGCCTGTCACATAAAATGTGGGACACCCGGTATACATTTATTTCGTTTCGTAATCAAACATTACTTTGTCTGGCAAATAGCATAGGTATTCACGAAAACATAGATGTTTATCATCTTTTGATGATATAGTACAGAAGTTTATAGCCTCATCAAATGACAAACCATTGTTCTTAGCTAGAATTTTTGCACTGCTTAATAAATCGTGATAATATTGACTAAAGTTCATATTCAATAGATATTCAAATCTTATTGCCATCACAGTAGCATCTAGATGTAGGATTTCTTGAACATCCGCTTCCGTCAGGTGTCATTCTTGGAAACTCGCACTTGTTGACTATTTGCATACGTGTGTAATTCCAAATCCATAACATCGTCCCAGTCGAGTTTGATTCGGCTAGTCTTGGCTGCTGCTGCTGCATTCGGGTCATTTCGGCTAGTGCAAGATTAATGGCCCCCACGAATTGGCCCCATTCAAACATACTGAAGGACAGGCTGGAGCATATGGTTTTTTGGACCTTGCACACGAGTTTCTCTGCAGGCACGAAACTCCGAGCAAAACTTACGCCGCATTGCAAGCTCAAAACGTCGGTGTTGCGAAACTCGTAGATGGTGTTGCACGCGAAAAAACGTTCCGCTTTGATGGCCTCCTTGTACATGTCACATATTCGTTCTAAATCTGCCATTCGATCTGTCCACTCTCGGTCCGATGATGATAATGATGATGATGATGAAGCTGACGCCGCCGACGCCGCCGACGCCGCCGACGCCGACTCGTAACCAGAGGACTCTTCAGAAGACTCGACAACGACGTTGTTCACTGCACCAAACATGTTGACTGACTAATCTCTGCATCATTTGGCATCGGTTTATTTCTCCACTGCCGCCGCCGCCATCACCCCCCCACCCTCACCCCATACACTGGCTCGAGTTTCTACGTCGTCGAGAGCTGAGAGACGACGACGATGATGATGAAAGGCCCCCTCTTCCAGTTGAGATTGTGCCCATTTTCCATTGAATTCCATGCGATTTGTCGCATCAATCCAACTATTGTGCGTACTATCGAACCCTAGCCATTTCCCAAGTACTTTACGACCCTTACGCCTGATGATTTTTTCCACTAGATAGACTTCGGAATTTTTTTGTTTTCTGTAGTTCTTGTTCGTAGAAAGCGCCGCTGATTGGTCGCCCTTTCAAGTCCTCCAGCAAATACGTGATTGGTTGGGTGATTTTCACTTTGACAACTTAGAATAGTTCCGTAGTCCAATTAGGCGTATACCCTATTTGGAAAACATGCTTGGCCTTGCTAATTCTCACAAAATCACCAATTTTGAATTTTTTTCGACCAGCACGTTCGGCATAATCATATGCTGAATTATACGCCTGTTTTTCATTGTCTTTGGTGACGTCACACGGTTTCATGCCAATCGTTCGATGTTTGCGCTGGTTGTAAATTTTGGCAATGTCCGGCAAAATATCCAGCCATCTGTAGGTACCGTTCAAACTGAAATACTTGAAAAGATTCTCCCTGAGAGTACGTATAATCCTCTCCGCGATCGCGGCTTTCTTCACGGTATACGTGCTGTAGTGTTTGATGTTGTACTTTTTCAGGAGAGTCTGAAAGCTGGAATTGTAAAATTCAGTTCCGAGATGTGATTGGAGGAGCTTGGGACATCTTTTCGCTTTCGACAATATGTCACTCATCGCTTCGGTGACGTCTCGACCAGTTTGGTCTTCAAGGGGCGCACCCATAGGTACTTGGGAAAAGTGTCAATCACTACGAGAATATAATTGAAGTTTTTATTGGCTTTGGAGTATTTTTGAAGATCAGCCAAGTCCATCTGCCAGAGATCGTCGAGTCCTTTGATGATGGTACGTCTGCGTGGAAAATTTCTTCTGGCTGGAGCATGGAGCTCATCAACCAATTGTTTTTTCTCAGATGATGATGATGATGATGATGATGACATCATTTCGCTATTGGCGGAGCCAAAACACTAACTGCTCTATGGATGTTGTTACACCTTCTACTTAAGAGGCTGGAATATCAACAATATCCAATGGTGGTGTCAATTTATCTAAGAGTTTCATGCTTTTTCATCGAAAGTGACATGAATTTCATCACTCGAATATCCAAGGCTGTTAGATTGTTTTTGGTGGTGTCCAGCTCGTCTTTGAGTTTGTGTTTGACGTCATCTTTGAGCTTCTGTATGACGTCATCAACGTATTTTTTGTTGGCAACACACATTGAGTGCAATTGGCGTTTCCACATTACATATTTTCACATGTTCAGCATCAATGTCCCTATTTGTCGTATAGTTGAGTATAATGTCAGGGAAATGTTAGTGCTACTGCTGCTGCCGTGCACGGCGAGCTGACGAAGTTTTTCCAAACTTGGTGATGCTCATGATGCGACTGTGGCATGCAAAAAAACGTCTACGCTTTTATTTATCGAATATAGCCTGCTTCTCTCAGCTCATTGATGATGGCCACGATCTCGTTGTCGGTAGAGGTGCTGCCGTCATTTTTGGCGGCTACCGGAAGCCTATACCTGTCAACGAGCTCGTTCACATCGTCCCAGTACACGTATTCTATGGGTTTCGTGTTGTATGTCAACTGATCTGGGATACCACTGCCGTCAGTGGAACGACCTCGACCTCCACCACCTATTTTTGATTGTGGGTCTTTGAACATTGGTCGAATAAAATTTTTTTATTAAGCAGTCTGAGATGGATTCAACCTACCTCGCACATGCACACCTGTACCTGTCAAAATTTGCTTGTATGCCACCAAATCGGCTTTAGCGTATTTGGAATTTTTGTAGAAAATCAAACTATATAGTCCCGTAGTGTCCTCGTATGTTACACCATCAATGCGAATATCCCCCGTATCTTTGTCGAAGTCCATTAGCTTTCTACCGAGCAACCATTGCGCTCTTGGTTTGTCGTAAATGGGGCCGTAATTCACATCTATTCTGCCGGATTTGGCGCGATGTTCATTCACGAATTCAGTTGCTACTTCGGGATAAACTTCCAAGTAGTCATCCTTTTCATCATCATCATCATAATCACCATCATCTGTGTGGTAGCTTTCTCCGTCTTCTTTCTTTTTCATAAAGTCTGGAGTCGATGGCGGTTTCTGTTTCTCTTCTTTTTTCACTGTCAGTCGTGATCGCTTGGTGAGTTGCGGCACTGTCGCACTCAATTTTTTCAGCGGTACCGTAATGGGTTTGAATAATTTACTCAGTGCTTCATCATGCTCGGATTTTCCGAGTTTCAGACTCAGATAGTTTTTTCGTACAATTTTCGACAACTGATTGACTTGACGTTTGCGTTCAGCTTTAGCAATCTTCGTCTCGATGCGGGGTGATGTGGTCGGCGCCATGGCTTCAGTACAAATGCCGTGCCACCTCGCATCACATTTGCATATATTTGTCAAAGCCCATGCGGTAGCGCCCTTTGTTCACATCAAAGTCTTTGACATTGACCAAAGATCCAAATTTTTCCTTCCAACAGGTGGCGCACATGCCTCAAAGGTGTAATCCGGAGAGACGTGCTCATCGAAGGCGTGCTTCAAATTCATATCGTCTTGCCGAAAAATCACTATAATGTTGCAATTGACCCTGATCAGCTGTTTGGGTATTTTCAAGTAGGTTTGACACAAGTAGGTCAGGTCAATACCCTTGTGGCGTGCTGATTTTATTCTGTTTATCACACGCCACATCGTCATATATGAAAATTGAGTTTTCTTTCGCCTATGACAGATCGATTACATCGTCGTTGTCTCTGTATGGAAAATAACCTACGCCCTTGACTTGTTTGAGTACATCGTGCAGTAGCTGATATTTACGTTGGTACAGCAACTTTGAATAAACGTAAACATTCTCGAAGCGTGCTCCGTTCGACTGAACAGCAAACTGAGTACAGCGTTGGTCTTGCTACATCCGCTGGGGCCACAAAATATCGCTCGAAACGAATTCGGTAGCAGGGGACCGTGCTTACGTATACCGTCATCGTCACCGCCAATACCTCCTCCACCTATGGTATCCAAATTGACGATTTCCAGAGCCGGCTCTTGTTGCACCACTTTCATGTTTGAGTTGATTGAATGTTTGTGTGTGTGTGACCACGCCCACATCTGACATTCGAATGACATTTTGAGTGGAGAACAGCTGTGTAAGTAGATGCGCAACATCATTCGCGTCAATTTCATGCTGACTGTCGAGCTCGAAGTTCGTGGAGTGGTGAACCCTCTGAATAATTATATACCATTCGAGCTTCATTTGCCTGGATATCGGTACTGTGGACCGGGTACCAAACTACAGAAGACATTGGCACGTGGAGACCCTGGTGTGAACCCTTTGGATTCGGCTTGTATGACTCACGATATTGCATACTCGCAAAACAAGTCTTTGAAGGAGAGAAACAAGGCCGAAGGACGCTGGAAAATCGAGCTTGGGAACGTGTCAAATCAAAAGAAGCCAAATTTGGTGAGAAAGCTGCTGCTTGGCTGGTCTCCACAATCATGAAGACAAAACGTAATTTGGGAATGGGTCTGAAGAAGAAGAATGCTGCTGCTGCAAAGCCAAAGTCTTTCCGTCGAGATGTGGTTGAGAAAATCATCAAGACTCTGCGAAAAACTCTGAAACCTGATCAGCTGAAATATTTGAGTACGAAGGCTCTGCTTCCGATATTTGCCGTTCTGGGGGCGCTGGGCTCGTTGGCAGGTGGTGCCAGCACAATAGCCAGGACCATCATCTCCTCGGCCAATGCCAAAAAGAAATTGGAGGAAGACAAGCGTCATAATAACGCAATGGAGAGCATTGGCGACAGCGGTGACAACAAACACGGAGGTTCCGTTTTGTTTCTGCGCAAGACCGCTAAAGGCGGCTACGGTTTGTTTCTCAAGAAGAAATTTTCAAAAAACTCCTGCTGAAGCTGCCCAATAGAACGTTGTACGATGAGGAATTGCTTAAATATGTGAAAATCTGAAAATACCTTATTTTAATGGTGTTTTCATGCGAGACAACTTACCTCGGTCCTTATCGAAACTTCCCAAGAACAGAGAATGCGCAATCATCAATCTGGACTCGAGCAGGAATCGCGGAACGCATTGGGTAGCTCACACGAAACGCGGACATGTAGTGAAATACTTTGATAGTTTCGGCAATTTGAAGCCGCCGATTGAATAAGTGCGATATCTGGATAAAAAAGTGAAAATCTTCTACAACAACGATCGCTATCAGACATTCAACCAAGTTAATTGCGTTCATTTGTGTTTGAATTTTCTATACGAGAACACACTCTGAGTGCACGCGCGCGCGAAAATTAATAGAAATGTGGTGACCTTCAATGACGAGCGCAATGAGGTTCATTATATGGTGACGTGGCGTTTTGCATACAAAACTTCGCGCAAATCGTATTAGATGCAAGTGGTCATGGATGGATACGTTTCGCTAGACGAATAGCGCGAGCCTCACGCGTCTTGAATCCCATACTAGACTCTGAGCATAGAGCGCGCATGAAATGGTTTAAATAGAAGTACATAACCCCATCCAGTGTCAATCATGTCTTTGCTGTTGACAGTGACAGGTCAAACGTCGACGCTTACCGCAGACTTTTCTCCGTCGCTTCAAATGGACGAAGATAGCACTTACGGCTTGGCATTGATTGGTTTCCATTCATACAACAGCATACCGAACATATCGAGTGGTCGATTCTATTATTCTGTCAAAGGAGCGCCATCTGTTAGCATCATCCAAATATCGACTGGGTGTTACGAAATAAGCGACATTGCCAAGTTTATACACAAACACCTCAAGAGGCCGAATGAAGCAAAGAAGAAGAAGAAGAGAGCCGTAGTGTCTAGTGACGTTGACGACGTCAACGACGATGACGGCACCAACAAAAGCAAGGCTTTGTTCTCTCTCAAACCCAACACCAATACGCTGTAGTGTGAGATATACACCAAGCTCTATAACATCGATTTTCATCCCAAGGATTCCATAGGACGATTACTGGGTTTTTCCCCGAGACTATTGGAGGCTGGACGCGTTCACTCATCCGACCTACCTGTGAACATTATCAAAGTTCGAACTGTTCACATCGATAATAACATCACATCGGGTGCCTTCTTCAACAATCGCCCGGCTCACACCATATACGAGTTTGCCGTTCGAGAAGACCCCGGCTTTGCCATCGACAAAACGCCCTCGAATTTGATTTACCTGCCTGTGAACAAGACGGAAATACACAACATAACCTTGAATATTCTCGATCAGGACTGTTGCAGTGTGAATTTCCGTGGAGAGACCATCACAGTGCAGAGGGTGCTGGCATCGATTCAGTCGCGCAGACGCTGCACTTGGAATTCAACAGAAACAACTTTGTCGAAGCCCATCGAGCCAACACGGAATTCTATCCGAGCTATGCCAATTGTCCAAAGAAGCGCCCTCTATTCGATTACGGAGCATTCAAAAACAGAGCCACCGTGTTCGTAATAAACTGTTCCCGCAGAGCAGAATTCATGAAATCCTCCACTGTTACATTTTAATTAATTACTTATTAATTATTTGTTTAAAGTTTTATTTTCATTGAAAATGATACAATTTCTAATTTACCTCATACATACCTCATTCAACAAAATTTATTTAGTTTCCTGGTTGATTCTGTATCTGTATTTTTTCATTGACTTTTCAAATGAACCAAACTCAGTGAGATTAAGATCTAATAACTTGAACATACTTCATTGTGGGTGTCATCTTTCGGGATTCGTATTCAAATACATTTTGGATGTCCTAACACTGTTTCTCTTGTATTTGTAATAAATTTGTGTCATATCCTTTTTTCTTCATTCGTGAAAGTCATTTTTCGCCAAAAATTCAATGAATTGTACAAAACAAAAACAAAATGTTATTGAGTTGAAATGACAAATTGAAAGTAAAATTTAGACTTCAAAGTCAAAGCCTATGATGATAAGATTTTTTTTAATATCTCCGGTATGTCGAAAAGGAATGATAACTAATGATACATTATTGGAAAGGTAATATCTGGTTCTATTCGCACCGACCACCCAGGGTGGTGCTATAGGTTTCCCAGGTTTTCTTACAGCTGAAAAGTGAATACACCACCGGAAACATCAGTAAATCGCCCCGGAGCGCCACGGCAAATAATAATAATAGCCATCACGATGTAGAAAAACTCAAAGTCATCTCCACAAATTCAATATAACCATAACTAAATGTTAGTTATGTTAGAACGATAAAAAACTATCGATCAGTTCAATGGTTTCATAGGGGTACATGTTTCGAACCTATATAGGTTCATCATCAGCTAAGTTTTAAATTCTACAATAAAAAAAGAACAATGTAACTATCAGTAATCTAATACAATATGATATTACTTACATAACCTCTAGTGGGAACATGTGGTGACACTCATTATATTTCATTAAAATTTTCTACATAATTTTCTCTCCACGTAAGTAATATCATATTGTATCAGAATACTGATAGTTACATTGTACTTCTTTTTATTGTAGAATTTAGAACTTAGCTGACGATGAACCTGTATAGGTTCGAAACATTACTACTATGAAGCCATTGAATTGATCAATAGTTTTTTATCGTTCTGACATCACTAACATTTGGTGGTTATATTAAATGTGTGGAGTTGAGTTTTTCTGCATCGTGAGTCTATACCACTCCACTTCGAAACACAATGGACTTCTACCACAGGTTAATAATAGCCGTTCTCGACCCGCACAGGCTAAGCCTCTCTGAGTGGTGATGAGGAAGTATTTTTTTATGTTAGGAATTAACCAGAACGGCCCTGTCTCCGGAGCCCCGACACTTCCGGAGGGCGCGCTGGTGTGTCATTAACCCCAGTAAACACTCCCTACATCCGTAGAGTGAGTTATTACTGAGTCCGAGAGTCATGTGCCCTGAGAAGGCGGAGTGAACCAAGAATTACGTCCTTCTGCATTCTTCCAGCTAAGTTTTCTACCGCATCATGGCAAGCCGGTATGATTTTCAAGTTCGAGTGCAGCATCTAGTGTCAGAGACCTCTATAGGGAGTATTATTATTATTATTACTATTATTCAACACAGAAAGAATCCATGTAGCGCCTATAAGAAAAAATATAAACCATTTTCCAAAATTTCTGTTTTTTTTCGGATATCTCAGGATGTACTGGTAATTTCAGAACTTTCTCAACGACACATTGTTAGTCAGGTAAAAGCGCAACTTTATCCCACATTCTCTATTTTTTCCGAAATCCCAATGGTAAGGATCGAATTTGAAATACCCTGTATATCAGTATAGATTATTGGTACATTCAAATTGAAAAATTTAAATGATTTCAAGATTAGATGTCCAAAATAGTGGAATGACATTTCAATAAGAATGTTATTGTGTAGAATTGTTCAGAGCTTCATTGTCTAAAGAAAAACAAAGACAATAAATCCTCTGTATGTATTTATGACTCATAACGTTTCGGTAATTAAAAATCTATTACCGTTTTCAAGTATAAGAATGTTATCGTCATATGAAAGTTAGGTTCGATGTTGCCAAATTTGCGTTGCTGAAATGTAAACCTATTTGGAGGGTGCCACTTTGACGTCATTTATATATTTACATACACCTATATAATACGCAGCGCCCACTAGCGGAAGATTGTCGAAGTTATCAGTATGTTCGTTCAGAATTATTGCTTATCTAGCACTCATCCAATATTTCGTCAGATGCTTCTAAATGCTTATTTGTGACCATAAAATAAAATCACGGTGAACGTACCAGCACCCGAAGTCGGGTGATACATCGTAAAATTTGGTGTCGCAAAGACAATTTTTATCTTAAATGTGCCATATTGACAAAAATTAGATACATTATATATATATATATATATATATATATATATATATATATATATATATATATATATATATATATATATATATATATATATATAGGCTTCTCTCGTTCATGTTTTTTATTCAGCACTGATCCCGACTCCAAGCACTTATTCATCAATTGAAGCACGTACTGATATGATGTGGTATTTTCTGGATGACTTTCATTGAAACTTCGAGCCGTAGCTCTAGCACATCGTCCATTTTCAAAATACGCAGCTACAATGGATATTCTCTCTTGTACAGTATAAATCATTTTCGAATGTTTTCAAATTGTTGAATGCAGTGACTCGAATACATCAATTACCAAGGCGTAAACAAAGATATGCGTATACAAAAACACATGAGGGCAATTTTTTTTCATAAAAACGTCTGTCTCACCTTCGAAACTATTATTTCAGACAGCATATTATTTTTCAATACAATGGCGTACCCACAGTGAACCTTTCTTACGATGATAACATGTTAGGTGATGTTAAATAAAAATATCTGGAAAAAATTAGTTTTCATGAAAACTTCAACAACACTTGATCGATCCTCAATTTCAGTAAACCGATGTATTTGGGATTGAATTCCCTTCAAAATGATGTATCACAAGTATAGTAGTCCCATTGAAAATTCTGAAGTAGGGTGTGCTGGGGTTGAGGGGGTTGATGGGGAATGATGGTGTATTTGGTGAAAGTGTTCCCCCTTGAAATACAAATCGACGGGTCTGAGCGATTTTCCATTTTTTTCATGAGTTCGGATATTAGGGGGGTGACAAGTTTTAGCTGGGACACACTGTATATATATATATATATATATACATATATATATATATATATTATATATGTATATATATATATCTATATATAAGTTCCTGGGTACTTGTTTCAAGGAGCAAATAATGTTCCAGTGACTGTAAAACAGTCGATAACAATCCTTTAAGAAGTGACTATAACTTTGTATAGTATGTATGGCATAGGTCCAGCAGAAAACAACTACTTCTCTGGCTGATACCTCGACAGATATTGAATTATATCTGTCAGACATATGTGCAAAGATCCTTACTTTGAAGGAACAACTTTGCAAGAGCTCTCTGAAACAAAGAGCAGGACTTTGCCTGATTCAAACGGAGAGCCAACTACAGACCGGTTTCGGAATATCGTACCTCATCAGTGTAGTCAAGGTTATCACGGTTGTATACACGCGAGGTCCCGATATTAGTCATCGTCCACCGAGAGGAATACTGCAATTGCTCACAGGATCCACCTCGGTGACAGATTAGAGAGCACCCCAGAAAGACATTTCGGATACGAAATGGTATATGTAATATACTTGTTTCAAGGAGCAAATAATGTTCCAGTGACTGTAAAACAGTCGATAACAATCCTTTAAGAAGTGACTATAACTTTGTATAGTATGTATGGCATATGTCCAGCAGAAAACAACTACTTCTCTGGCTGATACCTCGACAGATATTGAATTATATCTGTCAGACATATGTGCAAAAATCCTTACTTTGAAGGAACAACTTTGCAAGAGCTCTCTGAAACAAACAGCAGGACTTTGCCTGATTCAAACGGAGAGCCAACTACAGACCGGTTTCGGAATATCGTACCTCATCAGTGCAGTCAAGGTTATCACGGTTGTATACACGCGAGGTCCCGATGTTCGTCATCGTCCTCCGAGAGGAATACTGCAATTGCTCACAGGATCCACCTCGGTGACAGATTAGAGAGCACCCCAGAAAGACATTTCGGATACGAAATGGTATATGTAATATACTTGTTTCAAGGAGCAAATAATGTTCCAGTGACTGTAAAACAGTCGATAACAATCCTTTAAGAAGTGACTATATCTTTGTATAGTATGTATGGCATATGTCCAACAGAAAACAACAACTTCTCTGGCTGATACCTCGACAGATATTGAATTATATCTGTCAGACATATGTGCAAAGATCCTTACTTTGAAGGAACAACTTTGCGAGAGCTCTCTGAAACAAACAGCAGGACTTTGCCTGATTCAAACGGAGAGCCAACTACAGACCGGTTTCGGAATATCGTACCTCATCAGTGCAGTCAAGGTTATCACGGTTGTATACACGCGAGGTCCCGATGTTCGTCATCGTCCTCCGAGAGGAATACTGCAATTACTCACAGGATCCACCTCGGTGACAGATTAGAGAGCACTCCAGAAAGACATTTCGGATACGAAATGGTATAAGTGATATACCTGTTTCAAGGAGCAAATAATGTTCCAGTGACTGTAAAACAGTCGATAACAATTCTATGAACATCAATTCATTTTCTAGTAGACAATAGATTAAAAATATCTCCAAACTGCAAAAATTACAGGAGAGTCAACTTCAAGAAAAGTTAAATACTCAGACAAAGTGGATCAGGAATCTCTCGAATACTGAAATCCCACAAAACATATTAGTTTTCATCTCTAGGTCCAAAGTTCAGCATCGAACCCGTTATAGGGAAAGATATTTCTTTAAAAAGTCTATTGGCTGATGTAGACTATGTCACCTCATCAATTTCAGACAATCATAGCAGAAATATTGCAATCTCCAAATCTACAAATCTCATTACGAATGGTTTTCATAATTCGCAACATATCTTCTCCTTATATCATGGCTTATACAATCAATCCAAACAATTTTTAATAAATAATCCAAACTTAATAATAACAAATTCAGACAAGGGTAATGTAACTCTCGTTATGGACAGAGATCAGTACATGACTATGTCTAACGATCTCATAGTGGGTAACGACACTTATATTGAACTGCGCTCGGATCCAACGTCGTCTATTCAATCAAAAAGTAGTAAATTAATAAAGCTAGCACATATGAACGACGAAATCGATGAGGTACAAAAAAAGAAACTAACTTCATATAAATCTATTCCTCCAAAATTCTATTCACTCCCCAAAATTCATAAACCGACTTTGTCTGGTCGACCAATAGTGGCCTCAATAGGAGCTCCCACAGAATCCATTTCATCCTTTCTCACTGATATTTTAAACAAAGCATATGACTTTGATAATGATTATTATATAAAAGACTCCTTTCAAGTTAATACACTTTTTAATAAATTTAAACTTCCAAATAATTTTGTTCTGGCCAGTCTAGATGTGGTCTCTCTATTTAGTAATGTTTACTTACAGGCGTGTTTAAGGGCCATTGAAAAAAAGTGGAGCGTAATCAGTGGTTACTGCAACTTGACTATGTAGTAGATGACATTATCATTGCAATTCCATCAGATACCATAGATGACACCTTGTTCATTTTTAACAGCTACGATCCCCACATACAGTTCACCATTGAGAGAGAAAACGAACAGAACAGCGTTCCGTTCCTTGATCAGAACACCAGAGAACACCGTACTTATAGATTGGTACAGGAAACCAATGAGCTCTGGAAGATATATGAGCTACTGGTCTTATCATAAACAGAGCATGAAGGTCAATCTGATTAAACAAATGAAATCAAGGGTCATCAAAATATCTGACACATCCTTTCTCAAAAAAAATTTAGACATAATTTACAATCTTTTTCTCCAAAATTCATATCCTGCTTTCTTTGTAAAATAGATCATCATCCATGGATGACATAAACTTACATAGTAATAATATCAATAATACACTTTCTCCATCTCCAGTCAATGCGCAAGTTGCTGAAGTCACAGGGACTCTTTCCTTTTATGCTTCTTTACCGTTTATTAAAGACATCACCCCTGGACTATCCAGAATTTTCAAATCTTTTTCAGAAAATATAAAAATATCTAATAAAAATGTTTTGCCTATCAAGAGTATTTTTTCCAAATTAAAAGACAAGACTCCATGCATAAACTGTTCGGATGTAGTATATTGTATACAGTGTCAAAATTGTGAAAAACAATACATTGGACAAACGTACAGACCACTTAAGGACCGAATTGTGTCACACAAGAGCGACAGTAGACTACACCCGGAGAGATGTGCACTGAGTGAACATGTTGCTAAGGAAGGACATTTATGGATTATAATTCGGTAAAAATATTATCTTCGGAAAAAAACACAGCCAAAAGGCTTTTTTAGAAATGGTTCACATTGCACAAGCGGATAATGCGCTGAATAAAAAAACAGACGTAATCACTTGAGTGAAATTTACTCTTATTTAATTTTAGCAGATAATACAAGGTTTGGAGACAATCAACGGATTACTTCAATGAATATTGACTTCACAAATTAATTCAATATAATTCAATTCCTCCGTCAAAATACTGTTCATACAATCTTTGTTCCATATATTCCAGTAATGTATTATTGTTAGCATTAGGTCGAGTGTTCATGGTTTCAGGATATGTTTCCTTTGTTGGTTCAGCTCATCTGTCACCTACACCAGTCAAATAAATTGTTCTCATATTCCAAAATCACAATTCATAATTATTGTTCCATGTAGCTCCATCACAGATCTGTATCATTAGGTTGTAGTGTCATCTGTCACTCCCCATGATTAAGATTCCGTGTGGCTCATGTCACCTGTCATTTATCAATTGTCTCATGTCATTTGTCATTGGTCTTGGCTAGTCAGTCGAATACAATTACTCGGCGCGGTTGTTTGCCTATTCAAGGACAACATGTGCTTTTATATAATTTTAACAATTTTAAAATCCATGTCATAATGTATCATCAGTAATGAGTGTGCATCCACGTTACTCTTGTTGTTATTAATGATGTTTTACTCCCTGTGCTGTCCATATTTCATGATTATTTTTAACATATACGCCATGTAACCTCGACACAGTGTAAGTTATTCCACGTTTTTCGTTGGCGTAATTCTCATAGTTGTCTTTACATATTTGTAGTTTCCCTGAAGATGATAATAAAAAGTTATTGAAAGCTTGGAACAAGTGTATAAGAGTACCCTTATTGGCCTGCTGCATATCCCAAATATTGAAAAACTCATATATATATACATATATATATACAGGGTTATGATAAAGTAATGCACAAAATTCATAAATTCATAAAACGTACAACGATCACTTTTGAAAAAAATGCAACGTCATCAACAAATTTTTTTAATGGGAAGCTATGATTTTTATCACATTATGTGATAGAACTTGTGTTTGTACACAAGGGAAAAATAGTTGCAGTAGGGCTCACATAAGAAAAAAAACGAGAAAATGAATATAAAACGAAATAAACGTAAGTTTCATAATAACTTTTCAATTAACTAAACAGTCCATTAAACCAAAACTATTTCTTATAGGAATTGTTCAAACTGTGTCCCGTTTACTAACTGACATAGGCCAAGACGATGGTAGACCGCATTTATAGAGTTTTCGATCATCTGCGGAGTTATACGTGTGATTTCGTGTGTAATTCTTTCCATTAAGTCTTCTAAATTGTCTGGCCGGTTAATGTAGACCTGAGTTTTCAAATGTCCCTACAGAAAAAATCAAGGGGGGTTAAATCAGGTGACCTAGGTGGCCACTCCATTGGTCCACGTTTTCCAATCCACCGTCCTTCAAACTGGTTATCCAGAATCCTTCGAACAGTATGACCATAATGTGGTGGTGCGCCATCTTGTTGGAACCAAATACTGGGAAGTTGTCCCCATTATTTGGATCCGGAAATGCCGCAAGTAGGTCCGGAAGCACTGCCATACGAAGATGTTCCAAATATCGTTCAGCTGTTAAATTTCCGCGAAAGTAATAAGGACCAATAAATCTTCCCAGGACGATTCCTACCCAAACATTAATTTTTTGGGGACGCTGGGTGTGTTTTGTCTGCATCCAGTGGTTTTCCCGAGCCCAGTAGCGAGAATTGTGTCGATTTACAGAACCACTTAGACAAAACGTTGCCTCATCGGAAAATACTACACTATCAAGAAAATTTGGATTTTTGTCACAATGCCGCATGAAGATTTCACAAAATTCCAAACGTCTGTCCGGATCATCTTCTGAGAGTTCGTGAACAAGATGAACTTTGTATGGTTGTAGTTTTTCTTTTTTTAACATCTTTACTACAAACGTCTGACTAACATTTTCTTGTAAGGCAATTTCTGTTGTAGTTGCGTGAGGGTGTTCTTCTACTGACAGCAAAATATCTAACTTCACATCGTCGCTTATTCCTGGTCGTCCAGATTTTGGAGCATCCCTCACGCTTCCCGTTGCATCAAATTTTGCAACAATTCTGCTTACTGTGCTTCTAGCAATTGGAGGTCTTTCTAAATGTGTTGCGTTAAATAAAGCACATGCTTCTTCATGACTTCGAAGGCGATCGCCGTAACCTACCATCATTAGAATTTCTATCCTTTCTCTTTCGGTTAAACGAGCCATAATAATAAAACTGTGGTGACACTAACTGTACGACTGACACTGACAAACCGTTGTTTTAGTAAAACAATTGAAAATATTTATAAGAACACATGTTCTTACCAGATAAGTTTAAGTTTGACCTCTTTTTATAATTGGTTTTGTTATTTCGTTTTCTCGTTGTTTTTCTTATGTGAGCCCTACTACAACTATTTTTCTTTTTCCCTTGTGTAAAAACACAATCTCTATCACATAATGTAATAAAACTCTTAGCTTCCCATTAAAAAATTTGTTGATGACGTCATAACTTTGACGTGTTATTTTTGTAACTTATGTCAAAAGATGCGGAATAAAAAAAAACAGTTTGACATGTATATATATATATATATATATATGTTCCAGTGACTGTAAAACAGTCGATAACAATCCTTTAAGAGGTGACTATAACTTTGTATAGTATGTATGGCATATGTCCAATAGAAAACAACTATTTCTCTGGCTGATACCTCGACAGATATTGAATTATATCTGTCAGACATATGTGCAAAGATCCTTACTTTGAAGGAACAACTTTGCAAGAGCTCTCTGAAACAAACAGCAGGACTTTGCCTGATTCAAACGGAGAGCCAACTACAGACCGGTTTCGGAATATCGTACCTCATCAGTGCAGTCAAGGTTATCACGGTTGTATACACGCGAGGTCCCGATGTTCGTCATCGTCCTCCGAGAGGAATACTGCAATTGCTCACAGGATCCACCTCGGTGACAGATTAGAAAGCACCCCAGAAAGACATTTCGGATACGAAATGGTATATGTGATATACTTGTTTCAAGGAGCAAATAATGTTCCAGTGACTGTAAAACGTGATATTTTTGTAACTTATGTCAAAAGATGCGGAATAAAAAAAACAGTTTGACGTGTTTTTGCATTTTTTCAAAAGTGATCGTTGTACGTTTTATGAATTTTGTGCATTACTTTATCATAACCCTGTATATATATATATATATATATATATATATATATATATATATATATATATATATATATATATATATATATATATATATATATATATATATATATATATATATATATATATATATATATATATATATATATATATATATATATATATATATATATCACGTCAAAGTTGTCAAAGTTATGACGTCATCAACAAATTTTTTTAATGGGAAGCTAAGAGTTTTATTACATTATGTGATAGAGCTTGTGTTTTTACACAAGGGAAAAATAGTTGCAGTAGGGCTCACATAATAAAAACAACGAGAAAAGGGATAAAAAACGAAATAACAAAACCAATTATAAAAAGAGGTCAAACTTAAACTTATCTGGTAAGAACATGTGTTCTTATAAATTTTTTCAATTGTTTTACTAAAACAACGGTTTGTCAGTGTCAGTCGTACAATTAGTGTCACCACAGTTTTATTATTATGGCTCGTTCAACTGAAAGAGAAAGGATAGAAATTCTAATGATGGTAGGTTACGGCGATCGCCTTCGAAGTCATGAAGAAGCATGTGCTTTATTTAACGCAACACATTTAGAAATACCTCCAATTGCTAGAAGCACAGTAAGCAGAATTGTTGCAAAATTTGATGCAACGGGAAGCGTGAGGGATGCTCCAAAATCTGGACGACCAGGAATAAGCGACGATGTGAAGTTAGATAATTTGCTGTCAGTAGAAGAACACCCTCACGCAACTACAACAGAAATTGCCTTACAAGAAAATGTTAGTCAGACGTTTGTAGTAAAGATGTTAACAAAAGAAAAACTAAAACCATACAAAGTTCATCTTGTTCACGAACTCTCAGAAGATGATCCGGACAGACGTTTGGAATTTTGTGAAATCTTCATGCGGCATTGTGACGAAAATCCAAATTTTCTTGATAGTGTAGTATTTTCCGATGAGACAACGTTTTGTCTAAGTGGTTCTGTAAATCGACACAATTCTCGCTACTGGGCTCGGGAAAATCCCCACTGGATGCAGACAAAACACACCCAGCGTCCCCAAAAAATTAATGTTTGGGTAGGAATCGTCCGGGGAAGATTTATTGGTCCTTATTACTTTCGCGGGAATTTAACAGCTGAACGATATTTGGAACATCTTCGTATGGCAGTGCTTCCGGACCTACTTGCGGCATTTCCGGATCCAAATAATGGGGACAACTTGGATCCCAGTATTTGGTTCCAACAAGATGGCGCATCACCACATTATGGTCATACTGTTCGAAGGTTTCTGGATAACCCGTTTGAAGGACGGTGGATTGGAAGACGTGGACCAATGGAGTGGCCACCTAGGTCACCTGATTTAACCCCCCTTGATTTTTTTCTGTGGGGACATTTGAAAACTCAGGTCTACATTAACCGGCCAGACAATTTAGAAGACTTAATGGAAAGAATTACACACGAAATGACACGTATAACTCCGCAGATGATCGAAAACTCTATAAATGCGGTCTACCATCGTCTTGGCCTATGTCAGTTAGTAAACGGGACACAGTTTGAACAATTCCTATAAGAAATAGTTTTGGTTTAATGGACTGTTTAGTTAATTGAAAAGTTATTATGAAACTTACGTTTATTTCGTTTTATATTCATTTTCTCGTTTTTTTTCTTATGTGAGCCCTACTGCAACTATTTTTCCCTTGTGTACAAACACAAGTTCTATCACATAATGTGATAAAAATCTTAGCTTCCCATTAAAAAAATTTGTTGATACCTGCGATATTGTAAAACATAATTTTTATCAAAGTATTTTGAATGACTTGAATATTGTTCAATGTTGTTTTACCTACACTACCCCAAATTATGATACAGTATTTTATTATTGATTCAGCCAAGACATCATAGATCATAAGTCGAAGTTTTGTATTAGCAATGTTTCTCAGTTGGTAACATTTGTAAATCAATTTTCTCAGTCTTTTTACGGTATACTTTACATGCTCAGTCCAACGAATATGTTGATCAACCATCATACCAAGATATTTGATATATTCCACTTTTTCAATTTTCGAGCAATTACAATTTGTATTATTGCATTCTAAATTATGGAGTTTAGCTGATTTCTAGCGGTAGCAGTAAAAGTTATAAATTTTGTTTTGTCAACATTTAAACTCAAAAGGCTTTCATTTAGCCAATTATGATAAATTTTCAGCTCTAATTCTGCAGTTTTATAAACCTCTTCCCAAAAATCATGTATGAAGTGACAAGACTTGTCGTATTTTTTAGGCAACCAATGTTGTTGATATATATCAGAAATAATACAGGCCCTAAGACGGTTCCCTGAGGGACTCCTATTTAAATTGGTAACGGATCACTGATAATTCTATTGATTTTTACTCTCTGCATTCGTTCAGATAAATAATCTTGGATTATACTAAGTGAAGAACCACTTGTTCCAATTTCATTCAAACGGTCGAATAATATTTTGTGGTTGACAATGTCGAATGCCTTGGCTAATTCCATGAATACTGTTAGACACTTTTTATTTGCATTCAATTTGTTCAAGACATTATTTATAAGCTGGAATATTGCCTTATCAGTACATTTATTTGCTCTGAAGCCAAACTGATTGTTTGATAGTATATTATGTTTTTCCAGAAAATTCCTAACTCATCTTGAGCGATTTTTCAAAAATTTTGGAAAAGTTATTGATAACAGTGATTGGTCGGTAATTTGTAGAAAGGCGACTATGCCTTCCGGTCCAGGTGATGAGTTATTTTTCAGACTCGATATTATATTCGATAAATCGGTATTTGATAAAGGCTTCAAAAAAGTGAATCCCTGAGGTAATTCTGGTTTGCATTAGTATTGTTTGAGCGTCTAATTTTATCTGCCATATTTTTGACAATATTCACTAAAAAGGTATTGAAATAGTTAGCTTTTTCTTTATCGGAATTGAGTGTATTTCCATATTCATCAACAATATGAGTATAGTCTGACGAACATTTTTTTGTTTTATACTTCGTAATATTATTTACTTCTTTCCAAATTTTTTTGTAATTATTTTTGGCAGCATCTATTTTTTCCTTGTAGTAGTTTTCTTTTGTTGATCTTATTAGGTTATTAAAAAAATTTCGATAATTTTTGTACTCAGTTTTCAGTTCATTAGGAGGATTTTTGTTCAGTTTTCTTTTCAGGTGATCCCTATGAGAATGGATTAGTCCTTGTGTTATCCATGGTTTCAGTTTTACAGATTGCTTTCTCAGTAATTGAGTTTTTGTACATTTATCAATATATCCTTTGATTTTGTTGAAAAAAAAATCCATAGGCAATCCTTGGATCTTTTGAATTCTGTACATCATCCCACTTTTCATTTTTAATAAGGTTTTTCAATTTTGCATCCTCCACAAACATTATTATTAGTTGGTGTAGAATTTTTTTTGTTTTAGTTCCTTGATTTCGGTATTTAACATTATACTGTAATGATCAGTTATGTTTGTGTGTATGATATGAGACTGAAAGTGAAGTGAATTAGCTGCTGAATTATTAATCATCCTTATATATAAATGATCGATGATGCTGGAAGTTGATTCGGTTTCTCTTGTCGATGAGTTAATATAAGAGGAGAAGCCATGTTCGACCATTTTACACGTATAATTATTCACAAGGTTATCAGATGTGTTTGAGATATTTATGTTAGTATCGCCAATTAACATTATGACGTCATCCTGTTTATTATTTTCAAAAAAATCATCTAGATCGTTAATATATTGATCCAAATTCGTTGCTGGAGGTCTATAAGATGCGTAGATACAAAAAGTGAACATATCAAGTTTGTAAGATACTTTCAGTAAGTTAACTCCTGATAAACTTTCAATACTTGTGGTATTATCAATATGTTTTTTCACGTATACGATTACTCCATCATTCTTATTATAACACGATTTATTGTAGAAGATATTGAACTCATGTAAAGCAAAGTCATTTATATCCTCTATTAAAAAAAGTCTCTGAGAGAATAATGATTTCCAAATTTTCTATTTCAACAGATTGTAGTAATATGTATATGTAGAAAGTTCATTAAAGTTTTTTTCAAGCTTCTTATATTGAGATGTATTATGTTAAATGAATGTTTCTTGCCATTTTTTATTTTTTCCAAAGTTTTTGTGATGTTTTTGCAGACATGTGTTCTATCCTCTTCATGATGTTCTATTGATATTTATATAATTTCATGTAAAGATGTGCCTTTCTATTCTTTAACAACAAACTGCAGTGTTCTATTGATAACAATATTTCGGATATGATTGAATGCTCAGTTCCTTATATGGATTAATTATTCAAAAACATCACCATCTTGTGTTATTTTCATCTAAATACAGTTTCTTTTATGAATATCTACTATTCATTACATGGTGCTAGTGACATTTCCCAGTTCATTCACGTTTTTATGTACTTGATTTCGTATACGTCGTTACGGTAAACTACCCAAAAATTTTAATCGAGATTTGTCATATATAGAGTGTCACTTTTATTATTCAATTCAGAATTTTTTCTTCAATAGATAGGGCATCAATAGTTCTACTAGAGTGTTATAAATTCGAAATAGAGATAAGTAAATATTTCAAGGCCTACTTCGGATTTATATCAAGGTCTAAAATCCAAAAACCACTAGCGATTTTTTTCAATTAAATTTGATGACGCCACTGAATTTGTTATGCTTTCAAATAGGCGTGACTCGAATTTCTCGATTAAATGATTTTTCCTCAGAAATATAGCATAAGTAAAATTCTTATATCTAAATATTTCGAATAGTCGTCATATACAGCACGATCTGTTTGAAAACATCGTTCGTTAGCAGCAGTTATTCAACATGATGCCAAATTTTGTTTCTTCTAAACATAAATCCATAGTATGGGAGATAGTTATGTTCATCAGAACACTGCAGTTTACGTCTTCATATTGAATAGTAATTAGTATTCAATAATCAATAATAATCAATATTGTAAACATAAATGCCTACAACTCAATATTTGTATTTTTCAACAAATTTCCGATTGAATCATCCATTCGATCAAAATTCGATCATTGGATGGGGTAACATTTGTGCAAGCCTGTGCGTATATAATAATATATAATAATAAGGAAAAATCTTAGGAAATATAATAGATGAAGGCGATGATAAAATGAGCTTGGAGTATAGTATATGGGCTCAAGGAGAATATTTAAATAACCGGAATTTTATGAAAAAAATTTTGTTCAATACGAGGAAACATTCACAACCAATGGAACAGTTAATTCTCAAAATTTCAAGTACTGGACGGAAGACAGAAGACATAACTCACCAAAAATTAATGTTTGATGCGGAATATTACATTCCAGAATACCTAATTGGCCCTTTTTTAAAGCCATTTGAATGTTCAAATTTTTCAACGCTATGGATGAGCATCCACTAATAGAAGAGGCTCATCTTCTATTTCAATTATATGGTTAGAAATTGGATGAAAGGAAATTATCCTAATCGGTTGATAGGGCGGAATAGTGCATTATTCGAGATTTTCCCCACATCCCGGACTCAAGTATATTTTTTTATGGGGATTCGTTAAGGAAAAAGTATATAAAACTCGTCCAACAAGCAGAGAGGGACTGCGTGGAAGAATAAGACAGGCTTGCAGAGATATCAACCCAAACCAATTATCGAATGTTATGGTTAACATTAGAAAACAATACGATAAATGTATTGAAATGAATGGAGATTCCGTTGAGCAGTCCAAATTTAAATGTGTAGGCACTGTCATGTCGATACATTCATTTGTAGTGATTTATTTATGTTATTAATATTGATATTTATATAATTCCATGTAAAGATGTGCCTTTCTATTCTTTAACAACAAACTGCAGTGTTCTAATAAACATAACTATATCGATTTTTATGGTGATATGAATATTTTACTTATGCTATATTTCTGTTGAAAAACATTTTAGTCACACCCATTTTGAAGCATCACAAATCCAGCCAAATTGTCAAATTTCATAAAAAAATCGCTAGTACGTTTTTTTGATTTTGATTTGATTGAAACCGAGTTTTTACTCAAAATGCACAGTTGAAGAGCTGATGAGGCGATGAAATTTGCTCAAATTTTTCTTGATATTTCAATAACTTTGGAATTAGAGGCAACTCACCACAGCGAATATGCATGGAAGACATGCGCAATTAACTGAATCCATGGAAATCATACATTTAATATACTGCCATGCTAATCAAAAAGGACGTATATGCAGTTTTCATGTTCTCGAAAAAATCATGTTTTTCTTTTGGGTTGGGGACAAATTTTCCAGATATGTTATTTTTCATAAGCTTATAATATCGGCTTATTTTCAATTTCGACATTCAATCCTTGTAGGATAGATGTTAAACAATGAAGACAAACAAAAACTGACCTAAATTCAGTGTTCACAAATTTGTCATATTATAGTATCTTGTCGCTTAGCACGGCAGTATAGTGAAAAAACTTAAGAAATGCTCAGTCACGTTGATTTTTATTTCTTGAAGAACATTTCTTTGATATCATCGTCCTCAAGGTTGAACTGCTGAAATTTTCATTGTGTACAACTTTTTCAATAACTTTTACAATAATGGATATTAATGGTTACCTCTTTCCATCTATTACCCTGTGTATCTCAAAAACAAAACTTTTTGTCACCAGCTAACACTTGTTTCAGACTGTATATCATATAGGGCAATATGTATATTGAATAAAACTGTGACTTTTTCACTCACCCAGAAAAACATCTTTAATTTATCAACTTTCACATATTCAACTATGAGCAATTGAATATTTTACTTGGTATTCACATTTTCATTTTAAATGGTCGATTAAGAATATCATTTCATATAAAGCTTCACTCACCCTTTACCTAAAAATATTTTTTATTGAAAATCAGTCTGAAGTTATTGCCTTGTGGAAAAGCAGTGTTTGTTGAAAAAAAACATTTGGCACAGAAACACTTTTGTTCATAAGGCCATATTCTACAATATAGCAAAAATTCGGAAAAATCAACAGGTGACAATTTTTCCATAGGGCATAGTGCTGCTTCCTGTTTTTTTGAAGAAGCATGAACTCATAGCAGCTGTTCAAACAATCTCCCATTTTGAACTATGCACATAATAAGTCTATATATTTCTTTAATCTCATGAGAGAGAATGTTAGTGGTTTGTTGTCAAATTTGAATTCAGAATTAGCAAATTTTTCATTTACAACTTCAGCAAAACAACTCATAGTGGATTTTTTGTTAAGAATGTAATCAAAAATCGAATTACATGATAAAACAAGTTTTTTCATTTGGAAAAATAACGTTTCATGAAGTGTTTTGAAAACTCCACAGTAATTTTTTCTCTCCTCATAATCGAGATGGCCATGAAAAATTCTTCTAGTATGCCCACTCAACTGAATTTGTAGCGTCAGTAATAACAAAGTTGGTAATAGTACCGACCCAATTTGGAATAAGCTGTAAACTCAAAATGCACTGGAGAATGTGTATGTAAGACATGACCTTTCAACTCATTCAAAACTATCGAAAGAGATTAGTAGTTCATATAATTATTGAAGAAAGTTGATAGAACATTTTTTGGGTACGTCATTGAGCATATTCAAACATTTCTATCACTGAGAAAATTGATAAACTTTTTCCTAATTTAAGTTTTAATCAAATTTTACTTGGTACGAGATATTAGGTATAATTTAATTCGGTACCATTACAAACTGTTCTTCATGTTCTCTTAAGATTATGACAATAATCAAATCCATCATTTTGTAACGATTTATTGGCATATTTGATTATTTGGCGGTTGTGTTTTTTTTTAATAAAAATGATTTCAACTTGAAAACTGTAATCATACATGAACATTATTCCAAAAATTGAGTAACTATAAGAAAAAAATTGAGAAATAGAAGTAACATGAAGAATCATCTTCAGTTACCCGAATGATAAAAAACTTTTTGAAAATCATGGTTTTCTTAAAACACTTCCGAACCGAATCGATATCTCGTGAAACAAACAAAAAACATAAAAACTCAACTGAAGAAAATATTTGTTATCAATTTTGTATTCATGGAAATATCCAAATGAAGTCAGAGACGTGGGTGATAAAAAAAATGCATGGATTTTGTTGGATCAGAATATGAAAAAATATTTGTCTTCCTCAACTGGAATTGTATGACACGACTTTCATGATCATTCAGCGTAGTACGTTCTCCAAAATTCAGAGCAGATTCTTTCATGGGTTTCGAAAAAATCCTTCATCAACCTCACACGACTGGCTCCACGGTGCATTATCGTATAAAGGTAGGTAATGTCATCGTTCTATTTTGAGCTCTAGTCCACTCTGTAGGATTGATTGCACGTTGCTCTGGTCACCCTGTTTAAATATGTATCTGAAATATCTCCATATCTATATTTACATGGCTGCACTTGTAATATTTGTGCTATTCGATATATCGTTTTAAAATTTGAATAGCTCGATATACACATGAAGATATCTTTGACACCCCGTATGATACATAAAAAAACCGTTTTGAGGGTTTCACCAATACTAGTTTTTGAAATGAAACACATTGTGATTAGTGGATAGATAGCGCGGGGGGGCACATCAACTAAAAAATTTCAAATGGCATGAGAGGACATGTGTCACATCAATTCTCTTTTCAACCATATAATAATTTTTAGAATTTCGTTCCATTAAAAAAATTATGTCCCGTTATTTCACATTAAACCATTCAAAAGTTATTGTGGTCAGAAGAAAGGGTGAAAATTATCTTTTCGCGTATTCAATAGTTTGGAAAAGAGTTAGAAAACTTCAAAATCTGGGTAACATTCTTCATCAACAAACAAGTTCACGTGCCTTCACTCATTTGTCACAAAGTGTGAAATTACTCATGGACTGGAATTATTTAACGTAATTTACTAGAAAAACTTGAGAAATGCTCGCCTACGTTGATTTTCATTTTTTGAAAGACATTTCTTTGATATCATTATCCTTAAAGGTTCAACTGCTGAAGAGTAGCGGACACCATCTGTCAAATATCAAATGGCACTCTGTATGTCATTACATGATAGAATAGAAACTATCACAACGATTGCAATGATACCAGGTTTGATGGTAATATCTTGTAATACTATGGAAATAAAGCCCATTATATTTTTTATATTTTTGAAAGAGTATGACAAATACAAGTTATATCAACGATGCGTGAGTTGACGATAGCTCCTTTCTTATCTGAGATACGAAATGTGCTACTTATCGAAGAAAAACCCTATATATTTTTTTCACTCGACTGAATTAATTCAGAAGGGTGTTTCCTTTCTATAAGCTTGCAGAAAATATCCATCGGAAATGTATATGATTCTTATAGAAGAAGTCATAAAAGCAATAACGATTTTTCTATTGACAGCGAGACATGAAAGGTACGGAATAAATTCAAAAAAGGACCTTGCAGCAGCCTTATGGAAACATTGTCACCTGTTAATTCATATGAATTTTTGGTGTGTTGTACGATATGACGTCCTGAAAAAGTGTCCCTAGGCCTAACTCAACCATATGACTAGTTCTCGAAAAACAGGATATCAAAGAGGGAAACTGACCATTTCTTTAAAGTAGCAATGCTCTTGAAAAAACATAATAAATGAGAACATAAAAGAGAATGTTTTTGGCGACAAATATTGCTTATCGACAAGGTAATAACTTCAGACTGGTATTTGTTTGAAATATTGTTATATACAGGATGAGTCACGCATAATTCAAAAGTGGAATTATCAATTGACTCTTTGAAGTGAAAATGTGACCAAACCAAGTAACACACTTACATGCTCATCGTTCAAGTATGTTTTTTTGATAATTCACCATGTAATTAAAAATTTTGCATGAGGAATTTCACGATGTAAAATCACAAAGCACTCTTCGGTACAGCGAAAACTCCAGGAAGAGTGATACGAGAATTACGAACGAAGTTCGCAAATTTATGACATAAAAAGAGAGAAATTGTGGCACCTTTCTCTCCAAGCATTTCTAAGTGGAGAATGTGAGGCAAATATCTGACAGAAAACAACTACTTTCCTGACTAATACCACGACGGACGATGAACTACATCTGACAGATACCTGTGCAACTTTCCTCCAAGATGACCCAATTGCAAGAGATTATTGTAATTAAACAAAAGATCATCCTTTATTTGGCTGCGAATGACCACCTCCAGTCATGTTCCGAGCAATCGTAGATATGACAACATCAAAGTCAACAGGTATCAGTCATATGTA
Organism: Chrysolina americana; assembly: GCA_958502065.1. Lineage (NCBI taxonomy): Eukaryota > Metazoa > Arthropoda > Insecta > Coleoptera > Chrysomelidae > Chrysolina > Chrysolina americana. Next base: position 51,293,076 of record OY293413.1, read on the forward strand.
GTTCAATATCTGTCGTGGTATTAGCAAGGAAGTGGTTATTTTCTGTCAGATAAGGTAATAACTTCAGACTGGTATTTGTTGAAAATATTATTGTATACAGGGTGAGTCAAGCATAATTCAAAAGTGGAATTATCAATTGACTCTTTGATGTGAAAATGTGACCAAACCAAGTATCACACTAACATGCTCATCGTTCAAGTATGTTTTTTTGATAATTCACCTTGTAATTGATAATTTTGCATGAGTAATTTTACGATGTTTGGTCATGACTCTTAGTTTGAGAACAATATGTCAATGTAAAACACTTATGGCATTGCTATGACCAGTTTATGTGATAAACAGGGTAATACATCAAGAAGAACGACTCGCTATATATCTGTTATTACAAAATAGGTCAAAAGAGTTGATGATTTTTCATTGCATACAGCTTTTTTGACAACTTTGGTAATAACGAATATGTAGTCGGTTGCCCCTATGTATCCCTAAAACAGGAATATTCGTCATCACCTAGCATTCATCTCACACTGTTTATTAGTTTCGAACAATAATTATATTGAATGGTTCGTAGTCGAGTATCCCTTAAGCTCAAGATATGAAAAAAAATTATACGAAATGTCACCAAAAAAGCTGTCACTTTTTAACTCACCAAGAACAACATTTTTGATTTGCCAATTTTGACATATTGAAACGATTAGCAACTAAGGGTATTCATATCTTCATTTGAAAGGTCGATTAAGAATGTCATCATTAATAATGCTTGTTTCACCAGCCCAACAATACTTTTTATTAAAAACCAGTCTGAAGTTATTGTCTTGTGGATGAGCGATATTTGTCGCGAAAAGCGTTTTTATTTAAGATGGTTTACTGAGAAAAAATGCTACATCAAAGAAATGGACACTTTTCAACCTCTACACCCTGTATCTCGAGTCATAGGTTTGGCCCAAAACGATTTATCATATTCTACGATATACAAAAAGTTCATAAAAATCAACAGGTGACAATTTTTCCATAAGTCAGCTGCCTGGTCTCCAGAAAAGGGTTCGAACAATCTCCCATTTTGAACTGTGCACAAATTGAGTCAATTGAAAATTTTTCTTCAAACTTCAAAACGTTGATATTGTAAAGCCGTAGACACAATGGAAGTTTTATGTAATACGTTTTAAGTTTTGGGATTTTGGATATCAAAATCATAAATAAAACAAGATGCAAAACAAAATTGAAAAATGGAGCTTGAATTTTACCACCAAGATTGTTTAGGCGACGTGATCAGAATAATAATGGCAATGGTGGTTTCGCGTTAGAAAATAACCAAAATTACTAAAATTAAAACTAAAAACATAAAACTTCCATTGTGTTTCAGCCTTAACTGAGCGAAAAACTTGTTGAATTCTGTACTTCAAGTTTTCTGATGTTGTTTTCTCGCGGTACACCCAAATACTAATAATTCAAGTGAATGAAGTCTTAAGACCATGCATGCTGCCCCTCTAGAACTGTTTTGTTTACGATTCCCTTGTTCTTATGTGAGATTCTCAACAGTTCATGACATCATTGCTAATTTTTGTTCTTTTTCTTTCCCGTTTTGTTTTCTTCTCGTTCTCAACTCAACTCCCCGTACAATAATTCTCGGATCATCCATTCCTCGAACTACTATAATATCTAACAGGAATGTTGATAATTTTATCAATTATTATCAAATCACCCTTCGAACATATGAATATTATAGAAATTCTCAAAAAATTTGATATTCAATTGTCGAGGTGAATTGATAGTTTATATCTACATTTTGGGAGAAATACAGTTTATTCAGTGACGAGTTCAAATTCAGAATTAATAGATACAATTGCCGCTCTCGACAGAAAATCCCTATTTAGTCGGAGAAGTTGATAACCAAAACAGATGATCAATGAATATTTGGAGAGACCGTAATTGGAGATCAGGTCATAAAACTACATTTTTGGGATAGCACGTTGAATGAAGAAATTTACAGAAATATTCCTAAAGATGATTCACCAAATTTCTTTGGAGCATGTACCACTTGACAACTCGTAACGCAATGTTATTGATCTTATGACTTTTTCACATTTCTTTAAGAATGAGATATATTTTATATGAAAATCATGTCGACAAATTTTTCATTTCTGCAAGGTCATGATGTGGACTATTCTAGTATTGCCTATTTACTGGGTGTTCCTATTGAAAAAACTGAGAGAGACGTGTTTGGTGGGTTATTTGACACTCTATAGTAAGAGCGCCATTTGGTAAAATTATGATATTTGGTGTTGAATGAACCCATTTTGTTATATAGATCCCACCGTATAACTTCTGAACCACCTGATATAAATCCATATAAGCCTATATTTCTTAAAAACACTCTTTCAAAATGATAGTAAAATTAAATAGGGTGTTCCGTTTGAAAAACATCTTTGATAAGTCACACATTCACGTTGGTATTTACATTTGGAAATAGTTATAATTGCTCTTAACAACTTTTATTTCAAGACATTTTTTCCTTATCTCAAATAGGAAAGCAGCTATTGTCCACACACACAACGTTATTATTTAACATGCTAGGAATCGCACGTTAAAAGGTAAGACCTCGATAAAATCCTTAGCTCGCACAAGTTTCGACTTCTGAGGGTTGTCGTTCGTAGGGGGATGACAGCTGGTTAACGAAAAAAACAATTTTAAACAACAACAACAATATGCCAGAGAAAGTTTTCTCATCTCCGTTATCTGAATGAACTATCGTGTATATCAATATTGCAATTCGACTACTAACAATCCACTTCGTAATCTAATAAAAAAATTTCGAAAATTTTCTAAAGAAAAATTACTATGCTATCTGCTATTATAGTGGAGTATAAAAATATACGACACGAAAATTATTGTGAAAATTGAGTGGTAGTTTTGCTTCATCTCATAGTTCATTTCAGATAATTTATTTTATTTTCCCTTCATTTTCAGAAATTTAAAATTCAGATATTATGCATTTTCTGTCTCGTTTGTTTGATCGTCAATATTATTAATTTTTTATGGCAATACTTTAACTAGCCTCACAATCTGATTTGAATAAAACGTATAATAAAAGTATAATTTGCAAAGGAAAAATGGTAGCTCTGCTGGTTGATTATTTTATTGTAACCAAAGCCTGTTCGTTTTTGTGGAAGTGAATAATTATAGAACTACTGTTTGTGAGCCTGTGTCTGTGAAGAAGAACTTCTAAAAATGGTCGGTGGAGAGAAAAGTACTAGAAGAAACACACCTGTTCCTGATCCCGCCATTATGGCTGCTGTTAAGGAAGTTCTGAACTCCAGCGAGTTCATGAATACATTTTCGGTTCTCATCAAAGTTGTCAGTTTGAAGAGAATCTTAAAAAACAAAACAAAATCATTGAAGATTTAATAAGTGAAAATCGAAATCTCAAAGAGAATAACCTCGCCCTACTCAAACGAATAGATCGTACAGAGCCGTACTCGAGAAATAATTCGCTAAGAATATTCGGAATGGATGAATCAGAGGGGGAAAACACCGATGACATTGTTTTAGACATTGTGCAAGGGAAGATGAATCTTAAATTAGCTCTGGCAGATCTTGAATGCAGCTTTCGTGTTGGCAAAGTTCAAGAAAATCCCAATAATCCAAGAGCGATCTTAGTAAAGTTCATAAGCTATCGTTCCCGACGAATGGTATATTCCAATAAGAAAAAATTGAAATCGACTGGAATCGCTGTTAAAGCAGATCTAACTGCCAACAGGCTGCAGATTTATAAAATGGCTTGTGAAAATTTTGACATGAAGAAAGTCTGGACATCCGATGGAGTCATATTCGTGAAACATAAAAATGAAACTCAAAAATTTGAGGACGAACACACTCTGGGTTCATTTCTTACACAAAAAAAACGCTGAGAAATATTTTGTTCCAACTCACGTTATCCTTAAATTCTATCTGAAATAATATTCTAAGGATTCTCAAATTTTCATTCAGTTCGACTCTGTGTAGCTCTTTTTATATTCGAAATCATTTATGCTTCCTAAGACTGGCACGCTTTGTTATCAGAAGTTTTTTCCTTTGCTGGCCACTGCCTTTATTACTTTGTTTTTTTTATAATATAGAATAAAAACATTTTGTATCAAAATATTTACATTGGTGTTTATGTTTATATTATAGAAAATTTCCTGTGAAATATTGTGCCCTTCATTCCGACTGTCAAACTATCAAGTATATCTTGTAAAATTGCTCATTTAAATGTGCGGTCTATATTATCAGGTTTCAATGAATTGAGTAATTTCATTTCACAAAATGATTTTAGTGTGATAGGTGTTACAGAAACATGGCTCTCAGATAACATTCCATCAAACCTGGTGAGTATACCAAACTTCAATTTTCACAGATGTGATCGTCCAACGAGAGCCGGTGGTGTAGGAAAATATATTCATGAAAATATCACTATTATTGAACAGCTGTATGCTGATAACAATTTCAATCTCGAACAAATTTGGATGAAAATAAAAATAAACAAAAAAACTGTTGCCTTTGGGGTGTTGTATAGACAACCAAAATCTAATATTAATGAAACACTCAATAGTTTAGAATTAACAATAAATGATATTCTTCCTAAAGTAGATGAAATAATATGCATGGGTGACTTCAACCTCAATTTTTTCAATGACACTGTTAATCATGTAGACAAGATGGTTCGTACAATGTCTGCTTTCGGTTTCACACAAACTATAAGTGAATCCTCCAGAATTTCAGGTACTAGTATGACTCTCATTGATCAAATATTTGTTACTTGCTATGATCTCGTTCAATCTTCCGGAACCCTAGGAGCAGAGGGAATCTCTGATCATAGACTCGTTTATATCACTCTTAAAATTTTAGGTAACTATAAATCACAGAAAATACTAACATGCAGGGACTTTCGCTATTTTTGTATAGCTGATTTTGAGGCGCAGTTGTCAGAAATTCAATGGGATGCTATTTATCAGTTGAGGTCAATTGATGATAAGTTAAAATTTTTGTCGACTAATATTATTAAACTCTTTAATCGCCATGCACCCATCAGAGATGTTCGTGTGTCTAAACCAAAGGCCCCTTGGTTAACTGATGTTATCAAAAGAATAATGAGGCAACGAGACTCAGCATTAGGCAAATATAAAAAAACAAGAAATCCTAATGATTTCAATTCATACAAACAGTTGAAAAATTTTGTCCTCGCCGCTGTCAATAGAGAAAAAAAGGCATATCTCAATTACATTAGCAACGATGGAAAAAATCACAACTCAAAAAAAAACTGGAAAATGTTAAGAGATTTAAATGTGCAACCTAATAAAGAATCAGAGATTCCCCCGCAGCTCTGTGATCCAGATGAAATAAACCAATATTTTTTGTCAACGGTACAGAACTACGATGAAGATTGTTCTGAAAGAACCAATTTCTATAATTCTGGGAGGTTTGATATAGGTTTGAATTTCGAGTTCAAAGTGGTGGATCCTGAAAATATTACTGAAACAATATTATCGATAAAGTCGAATGCCTTTGGTTCAGACGGAATATCTTTGAGTATGATCAGATACTGTCTTCCAATTTTGATTCTCCCCATAACGCATATCATAAATCTGTGTCTGGAAATTGGATATTTTCCAAAAGCTTGAAGAGAATCTATAGTATGTCCACTTCCAAAAGTGTCGGATCCAAAAGCAATCTCGGATCTACGCCCAATCTGTATTCTACCTATACTTTCCAAAGTAGTGGAAAAAATTATTCATGAACAAATATATGAATTCATCCAAAACAATAAGATCTTGCCGGAAAATCAATCGGGCTTTCGGAAAGGACATAGCACTGCCTCTGCACTCTTGGAAGTTTATGACAACATTCTACAGGCATATGATGAAGGTAAAGTCAGTGCCCTGGTGTTGCTGGATTTCTCTAAGGCGTTTGACACCATCAATCACGATCTAATGCTTCCCAAATTGAAATATTACGGTCTCAGCGATACAGCAATGTCAATGTTCAGGACGTTCCTTATCGACAGAAAACAGAAAGTCTGCATAAAGAATACAAAATCCCAGTTCTGCAGTGTTACTAAAGGAGTGCCCCAGGGATCCATATTGGGCCCACTTTCATTTATTTTATATACGGCAGATATATTTTCTGAAACAGACCACTGTAAATTCCATCTATATGCTGACGATACTCAGATTTTCAAGAAAATTTCACCACAGACACTTGTTGTGGAATCTATGATAATTAATGATAACCTAAAAAAAATTATTAATCTTTCAAAAAATCACAATCTCCATATCAATCCACACAAATCTCAACTTATTTTATTTGGAAACGATCAATATAGGTCTCAAGTAACTAATAATAACTTTAAGATTGAAATAGACATCTTGATATTACCTATCAACAGTGTTAAAAATTTGGGTGTTATAATGGACAAGGACTTGAAATTTTCAGAACATGTTAGCAAATGTATTCAACGAGCCTACTGCGCTCTTAAATTGTTATATGCTGCTAAAAAATTTATGAATAGGAGTTTGAGGAAATATCTGTGTGAGTCCCTTGTCCTGTCTCACTTCAATTATGCTGATGTTGTGTACGGCCCCTGTATTGATTCATTTGATGCACTCAGAATACAAAAAATTCAAAATAATTGTCTGACGTTCATTTTTGGATTGAGAAAATATGATCATGTCTCTACTTATTTGTCGTCACTCAAGTGGCTCAATATGGAACAACGCAGAAATATGCATTATGCAGTTTTTGTTCATAAAATAGTTATTACGAGTCAACCACCTTATCTGAACAGGAAGTTGCTTGCTCGTGTCAATCTTCATGAAGTCAACATTCGGAACAGAGGTCAATTACAGATATCTAAACATTCAACCAAAAAGTATGAAAGCTCTTTTTCATACAAAGCTCCTACTGTGTACAATGGCATTGATAATAATATAAAATCGACAAGTTCTGTTGTTACTTTCAGAAACAAAATAAAAATTTCATTGATGAACACTTGATTGTTCACCAAATTATTTTGATGAATGTCTATTTCATTTCACTCCCGATGTTCATTTCTGTAACAAATGTTAACAAGTTCTGACCATATAATTATGTTCTCCAACCCCATCATTCTGTTTTCTACTGTATCAATGAATGGTTGTATTTCACAGGGCTATTTGTAGATATCTGTCTAGAATAAAATTCTCTTTTAAAAAATTTTAGTTGAAAATTACTCATTATATATTTTCTATATAATATATATATATATATATTTTTTTTTCTCTCATTCTTTGTCACAACTTAAATATTAGTTTTGGAGATGGGATTTCCACCCCTCCCCATTTTTTTCCTATTAATTTTTGTCTTGTTTTTATTTATCTCTTACAAGATTGTTTTTGTTCTAATAGTTTAAGCAACATCTGATGTGAACCATTCATGTATACTGTACAACGGGTTAAGTGTAAGAATAGTTGTAAACTAAACTTCGCCCTATAAAAGACGATTTATTATTATTTTTATTATTATAACTGATCTTTTTCAGAAACATTCAATGTGAGTTTCCCATAATTTAAGGTGAAGTTGGCAACCTTGCCAGGATGCCACTCTGCAAGGAAAACAGATATACAGATGCCAAACTATACCGTTCTTCGATATGTATATAGAAGGATGGCAACTAGTACGTGAAATGTATTTTCAGTATATAAATGTGCTACTATAACGCCGCGCACGGAAACTCCGCGAACTTTGGTGTATAGTTTCATACAGAAATCGACTAAAATGACGACCCGCTGATTTCAGCAGTAATGGGTTTCCAAGGGTTAACTGAACCGTTTGCGATATTTTGGAGCTCGATGCACTGTGACATCCGTATATCGGAACTTGGGAACTTGGTTCACTTAGCGCCAACCAAGTTCCCGCACACAGCTCATCTAGCGCCAATTCAGTTCCCGCCCATAGTTCACCTCGCGCCAATACATTGCACACGGCCATTACAGCCACGTCCACTATAAATACAGTTCATCAACCCACAATTCCTCAGTTCTCTCGAAGGAGTAGGCAGATTGAGACCTTAGAGAGAACCAGTGACGAGACATGGGGAGTAGGCAGATTGAGACCCCGACGTCAAGTCACATAAACCTAACGTAATTATACCTGAGGAGTAGGCAGATTGAGACCTCAGCGTAGAATTACGTATTATCCTTTCATTAATTTTCTTTCTATTTCAGTTCTTGAAAATGGCTCCAAAATCGGAGCCGAAACGTCGAATTTTAACAAATTCTAGACGCGGTTCAACCCGAACTTTTAGTTTTCAAATATCTGACCGCGGAAACCTATCTGAACACACTTCCTAAAGGATTGTTATATATATAGGAAGTGACTATAACTTTGTATAGTATGTATGGCATGTGTCCGACAGAAAACAACTACTTCTCTGGCTAATACCGCGACAGATATTGAAATATCAGTCAGACACATGTGCAAAGATCCTTACTTTGAAGGAACAACTTTGCAAGGACTCTCTGAACAAACAGCAGGACTTCACCCGATTCAAATGGTGAACCAACTATATATATATATATATATATATATATATATATATATATATATATATATATATATATATATATATATATATATATATATATATATATATATATATATATATATATATATATATATATATATATATATATATATATATATATATATATATATATATATATATACCGGGTGGCTACGGAAGTATATATATATATATATATATATATATATATATATATATATATATATATATATATATATACCGGGTGGCTACGGAAGTATTGCCTACGGAATATCTCAGTTATTGTATGAAGTAGGTTTGTGAAATTTGGAGCGTCGATATAATGACATAAGAGCTAGAATTTGATCATATTGACATGTCGAAGTTAACTTCCGGTCTGACCGAAAGTAACATCAACTTTCTTATTTTAAAGGGAAACCCTATTTTTTTCTTTTCGCTTTATTCAGCATTCAACTCCCTTTCTAATGACATATCACAAGTTGGTATCTAACCAGAAACTATATCAGAAAAAAATTATTATTGAAATTCACCGAGTAGGCCGTGGAAGCAAAATGAAAGCCAAAAATTGAAAAGTTGGCTATGGAAACCATACGTCACTTGGTAACAGTTGCTACTACTGTGATATTTTATTTTCATTCGTCGGCGTTATAAAAAGCCGCCACAAAAAATATTGGAAAAATTGGGAAAAAAACAATACTCTGTAGGTCCATAACTTAAATAGGAACATACAACTTTTTATTGCCTGTGCTATTCAGCATAACCATTCCTTTCTAATGATATGATAGAAAGTAATTTTTTGAAATGAAATACCAAAAAATTCAATTATTATTCTTCAAATAACAAAACAGATTATCGCCATACGCAAAAATAACATTAAAAATAATGTGGAATGATAAATTATATCCTGTAGGTTCTAGGTTAAATAGGAACATAAACGTACTTGGTCTGTGCCATCGTCCATAGATATTCTAATATCTACCTATGGACGATGTTTGTGCTATTCACAATAATCATTCCATTGCAATAATCATTCGAACCAAAATATTAACAAGTAGGCTGATTAAGATGTATTTTGGAATGAAACAAAAAAGAAACGAGAGCTCTCACGAACGCTGCTATCCATATTATTTTGACGTTCGAAGTAGTGTTTTTGATTCTGCCATTTTAAAAGGGTTTGGAAATCGAAATCAGTTAGTGAAATATTCAAAAAATGCCCCGTTATTCACGAACCGAACAAATTGACATGCTTCTCATTTATGGTGAATGTTTAAAAAATTCTTATGTCGCTGAACGATTGTATTTAGAGCGATATCCAGGGAGGCAGCAACCGTCAAGAAGGTATTTCCAGTGGCTTGAAGAAAAATTAAGAACTGAGCCTGATGTTCACGAAGAGCAAGAAGCATTTGTTATTAATGAGGAAACTGAAATTAATGTATTAGCTTTAGTACAATATGATAGCACAATTTCCTCAAGGCAGATTGGCGCCGAATTAGCTATAAGTAAGGACTCTGCTAGGAAAATTTTGAAAAATCATCGATTCAAATCCTTCAAGTATCAGTTGCATCAACATTTGTATGAAAATGACGGTGAAAGGCGCCTGGAATATTGTAATTGGTTTCTTCGACAAAATGCTGAGAATCACCTATTTAACTATTATATCTTGTTTACGGACGAGTCAAGATTTACCAACAATGGATCATTTAACAGGAATAATACAAGGTAGGTACTGTACTTTATTTGGATTATTGTCGATAGTCGAAGTGTAAAGTGCTAAAAATGTGAACGGTCTTTTGTTTCAGGTACTGGGCGATAGAAAACGAGCACCGGTTTCGACAAGGTGGCTTCCAGGAGAGAGTTGGTGTAAATGTTTGGACAGGAATAGTGGAACTCATATTGTTGGCCCCATTCTTTTTCAAGGCCAACTAACCGGAGAGAGATACTTTAATTTTTTAACGAATGAAATTTCGGAATTCATTAACAACCTACCAGCGGACATAACTGTGAGAATGTACTTCCAGCAAGATGGCACCCCTCCGCATAATTCAAGAATAGCGAGAATTTATCTTCAAAATCGCTTTCAAGAGAGACTTATAACAACCCATGGTCCAGTCAGGTGGCCACCAAGGTCACCTGATCTTACTCCGTGCGACTTTTTTCTATGGGGGCATCTTAAAAATATGGTTTATTCCATACAGCCTACAACTCTACATGAGCTAGAAGTAAAAATTCATAGAGCTTTCCAAGATATCACGCCCCAAATGTTGAGAAACGTTTTACATGAAAATATCACCAGAGTCAATAAATGTATTGACGCTGAGGGAATGCATTTCGAACATTTGTTTTGAATTTATTTTATCTTTATTCATATCAATTTGAATATTTTTTTTTCGATCAATCTGTTTTTTTGTTATTTGAATAATAATAATTGGATTTTTTTGGTATTTCATTTCAAAAAATTACTTTCTATTATATCATTAGAAAGGAATGGTTATGCTGAATAGTACAGGCAAGAAAAAGTTGTATGTTCCTATTTAAGTTATGGACCTACAGAGTACTGTTTTTTTCCCAATTTTTCCAATATTTCTTTTGGCGGCTTTTTATAATGCCGACGAATGAAAATAAAATATCACAGTAGTAGCAACTGTTATCAAGTGACGTATGGTTTCCATAGCCAACTTTTCAATTTTTGGCTTTCATTTTGCTTCCACGGCCTACTCGGTAAATTTCAATATTAATTTTTTTCTGATCTAGTTTCTGGTTAGATACCAACTTGTGATATGTCATTAGAATGGGAATTGAATGCTGCATAAAGCGAAACGAAAAAAAAAAATAATGAAAGGTTAAAACGTAATTCTACGCTGAGGTCTCAATCTGCCTACTCCTCAGGTATAATTACGTTAGGTTTTTGTGATTTGACGTCGGGGTCTCAATCTGCCTACTCCCCATGTCTCGTCACTGGTTCTCTCTAAGGTCTCAATCTGCCTACTCCTTCGAGAGAACTGAGGAATTGTGGGTTGAGGAACTGTATGTATAGTGGACGTGGCTGTAATGGCCGTGTGCAATGTATTGGCGCGAGGTGAACTATGGGCGGGAACTGAGTTGGCGCTAGATGAGCTGTGTGCGGGAACTTGGTTGGCGCTAAGTGAGCTGTGTGCGGGAACTGGGTTGGTGGGAAATGAGTTGATGCGTGCAATGAGAGGCTTCCAGGTATTGGGAAGTCTACGTCCGTCGTCACGAGTGTTGAGGCAATTGGGGCGCTTCTCTATCTCAAGGGCTTCTTGGATGATCCTGGTTTGCAGATTTTTTTCGGTGGAAATTGTTTTTGTGTTTTTGAAGTCTATTTTGTGACCTGTGTCTTCTCGATGTTTATAAAGTGCGGAAGTGGAAGATGCCTGACGCACAGCAAGTTCGTGTTCGTAGACTCTGGAAGTTACTCGTCTGTTAGTCCGGCCAATATATCAGGCTTGTGACCCATCGTCAGTGCCTTTGGATCACCAACCCAGAACCTCGCCAAGTATCTAGCGAGTACTCTTCAGCCACGAGCAGAAGAAGCTTCATCCTACGTGAAAAATTCATTCCACTTCTTAGACCTTCTCAAACCCTATAGAATCCAGAACACAGATGTCCTAGTGAGCTTTGATGTTGTCTCCCTCTTCACAAATATCCCCCTAATGGACACGCTAGAAATCCTTAAAACGAAACACAGAATTCCATTACAGCCACGTCCACTATAAATACAGTTCCTCAACCCACAATTCCTCAGTTCTCCCGAAGGAGTAGGCAGATTGAGACCTTAGAGAGAACCAGTGACGAGACATGGGGAGTAGGCAGATTGAGACCCCGACGTCAAGTCACAAAAACCTAACGTAATTATACCTGAGGAGTAGGCAGATTGAGACCTCAGCGTAGAATGACGTTTCAACCATTTATTAATTTTCTTTCTTTTTCAGTTCTTGACAATGGCTCCAAAATCGGAGCCGAAACGTCGAATTTCAACAAATTCTAGACGCGGTTCAACCCGAAATTTTAGTTTTCAAATATCTGACCGCGGAAACCTATCTGAACATATATATATATATATATATATATATATATCAACATCAGGCAGACACAGGAACGAGAAAACCCGCAAGACACGCCCACTTTCAGGTACCCAAGTACCATTAAATACCGCAGTGCAACCAACATCAGATCGTCTTTTGAGATCAAGGAGTAGGCAGATAGAGACCTTGTTACGTCATCAGACCACGACTCGAGGAGTAGGCAGATAGAGACCTCGAAGTCACTCTCTTGAAAATGGCTCTACATAAGGGAGACTTTTTTATTATTGGGTTTACGAAAAAAAGTTATTCTTTATAAAAAGTTCTTCATTGCCTGAAACCTATAATACCACTATCAGATAACAATTTTTTGTGCCGTATACGAGGATTGTCAAAAAATATAAAATTTTCTCAAGAATAAAGTACCTTTGTTTTTGACAAAATTGAAAATTGTTATTGAGAAAAGTTGAACAGAATTGAAAACTACATGAAGTGGCAACTGTGTAGTATATTAGTCACCTATGTGCATATATAACTCACTGGTTTAACTATTGAAAAATAACTAAACGTAGTGTATTGTGAACAAGTAGTCCCGAAAAGTGCATACCAATAAAGGTGAGTCCTGAACTCAACATTTCGGAGTTTGATACACTGAGGGTTAACCTCTTCCATGCGAAATTCCTCTCTAGTTCGTTACTCTATTGCCAGATTGTTTACTTTTCCTGATGGCAGGGAAGAAAGACTTGACGAACAGTGAACTATATGAGAAGTTATTCGTAGCCATAAACGAAGAGACTAGAGAACTCAAAATTGATTTAACAAAAAAAATTAAAGAAGAAAATAAAAAATTATTCGAAAAACTTACTGATAACTCCAATCGTATAACTGACATCAAAAACAGACTGGGTGAAATTGAGCTGAAAAACCTAGTAAGTGAAAGGTACTTTCGGAAAAATAACCTTATTATATATGGCATTCAAGTACCACAGGAAGAAGTCCTCGCTGAGTTTGTCATTGATAAATTGAATGACTTACAAGGAGTCCATGTAACACTGACCGAAATAAATAATCTGTACCAATTAAAAAGTGATAATATTCCACCAATCAAAATCGAGTTCACTAGTTATTTAAAAAAAGTTGAAGTCTTGAAAAACTCAAAAAAATTAAAAGATACTGGTATCTACATCACGCAAGATCTTTGCAAGCCAGATAGAAAAGACCAAAAATTACTTCATACCCATTTAAAGCTGGCCAGAAATGAACAACTTAAAGCTCAAATAAAAGAAAAAACCTTGGTAGTTGGAGATAGTATATACACCGTGGATAATTTGAGGGCGTCAAACAGTGTCTCCTCCTTATCGAATTTTATAGATCCGACTCCTGGATCGCAACCGGTATTTTCTTCAGCAAGCAGTGGTAAAGTGCTGACAGCTACACCAGGCGAAACTACTTTTGAAGGAACGAGGAAGAATACCAGTCATTCTAACTCAACTTCGGGTGATAAAAGTAATACTGAGGGTAAAATTATTACCAGATCTCAAAGATAATCCTTATACGAAATATTGATATTCTTTAATAAAATCAATACTCTTATGACTTCCGCTATTTTTTTTATTTTGTATTCGCGATAAGATGCAGGTAAACCTCAGTTTATTGCATCTCAATGTTAGATCACTCTCAACTGGGTTTGTAGTTCTAAGGAAATATATATTGGATAATGAAATAGACATTGTTGCCTTGGGAGAAACATGGCTGAGTAATCGAAGTGATACCGAAATGATTGCTATTATGGGTTACAAACTCTTCCATGTGGATAGAGAGGGCGCAGGGGGAGGTGTTGCTTTCTACATAAAAAATTATCTAAACTGCTCTATTTTATTTTCAAATGTTAGTCCGTTTCTTGAACAACTATGGCTGTCCATAAAATATAAACATAAATCACTAGTTATATCTGTTGTTTATCGCCCGCCATCTGCTAACATCACGAATTGTCTGATAGAACTAGAGGACGCAATAGTTAACTTCCTCCCCGAAAGTGATATATTTATCAAAGTCGGCGATCTCAACATTGATATGCTGACGCTGGACCGTAAACATGATTTGTTACTCAATATATATGACTCATATAATTTGGTTCAATTAATAAACTCCCCAACCAGAGTAACGGATACGAGTCAGACACTTATAGATCTAATGATAGTCAACAACTCACAACAATTTTCAGCAATAAATGTGTTGGATATTGATGGTATCTCAGATCACCTCGCATTTACATGTGAAATTGATCTAGCCAAATGCAAATATGTCAAATATATTTCTTACCGCAACTTCAATAACTTTGATATGGAGTGATTCAATCAAGATATATGTAATATCAACTGGAATTTAATATTCAATTTTGATCTGGTGGATGATATGCTCACTTTTTTAATTAACAAGTCACAAATCTATTCGATGTTCATGCACCGTATCGAACAATGAAGGCTACTAAGCCACCATCGCCTTGGATAACTTACAATATATATAAAATGCTTCAACTCAAACACAAAGCTTTTCAACGATATAAAAAATTAAAGACAAGTGGCCTACTGCTGCTGCAACTGATAGAACCACATTTATTGAAATGAATTACATATATTTTTAATTTCGCCATTACATCCAGTAAATTCCCCTCTGTGTGGAAACATGCCAATGTCAGGCCATTAGCAAAATGTAATGAACCGTCTGAACTCTCAGATATAAGACCGATCAGTATCCTCCCAACTTTATCAAAAGCATTCGAAATGATCATTAAAGAACAGATGTCAACATTTTCGAGTAGGAAAAATCTGATCACCGATGTACAATCTGGTTTTCGCCCACAATTCAGTACTACTACAGCATTGAGTTTGATTACAGATGACATTTTCAAAACGATTGATGAGGGAAACCTCATTTGTCTCGGTTTGTTGGATTACAGCAAAGCATTTGATACTCTGGATCCAACATTTCTCTGTGAAAAATTGAAATATTTTGGTTTTTTTGGAAGTGCGGTTTCATTGGTGAAGAGTTATCTGACCGGTCGGACACAAACTGTCATTCTGGATGGTGACCATTCTTCAGCTTTGAGTAGACAATATGGTGTTCCACAAGGCTTTGCCTTGGGACCCCTTCTCTTTGCTCTGTATATAAGCGATTTTCATGAGTACGTCAGGTCAATAAAAATACACCACTACGCGGATGACACCCAATTGTATATGTCGTTCAGTTTTAGTGAAGTCAATGTAGCCGAGGAAAATATAAACACAAATCGTGAAACTATATTTGACGCGTCTTGTGCACACAATTTAAAACTGCATTCTAAAAAATCTCAAGTTATGCTATTTGGCGCCAAGAGAAAGAGAAATTCTGTTCGCAACTTACTTTCTATACGAATTGATAGGATTCATATTTCGTTTGTGAGCGAATGGTAAGAACCTGGGCTTATGGATCGATACTGATATGAGATTTACAAAACATATCAACCAGTTGTATAAAGCCTCATTTAATGTTTTGAGGCAGTTATATCCCAGTAGACATTTTATGTCAAAAAAACTTAAATTAAATCTCTGCGAGTCATTGATATTCTCACGAATCGCTTACTGTGATTGTATTTACGGACCTGCCTTAGATCAACATAATGCGCTACGGTTGCAAAAGATTCAAAATAGCTGTATTAGATTCGCATATGGCATACGCGAATATGACCATATTAGTGACTCCTTTGAGGACTCTGGGTGGTTGAAATTGAAGCAAATGAGAGAAATACACCTCCTCACCTACGTCCATAAAATTCTTTTATCAGGAACTCCAGTATACCTGCGCGAAAAACTGGTCTCTCTCTCACGAAATAATATTTCCCGCAAAAAAATCAGTTATTGATTCCAAAGCACACAACCGCAATGTAAACTCATGGTTTCTCATATAATTCAAACTGTACAATGCCATGCCCGATGAGTTTGAAGATTATAGTCTGAGTAACTTCAAAAAACGGTTGAAAGTCTTTTTTCGAACAAGGCAGTGATGTATATTCTAGTCTTATGACTCTTGCAATGAATCTTGGTTTATGTAAAAAGGGATGCCACTTATAACAATATTTGTATGTACATAATTGGCGTATTGTTAGTACTTGTACTGATAAATTAATGTCTTTTTTTATCGCTAATTTTGTTTATTCTGTTTATTTTTCAGTTACTACGTCTGTTATAACTGTATATATATTTTGTAGATTTATTTGTGTACGTTAAGGTTGGGTTTAAAACCAGCTTTAATAGCTGAACCCCGCCTATTCATCATTTGTTTCAAATATTATGTTCAATAATTGTATTATTTGTGAAGATGAATAAAGGAATATTATTATTTTTTTTTAATTTTTTATTTTCCGTTAGGAATTACCCAGTCAGGCCCTGTCTCCGGAGCTCCGACACTTCCGGAGGGCGCGCTGGCGTGTCATTAACCCTACTAAACACTCCCCACGTCCATGGGGTAAGTGATTACTGGGTCCGAGAATCATGTGCCCTGAGTAGGCGAAGTGAACCAAGAATTATGGCCTTCTGCATTCGCCCGGCTAGGATTTCTGCCATGTCACGGCAAGCCGGTATGATTTTTAGATTTGAGAGCAGTGTGTCCATCATTCCACCAAGGACCCCTATTATCAGAACCACCATCTTGACAGAATGGTTTGGGTAAAGCCTGCGGAGTTCAAAGAGAAGATCTCGATATTTAGTCCGTTTTTCCTCCTCTTTTCGGACGATGTTCGTTTCGCCAGGAGCTGAAAACTCAATGACGAAAATCGTCCTACTTTGATGGTCGAGGAGTACTACATCAGGCTTATTGGCTTGTATTTGCCTGAGGGTGGGAAATGAATAGTTCCAATAGATTCGGCACTTCTCATTCACCACCACGGACTCAATATCCCCCGGAGCATAAGGCAACACTGGTGTCTCGTCTACACCGTACGAGTGTCGTAGATGGTAGTACAACACTCGTAGGGCCGCGTTATGTCTGTGGATATAGGCTGATATCGCATAAGCTGGACAAGCTGACAGCAAATGCATTATGGTCTCAGCTGCCCCACGACACGCTCTGCATCTAGTGTCAGGGACCTCTATACCCATCACGCGACTGCGGTAGACGAGAGTGTTGAAGACACCATCATGGCAGGCCATTATGAATCCCTCGGTCTCCGACTTCAGCCCACTTGACCTGAGAAACGAGAAGGTCAGGTCTCTGGATAAGCCTAGGTCTTCAATGTTCTTGAAGAAGACCCCATGCATCGGCTTATCCTTATGTAGCTGCAGGAGCCCCTCACACTCCGCAGCTTTTACGTGGGCTTTTTGCTGAACGGGTTCCAACTCGGTAATAGAGTTTGGGTTTGTCCGTTCAGTGTCGAATACGAGATCGAGTTCATCGGCTGCACGGGTTGCTGCCTTGAAAAGAAATGCTCCAATCCCTGCCTTTTCATGATCACATACCAAGCAGAGAAGGGGATCTGAACTCCTGATGACTTTACAGGGTCCATCCAGTACCATTCTGTTATGTAGACACTCCAAACTCAAAAGTCCACGGCCTCCCCGTTGTCTGGGGGAAGTATAACCGTGGAACAGACGATTCAGGATGTAAGCTTCTATGAAGATGCATCATTTTGCGAGTTTTTACGTCGAGTTGTCGCAGCTCTTCCTGAGTCCATTTCATTACTCCAAAGGAGTAAAGTAGAATCGGAACGGCAAGCATATTAGTTGCAGCAACTTTGTTCTTCCCCGACAGTTCTGAAGACCAGATCTGTCGGAGTTTGTGCTGATGTCAGAGTTTGTGCTGATACTTGCCGCGGAGAGAGCTTTTGATAGTAGCTACCTCTTGGGTGTGGCGTTGTTCCACCCCTAGGTAGGTATACGTCTCTCCGGCATCCAGATGATGTAGGATGCTTCCGTCTACGAGCTGAACGATCTCTCCGTATTCCTCGCATCGTCCTCTTTTGAGATGAACCGTGGCACATTTGTCTATCCCAAACTCCATTCCGACAGCATGCGTGTACTCTTGCACCACCCTTAAGGACTGGTGAAGGTCCTTTTCTCCGGAGGCATAAAGTTTAAGGTCATCCATGTAAAACAGATGGGTGACCTTATGCCTCCGGTTGCTGGGGGTGCCGCAGTTGTATCCGCGGGTTTTCCGTAGTGCAACGGACAATGGCAGTAGTGAGATGCAGAAGAGAAGAGGGCTGAGGGAGTCTCCCTGAAACACGCCTCTTCTAAAGATAACCTGCTCTGTTTGGACTCTGACTTGACCAGATGTTATGGTAAATCGAGTCCTCCAGAGCGGCATCAGCTGTTCAATGCATCTCACTATTTGATCGGGTACCGCAAAGCATCTGAGCAAATGCATGATGAGTTCGTGCGATGTTGTATCAAATGCCTTGCGATAATCGATCCAGGCCATTGAAATGTTACGCTTATACTGCACGGAGTCCTGCGTGATGCATCTGTCGATCAGCAGGTTCTCCTTGCAGCCAGCGACCCCCTTTTTTGACCCTCTTTGCTCATATATCCGTTCATACACCGGCTCAACTGCGGAGAGTATTCGCATGTACAAGATGCGTGTAAACATCTTATAACATGCGTTCAAGCATGTTATCGGTCTGTAGTTCTTCGGATCAGATAAATCTCCGTTTTTGGGGATTAGCACGGTTCGCCCCTCGACAAACCAATCCGGAATCTGCTGCTCCCCATCTAGCCACGAGTTAAAAACTCTTGCTAGATGGTGGTGGGTACTTGGTAATTTTTCCACCAATAGTTATTCAGGCCATCAGGACCTGTTGCAGCAAAATTCTTCGAGCCTTTGAGGGCCCGTCGAAGTTCTTCCGGGGTTATCGGATTGCGCAGTTCATTGAGCTCAGGCTGACGAAGCCTTCTGCAGAAAGCTTCGAACTGCGCTAGGGCTGGAGTATCTACGTTGAGTGTTTGCGGAAATTCGTAAATACCCTTCCAGAAGGTTTCTACCCGATCAGCCGCCGGCGGGTTTTCCACAACACGTGGAGGCTCTTGGAATAGGCGAGAAGGTTTATCGCGGAACTTCATGTTTTCCGCGATGCTTCTCGCCCGCCTCACTAGTGACTTTTTTGCAGCCACCAGCATTCGTATCCTATCAAGACAGTGCTGCTTGATGGTTAACAGCACGCCTTGATTTAGTGTGTGGTGAGCTCGTCTTAAACTTGCGGCAATTCGCCGCACTGCGGGCGTGAAGGGCCTATTGGCCACCACGTAGTCCGCCACACACTGGATACGAGACGCGTGTTGTCTCGCTGACCTGATCTTAGCTTCCATCTTGTGAATACGTCGCTCATGCCTCCCAATCAGAGGGTTTGTATCCCTTCTCTCCGTTTGGGACAGGGCCTGAGCGGCGTCATACACGGCAGAGTTGATCTGCCAGATGTCAGCCTCTTCTGAAAGGACATCGTGAATCTCCGCATCCACCCGAGCCAGTTGTTGTGGCTTCAGGGGCTTGGTGTTATGCAGCGCCCTGCGGGTTCTGATGCCTTCCGTTGGTGGTATGATGCGGGCCTCCTCTACAGCCATATCGACGCGTGGCATATCTGCCACTTCTGCCACTGCGTTAACCGGCTGAGGAGGGGCTCTAACATAGCCTCGAACCCGAAGGTGGGATACATAATCCCTTAGGTTTTGTGCGGAAAAGGCAGCATGCTCTGGGTGTATTTCACACCACAAAGCATGCATTCTCGCCATGTATCCTCTTCGGGCGGGCTCACTACTCTCATAGCAATGCAGAAGACTGTCCCTTAGTTCATCCGTCCACTCAAAGCGTCCGTTTTCATTGCGGTCGTTATATAGTGGCAATCCATCGTTCTGGGCCCCACCACCTTGCCTATGACCCCTAATCCGAGGGGGTCGGTTGTGGGGGCCTCTTTCTCGTCCATCGTGAACCGAGTAGTGGGGTATACCGGGGGGTTAACCCAGTATACCCACGGCCGACATCAGAATGAATGAGCATTCCCTCCAGGGTGCGCCATGGCTGCCGGTCCGGTTTTGCACCGGTAGCTCAGGAAAGTGGTGTCGCAACTCACCAAGGCCTTGGATGATGGGTGGCCTTCCCTGCTTATTATTATTATTATTATTATTATTATTATTATTATTACATGAAAAGTCAGGTTTCGCTTAAGTTCTCTACATATGCGAAACTTTCTTATTATCAAGTTTACGAAAAAAAGTTATTATTCATAAAAAGTTCTGCATGGTCTGAAACCGTAAATACCACTATCATAAAATAATTCTTTTGTCATGTTTTATGATAACATATTTTTTCGTTAAGAAGAGAATGACGTCATGTTTGGTAATTTTGTATAACCGACATAACAACGTTAAAATTCCCAATGAAAGGCGTTCAATAGCGATGAAAAGAAATTTGACTAGTTTCATCGGTATTGGACGCATTTCATTGGGAATATTAACGTTGTTATATGTCGAATAGACAAAATTACCAAACATGACGTCATTCTCTTCTTGTCGTAAATATCTATTAAAAACATGTTTGTTATTTATTTTTGAAAGATGCAATTCCAACATTGAACATGACATTCAAATATGTAATTTAAATAAAAATAATGTATCAACTTTTCCCGATCACTGTACATTTGCCTCGACATATCCTCCTTCGTTTTGCATACATTTTACTGTTCTTTTAGAAAATTCTTTTAATACATTTCTTATCATAACAGGAGTTATGTGTGCAATTGTCTTTCTAATTGTCATCTCCAAATGGTCCACATTTTGGAAAGGCCTCTGAAGGTATACATTTTCTTTCAAGTACCCCCACAAGAAATAATCGACGGGACTCAAGTCCGGAGACATAGCGCGCCAAAAAAAGCAGAATATCTATCGATCACTCTTTCATTGAAAAGGGTATTTAAATATTGTCTTACATCCCTTGTACTATGGCATGGTGCTCCATCTTGTTGGTACCATATCTGTAGCCTATCACCTATGAGTAATTCATCCATAAAATTAAACAAATGATTATGTAAAAAACATAAGTAACGTTCACTATTTAGATTTTCTCGGAAGAAAAAAGGCCCTGCCACTATATCTCGGTAGATTCCGCACCACACATTTGTTTTAAAAGAATACTGATCACGTATCTGGATAACGAAATTTGGATTTACGTCACTCCACCAACGACAATTTTGTGAACTGACAGTACCATTAGAGGTGAACGTTGCTTCGTCGGTAAAAATGATACTTCTTGTTATGAAAGGGTTATCTTCTATCTCTCCTTGTATCAAAGAACAAAATTCGAAACGTCGCTCATAATCACGTTGTTTTAAAGTGTGTATGAATTTTGGCTCGTAAGGCCGAAATTTGTGTTCTTTCAATATTTTTGCAACTGTTGTTTTACCAATAAGATTTGGTAATGTTATTGACCTCTGGCGCAGTGACTTCTTAGGATCTTCTACTACAGATAACATTACTTGTTTCACATTTCCATTATTGGCTACCCGTTTCTTCTTATAATAATTTTCTGCACTTCCAAAAGTCTTGAATTTATTAACTATGTTTCCTACTGTTGTGAAATGAATATTTTTCTCAGGGTGTTTGTAGTTGAAAATTGCTGCAGCTTCTCTAAACGTTTTGTAATTATCGCCAACAATTAGGACAATTTAAAATGTTTCTTGCATATTCAATTTCGACGGCATGTTTAAATAATTAAATGTATACAACAACAACAACAACAACAACAATGAACAAAAAATGTAAATAAACTTAGATAAATCAACTCCGAATGAAAGAAACCATATAAATATGACGTTGTGTCAATTTGACAGCAATAAAAATAGCTCATCCTTTTTTATCGCTATAATAATGCCTGTTTCTCAAACCCAGCCTTCATCTAGTAAGCCGCCGTCTCTTCAATTTCTGTCATGGCAGCTATGATTGTTCAGTATAGTTGACACAATAGGAATCGTTTTGGGAAAGTTTCATATGAATATATCATAAAATTTTTAACATTTTAAATTGTGTTTATTAAACTGCAAATGACTATTTTAATAAAGGTGTTTACCTATTAATGTATTCTTATGTTTGTACATTCTCGATTTATCTTACCAAAAACACTCGTTATTTTCTTTTATTGAATAAATTTCTTTCAACAAATAAAATTTTCCATCAGTAATTTAACTCGACAGACCGAAATTAAAGCAAATTGCTCGACATACGGCCTCGCAAAACACCTTGTATACTTTCCTCATTGGAATCACACCTTCAAACGTTACACCCTCGTTACCTCGCAATTTTTCACATTTATTCCAAACATCATTATTATTATCAGACTCACAATCATTATTTTATTTAAATATCAAACAGCGTGCTCTGGTAGCTGGAGAAATATACTTCCCACATTTGTACATCAACTTGTACGAAGTCTCCGTGGAGGCAAGGCTAGCGTCGCTCGCTACCAAGCATAATGACGATGGTTCAAACTTCCTGATGCTGAAATCTTTTTTCTTTGTAAATTCTATTCAATAAATTCAAAATATTCAAAGTGTGCGCGCTCTATTGGCAAAATGTTATCAATCTAAGGAATCTCTCTCGACTACGTCACACGATGAACGCGAAGCAGTGACGCGTGACCTTGAAAGGAACCAAAATTCCCAGAATGGATCTTAAAAATCTTTATGCAGATTAACATGTAAAAATGATCAAATTGATTCTTGAACTCTCCTAACACATTTTTTTTGTGGGCCTGTAGGAGCAGGTGTAATAGTCTCTTGTGACGTCACTGTATACACCTGCTAACATTCAGTAAAGTGCACGGTTTGACCTGAATCCAGTGAGTGACAGTCATATAGCACTATTTACCGATACATGGTACATAGTGCTATATTATTATTATTAACATAGTGGGCAATGATAGCGCATTGCCATCCTGTTCTGAGATATTTTCAAAGTTTCAAGAATCTAGCTCACCGGAAGTTAGATTGAAATCGACTGAAAAATTGCCAAATCACTATACAGATGGACAAGAAGGCGAGACAATAAAAAGGTAGAAACAGTTTCATCAATAATGATCTGAGGAAATGCAAAATATAGCAGCACAAATTTAATGAGTTACTAAATAGATTATTTTGGAAAATATTCATTGAATCCCATAATAAGTTGAAAGATTTGGCAACCTCACAAATTCCCTTCTCCAAACAATGGCATTTCCGCACTAATAGGCTCTCAATATTCATTCATTGCCTGTAGTGAAATCTTCCTCTAGCGGTCGGTAGCTGAACTGAGTCACCCTTGAAATTGGCGAAAACGCAGTAAATTGCATACCTACACACACGATCAGTACTGTAAACAATATTTGAAAACGACAATTTTTCCAGACTTTGTTTGTTCTGATGCATTCTCATTCAGTTACGTGATGACATTAGCTCTTTCATAATTCAAAAATTATTTTTATAATATAGAAGTATATGAAGAAACCGCAAAATTGGTTGATTTTGTGATTTTATTTCACGGTTCTTATTCAGATTTCAGAGTTGTCAATGGTCAAAAGGCCTATATTGACCTTTCATCTACCTCTGCAGCAAACTTCAATCCGATGACTTCAACGGTTCATTAGTTACATTTGAAGACCGGTATACGGTTAAAAATGTTCCCTTGCAACTCCAACCTTAAAGATGCGTGGAAAATTCATCAATATTTGAAAATGATGGTCAATAAGTTACAATAATGCTTGCAACCCACTACCGAGCACTTCAGGAATATTTCTTTCAAGAGTGTTTGTATTTTATGAATTTTCTTATTTACCTATGGTCTTTGTCGAACATATGTTGCGTAACTGCCAAGGAGGCAATGTTTTTCACAAACTTTGGATATATTATGATATCCTTAACTATTCAAATTTCTAATTTTATTTTCTTCTATCTAGTACTCAGTTATACATAAGGAATGGTAAACAGGCCGTTATTTTTATCATGTGGTAACATTGCTTTATTCTAAACCGTAATAGATACAAAGACGATTGAATGGGAAAAAAGGTAACAATTGTGGTGAGCAGTAAATTGGTCAGAGAAAATTTACGGGGATTCTCGCCCTTCCCAACTTATACAGGGAAACCTGAAAATGCTGTTTTCGGTTTTATACGAATAGAATTGTTATTTCAGAAAATATAAAAAAATTAAAAAGGAAAGTTTTATTGTATTCAAAATTTACTAGAACTACGTAACGATACATTTTTAATCAAACGTTTCGTGTCAACACCGCCATCATCAACAATTTTTTTTAATATTCAATATTCAATATTGATAGAGCGATAAAATCACAATTCAGTGGTATATCATACTCGACATTTTTATAACGTTTCATATAAAATAACTAGCATCAGTGACAACAATTTTTAATTACGTTTAATTAAAAATTTATCATTACTTAGTTCTAGTAAATTTTGAATACAATAAAACTTTCCTCTTTAATTTTTTTATATTTCCTGAAATAACCATTCTGTTCGTAAAAAACCGAATACAGCATTTTTAGTTTTCCCTGTATAAGTCGGGAAGGGCGAGAGTTCCCGTAGATTTTCTCTGACCAATGTACTCCTCACCACAATAGTTACATTTATTCCCATTTAATCGTCTTTGTATCTATTACGGCTTAGAATATAGCAATGTTACCACATGATAAAAGAAACGGCCTGTATACAGTGTCTTTCAAAAGTATTGGAACGGTCTCATATTTCAGAGAAAGAAACGGCCTGTATACAGTGTCTTTCAAAAGTATTGGAACGGTCTCATATTTCAGAAACAGCTATGAGAAAATTTACGAAAATTTCGACAGGGTGGTTTTTGATAATGCCCGATTCAACGGTGATTGGCAGTGTTGCCAAATCAACAGTTTTCCAGATATAATTTTTTCAAACTAAACACCCTATTTGTTTTCATTGCAATCAATTCAGCGACGCCTCATTATTTATGTCTCCAAATATCAGATTTCAAATTAATGTAGTTTTCAAAATATGACAGCATGGCTTTTTCGTTCAAAAGTCTGGGAACGTTCCAATAGATTTAATACGATTCAAGAAAAAATCATGAAATTTTATACAATATGTTTTTTGATGATGCCCGATTGAAAAGTGATATCGGCAATGTTACTAAATGAACAGTTTTTCAGATATTGAGGGTATTTAAATTTTTTCAAATCGAAACTTTTATTTATTTTTAATGCAATGAATTCAGCGCCCTGTTATCACTTGTCTCTAAATATCAGATTTTAAATTAATGTAATTTTCAAAATATGACAACATGTGTTTTTTGTTCAAAAGTCTGGGAACGGTCTAATATTTTCAATACGGTTCAAGAAAAATTCGTGAAATTTTATACGAAAAAGTTGCCAAATCAAAAGTTGTTCAGATATCGAAGGTAACTCAATTTTTCCAATCAATTCAGCGCCCTGTCATTACTTATGTCTCCAAATACCAGATTGTGAATTAAGGTGATTTTTTAAATATGAGAACATGGTTCGTTAAAGTGTCAGCGAAAGGTCCAATATTTTCAAAAGGGCTCGAGAAAATATTACCGTTGCCAGACTTTTGCCAGACTTTTGAACGAAAATGCCATGTTGTCATATTTCAAAAACTACATCAATTAAAAATTTTATATTTGGAGACATAAGTGGATAGGCGTCGCTAAATTGATTACAATGAAAACAAATAGGGTGTTCCGTTTAGAAAAATTGAGTTACCCTCAATATCTGAAAAACTGTTGATTTGGCAACATTGCCGATAACACCATTGAATCGGGCATCATCAAAAACCACCCTGTCGAAAGTTTCATAAATTTTCTCTGGGCCGTTTCTGAAATATGAGACCATTCCAATACTTTTGAAAGACTGTATTAAAATATGATGTGTATCACATACAGTGAGGGGCAATATTATGGAATAAATTCAGTTTTACGAGAATAGGCAACTTTTGAGACAAATCCCGAAATACGTCGATTTTTATTTCCAAATTATGATTTTGTGGCAGATATGTCATACTAGTGACGTCATCCATCTTTGCGTGATGACGTAATCGATGATTTTTTTAAATGAGAATAGGGGTCGTGTGATAGCTCATTTAAAAGGTTATTCAATTCTCTATTCAGTGATATGAACATCAACATAATTATTTATACAGGGTGGCCAAAAAAATATTTAATTTGTAAATGAAATTAATTGTCACAAAAAGAAGTATTATCATTTATTAAATACAAAATTACATTGTACTACTGTCGGAAAACAGAAAAAAAAATTATTTGACATATAAAAATTGCTTTTCGCTTAAATTAAATGTTCAAATTGCCACCCACCGGCCTCTTGGCAGTAATGGAACCGACGAATACATTCTTCTTGAAGATTGTGGATCATTTCTGGAGGTATATTACGAATTTCCAATCTAATTCTATTTCTTAAATCTTGTAAATTCTGTGGTCTATCGATGTAAACTTTTGATTTTAAGTAACCTCATAGGAAAAAATCAAGTGGTGTAAGATCTGGAGATCTTGCGGGCCACTCTATTGTTCCTCGTCGACCAATCCATCTCCTAGGGAAACATCTGTTTAAAAAATCACGAACAGGACGTGCAAAGTGCGGAGGTGCACCGTCTTGCTGAAACCATATGTTTTCATTTGGCGAATTACGATCATTTTCATTTGGAAACATGTCTGTAAGGGCGGGTATAAGTTCATTTTGTAAAAAATCAAGATATATTTGCCCCGTAAGAGACCCATCGAAGAAAAAAGGACCTATAATTCTATCCTCGACTATCCCTGCCCACACGTTTAGTTTTTGAGGGTGCTGAGTGTGTACCGCAGTCATCCAATGGGGATTATCTTGACTCCAATATCTGCAGTTTTGCCGATTCACTGTTCCATTTAAACAGAAGGTTGCTTCATCAGAAAAAAGGATTTCACGAATGAAGCGTGGATTTTGATTACATAAATCTTGCATTACTTCACAAAACTGCATTCGGCGATCTGGATCATCCTCATTGATTTCGTGGACATTATGAATTTTATACGGATGATATTTCTCTTTATTCAGCACACGTAAAACAGACCTTTTAGAAATGTTTGTATCAGCTGCAATTTGCCTAGAATTAATTTGAGGATTCTCTGCCACACTTAATAATACAGACAGTTTCACATCCTCATTCATTGGTGGACGACCAGCATTTGCAACATGTTTCACGTGTCCAGTTTCTCTAAATTTCTTCTCAATTTTACTAACAGTGGATTGTGTGATAGGCGTATTAGGATATTTTATGGTAAATAAATTACATACTTCTTGTTGTGTTCTGGTTCTATCTCCATATCCAACCATAATTAATACTTCGATTCTTTGTGTTTCAGTTAATGGGGCCATTATTTATTTATTTCATGAAATAAACTAGTCCTTATGAGAAAATGTCAAGAACTGACTTACATTTGACCCAAGCCAACTCGATTTGTAAAAACTATACTTTTTGCTATCTTTTTAGTTCTCATTATTTATTTGCCTAATATCGGAATTTATTTTTGTTTCTTCATAGTAGTAGAAAGCACAGCAGTTCTAAACATTTATTTATAAACTGTTTCAAGTGTTTCAATAGTAGACAAAATCAATGAGGATGATCCAGATCGCCGATAGACCACACATTTCCAAGATATGACAAATAGCATTACATTGGAAATTCGTAATTCAACTCCAGAAATGATCCACAATGTTCAAGAAGAATGTATTCGTCGGTTCCATTACTGCCAAGAGGCCGGTGGGTGGCAATTTGAACATTTAATTTAAGCGAAAAGCAATTTTTATTTGTCAACTAATTTGTTTTTCTGTTTTCCGACAGTAGTACAATGTAATTTTGTATTAAATAAATGATAATACTTCTTTTTGTGACAATTAATTTCATTTACAAATTAAATATTTTTTTGGCCACCCTGTATAAATAATTATGTTAATGTTCATATCACTGCATAGAGAATTGAATAACCTTTCAAATGAGCTATCACACGACCCCTATTCTCATTTAAAAAAATCATCGATTACGTCATCACGCAAAGATGGATGACGTCACTAGTATGACATATCTGCCACAAAATCATAATTTGGAAATAAAAATCGACGTGTTTCGGGATTTGTCTCAAAAGTTGCCTATTCTCGTAAAAATGAATTTATTCCATAATATTGCCCCTCACTGTATAATGATCGATGTGCTAGTAGCAAGTAAGAAGAATAATAGAGGCATTTCTAAAGTATTCTGAGGAATGCAGTGGATTCAATATGTCTTACCTTAAATTTGGTAAAGATGGCGGAAGAGTTGATTCACTATAGTCGTAGTCATCATCAGCTGTTTTGTGTTTACCCCTATTAGAAAGTGCTCCAACTTTTGGCAGTGAATTAGGAATATTCCTTAGTGTTGCGGTAGTCAAATTCACCTCACTTGCAATTTCGGTAGAATGGTCTGAGGTTGTGTTAGGAAAATCTCCAACGTCCGCTGAACTAATTTCATCTACATAAACTGTCCTCTGAACATCAGCCAGCTCAGTCCCCTCATTTACAGTTACTGGAGAAAAAGTTGTATCTGATATTTCGTGGACCCCTGTCTGTTTCAACGTATTGCTTTGGATACAATCCGTAGACCTGACAACAGACTTTACCGTAATAGGATATGATATTTTCAATGACAATTCATCCGTGGCACTTGAGGTGTTTGTCTGGGGAACGATTTCAGTTGTCTGATCGGATAAGTTTACGAAAGTAGAAACTTTGAGATCGTCTTCAAAAAATGTTGTGGTCATAGGAATATAAGTGGTGGCTTGGATTTTTTTTTGTGATTCAAGGTAAAATTTATTGTCATAAAGGAAGTTAAGGTGATCTGAAGATTTTATATGGTTTTCTTTATGAAGAGATGCAGTGACTGAGTTTAATTTGACTGTTGAAGTTTCTAAGTAATTTGGTTTAACTGTAGCTTTATACTTGGTGCTTTGGAATTCGGATTTTGTAGTAGTATGAATTTTCTTCTGTAAAAATACTTCACTTGTCCTAGAATCGCCTGCAATGCCAATGAATTGTCTTGTCGTCCCGGAAGTAGCTGGGTTTCGTTGCTTGGAGTGAACTGTATCGAAGAAATATAACGGAGATATAGTAACCAAACGGTGTGAGTTTACAGGTCGTTTTCTCTGTACTTCATTGCGGAACTTAGCATATTCCTTGCTGATTACGGGAAAATGGCCATAAAATGGTTCTGGTTGGATTTCTATAGTACCACCTGAGAAATATCCTTGATTAATTATGTTGAATAGTTTAAGTTTAAAAATACCTACTACAATTGTAGCTGGCTGCGCAACATTCCCCAGGTTTGATTACAGGAGAACATCCCAATAAAGGTGGTGCACAAGATAGTGGTTCACATCTCACGAGACCTTTCAGGCAGTAGCAATTATCACAAACAGCATGGCCGATATCTATAACTTTGCTACCATATGGGAAAAAAACGCCGTCTACCATGCAGCCGCCTAAAAAAATATTTTGGAACTGCAACATATTCTTAATTTTTTCTCATCGACAGTTGAGACACTTCTCACTCTCATACAGGAATAATTTCAATTTTCATTTACATTTGGAATGGATATTCAATATTATTAGATACCATATAGTGGACGAAGATGTTTCTGGAAGTATTTGAGAGAGTGAGGGAGCATGCCTAATTTTTGTTAAGTTCCACAACAATTCCAAGTGGTATGTTTTGAACGTAAATACCAAAATTATTTCAATAGGAGTATTATGAAACAATTCAATGGGAAGAAAAAGGTTGGCTCCAAAGAATTAACAACTCGATTCAGAAAAATTCAAAATTCAGGTGATTGCTCACGAAAATATATAAGCCGTTTCTGTTCATCGGGGCGCGCTGTAAAATAGGCGAATATATTTTCGGATACACATTTATTTTTTGTTTGGACCTACGGCTGCGAATTTATAATAAAGCCTATCACCTTCACTATGTACAGTCCTTTTGCTATAAAATATCTTTCTATGAGCTATTCTCCAACCTATATTTCAAATAAAACCCAATCTGAAACATGCAGCGTATCCTCGTGATATTTAATAACTCGTCGAATAGCGGAGCTGCTCAATGGGTAGCATATTCGCCTATTTGACTATTAAGACACTTCTAATTAAATACGGTTTCAAAGATAACCCTTATTAGTCTAAGTATCGCAACGGCATGCGGCATTAAAGATGAGATAGAATGACATACTTTATAATAATATGCTACCATGCGATGAGTAGAATTAGTTTCTATATTATCTTCATAAATGTATCATAATCCTCAGCGTGTGGAAGATTAAAACACGTCATACTTGATAAGTTGTTGCTAGGTACCAACACCAAGATCTGTTCAATCGTATGAAATATCAAATAAGCTCAAAATATAACATCAATTGTACATAATAATAATAATAAAATAATAATAATAATGCCGATGCATGGGGTCTTCTTCAAGAACATTGAAGACCTAGGCTTATCCAGAGGCCTGACCTTCTCGTTTCTCAGGTCAAGTGGGATGAAGACGGAGACCGAGGGATTCATAATGGCCTGCCAGGATTGTGTCTTTAACACTCTCGTCTACCGCAGTCGCGTGATGGGTATAGACGTCCCTGACACTAGATGAGAAGTGCCGAATCTATTGGAACTATTCTTTCCCCACCCTCAGGCAAATACAAACCAATAAGCCTGATGTAGTACTCCTCGACCATCAAAGTAGGACGATTTTCGTCATTGAGTTTTCAGCTCCTGGCGAAACGAACATCGTCCGAAAAGAGGAGGAAAAACGGACTAAATATCGAGATCTTCTCTTTGAACTCCGCAGGCTTTACCCAAACCATTCTGTCAAGGTAGTGGATCTAATAATAGGAGTACTTGGTGGAATGATGGACACACTGCTCTCAAACTCAAAAATCATGCCGGCTTGCCGTGATATGGCAGAAATCCTAGCCGGGCGAATGCAGAAGGCCGTAATTCTTGGTTCACTCCGCCTACTCAGGGCACATGATTCTTGGACGCAGTAATCACTTACCCCATGGACGTGGGGAGTGTTTACTGGGGTTAATGACACAACAGCGCGCCCTCCGGAAGTGTTGGGGCTCCGGAGACAGGGCCTGACTGGGTAATTCCAACGGATGAAAAAAAAAAAATATAATAATAATAATAATAATAATAATAAGTAGGCAGGGAGGGCCAACTACCATCCAAGGCCTTGGTGAGTTGCGACGATACCACTTTCCTGAGCAACCGGTGCAAAACCGGACCGGCAGCCAAGGCGCACCCTGGAGGGAATGCCCATTCCTTCTGATGTCGGCCGTGGGTATACTAGGCTAACCCCGCGGTATACCCTAATACTCGGTTCTAAATGAACGAGGAAGAGGCCCCCACAACCGACCCCTTCGGATGAGAGGTCAAAGGCAAGGTGGTAGGGCCCAAAACGATGGATTGCCACGTGACGACGACTGCAACGACAACGGACGCTTTGAGTGGACGGATGAATTAAGAGACGGTCTTCTGCTTTGCTATGAGAGCAGTGAGCCCGCCCGAAAAGGATGCATGGCAAGAATGCATGCTCTGTGGTGTGAGATACACCCTTAGCATGCCGCTTTTTCCACCCAAAACCTGAGGGATTATGTATCTCATCTTCGGGCACGAGGCTATGTCAGAGCTCCTCCTCAGCCGGTTGACAAAGTGGCAGAAGTGGCAGATATGCCACGTGTCGATGTGGCTGTAGAGGGCGCACGCAACATTCTACCTACGGAAGGCATCAGAACCTGCAGGGCGCTTCATCACACCAAGCCCCTGAAGCCACAACAACTGGCACGGGTGGATGCGGAGATTCACGATGTCCTTTCAGTAGAAGCTGACATCTGGCAGATCAACTCCTCTGAATGGGAGGCATGAGCGACGCATTCACAAGATGTAAGCTAAGATCAAGTCGGCGACACAACACGCGTCTCGTATCCAGTGTGTGGCGGACTACGTGGCGCCAATAGGCCCTTCACGCCTGCAGTGCGGCGAATTGCCGCAAATCTAAGACGAGCTCACCACACACTGAATCAGGGCGTGCTATTGACCATCAAACAGTACTGTCTTGATAGAATACGAATGCTGGTGGTTGCAAAAAAGTCACTGGTGAGGCGGGCGAGGAGCATCGCGGAAAACATGAAGTTTCGCGATAAACCCTCTCGCCTATTCCAAGAGCCTCCACGTGTTGTGGATAACCCGCCGGCAGCTGATCGGGTAGAAATCTTCTGGAAGAACATTTATGAGTTTCCGCAACCACTCAACGTAGACACTCTAGCCCTAGCGCAGTTCGAAGCCTTCTGCAGGAGGCTTCGTCAGCCTGTGCTCAATGAACTGCGCAATCCGATAACCTCAGAAGAAGTTCGACGGGCCCTAAAAGGCTCTAAGAACTTTGCTGCTCCAGGCCCCGATGGCCTAAATAACTATTGGTGGAAAAAAATTCCATGTACCCACTACCATCTAGCTAGAATTTTTAACTCATGGCTAGATGGGGAGCAATAGATTCCGGATTGGTTTGTCGAGGGGCGAACCGTGCTAATCCCCTAAAACGGAGATTTGTCTGATCCGAAAAACTACAGACCGATAACATGCTTGAACGCATGTTATAAGATGTTTACACGCATCTTGTACATGCGAATACTCTCCGCAGTTGAGCCGGTATATGAACGGATATATGAGCAGAGAGGATCAAAAAAGGGGGTCGCTGGCTGCAAGGAGAATCTGCTGATCGACAGATGCATTATGCAGGACTCCGTGCAGTACAAGCGTAATCTTTCAATGGCAAAGCATTTGATACAACATCGCATGAGCTCATCATGCATTTGCTCAGATGCCTTGCGGTACTCGATCAAATAGTGAGATGCATTGAACAGCTGATGCCGCTCTGGAGGACTCGCTTTACAATAACATCTGGTCAAAACAGAGTCCAAACAGAGCAGGTTATCTTTAGAAGGTGCGTGTTTCAGGGAGACTCCCTCAGCCCTCTTCTCTTCTGCATCTCACTACTGCCATTGTCCGTTGCACTACGGAAAACCCGTGGATACAACTGCGGCACCCCCAGTAACCGGAGGCATGCGGTCACCCATCTATTTTACATGGACGACCTTAAACTATATGCCTCTGGGGAAATGGATCTACATCAGTCCTTAAGGGTGGTGCAAGAGTACACGCATGCTATCGTAATGGAGTTCGGGATCGACAAATGTGCCACGGTTCATCTCAAAAAAGGACGATGCGAGGAATACGGAGAGGACTTTCAGCTCGTAGACGCAAGCATCCTACAACATCTGGATGCCGGAGAGACGTATACTTACCTAGGAGTGGAACAACGCCACTCCCAAGAGGTAAACACTGTTAAAAACTCTCTCCGCGACAAGTATCAGCATAAACTCCGACAGATTTGGTCATCAGAATATTCGGGGAAGAACAAAATTGCTGCAACTAATATGCTTGCCGTTCCGATTCTACTTTACTCCTTTGGAGTAATGAAATGGACTCAGGAGGAGCTGCGACAACTCGATGTTAAAACTCGCAAAATGATGCATCTGCATAGGAGCTTGCATCCTAAATCGTCCGTTCCACGGTTATACTTCCCTAGACAACGGGGAGGCCATGGACTTTTGAGTTTGGAGTGTCTGCATAACAGAATGGTACTGGATAGAGCCTGTAAAGTCATCAGGAGTTTAGATCCCCTTCACTGCTTGGTATGTGATCATGAAAAAGCAGGGATTGGAGCATTTATTTTCAAGGCAGCAACCCGTGCAGCCGATGAACTCGGTCTCGTATTCGACAATGAACGGACAAACCCAAACTCTATCACCGAGTTGGAACCTGTTCAGCCAAAAGTCCACGTAAAAGCTGCGGAGTGTGAGAGGCTCCTGCAGCTACACAAGGATACGCCGATGCATGGGGTCTTCTTCAAGAACATTGAAGACCTTGGCTTATCCAGAGACCTGACCTTCTCGTTCCTCAGGACAAGTGGGCTGAAGTCGGAGACCGAGGGATTTATAATGGCCTGCCAGGATAGTGTCTTTCACACTCTCGTCTACCGCAGTCGCGTGATGGGTATAGAGGTCCCTGACACTAGATGCAGAGCGTGTCGTGGGGCATCTGAGACCATAATGCATTTGCTGTCAACTTGTCCAGCTTATGCGGTCTCAGCCTATATCCACAGACATAACGCGGCCCTACGAGTGTTGTATTACCATCTTCGACACTCGTACGGTGTAGACGAGACACCGGGGTTGCCTTATGCTCCGGGGGATATTGAGTCCGTGGTGGAGATTGAGAAGTGCCGAATCTATTAGAACTATTCATTACCCACCCTCAGGCAAATACAAGCCAATAGGCCTGATGTCCATCAAAGTAGTACGATTTTCGTCATTGAGTTTTCAGCTCCTGGTGAAACGATAATCTTCCGAAAAGAGGAGGAAAAACAGACTAAATATCGAGATCTTCTCTTTGAACTCCGCAGGCTTTACCCAAACCATTCTGTCAAGATGGTGGTTCTGGAATGATGGACACACTACTCTCAAACTCAAAAATCATACCGGCTTGCCGTGACATGGCAGAAATCCTAGCCGGGCGAATGCAGGAGGCCGTAATTCTTGGTTCACTCCGCCTACTCAGGGCACATGATTCTTGGACCCAGTAATCACTTACCTCATGGACGTGGGGAAAGTTTTCTGGGGTTAATGACACACCAGCGCGGCCTCCGGAAGTGTCGGGGCTCCGGAGACAGGGCCTGACTGGGTAATTCCAAACGGATAAAAAAAAACTTTCCTTGGATTGGTAGGCATGAGCGACGCATTCACAAGATGGAAGCTAAGATCAATTCGGCGAGACAACATGCGTCTCGTATCCAGTGTGTGTCGGACTACGTGGCGGCCAATAGGCCTTTTACGCCCGCAGTGCGGCGACATGCCGCAAATTTAAGAAGAGCTCACCACACACTAAATCAAGGCGTGCTGTTTACCATTAAACAGCACTGTCTTGATAGGATACGAATGCTGGTGGCTGCAAAAAAGTCACTAGTGAGGCGGGCGAGAAGCATCGCGGAAAATATGAAGTTCCGCGATAAACCTTCTCGCCTATTCCAAGAGCCTCCACGTGTTGTGGATAACCCGCCGGCGGCTGATCGGGTATGAAACTTCTGGAAGGGCATTTATGAATTTCCGCAACCACTCAACGTAGATACTCCAGCCCTAGTGCAGTTCGAAGCTTTCTGCAGTAGGCTTCGTCAGCCTGAGCTCAATGAGCTGCGCAATACGATAACTCCGGAAGAAGTTCGACGGGCCCTCAAAGCTCGAAGAACTTTGCTGCTCCAGGCCCTGATGGCCTCAATAACTATTGGTGGAAAAAAATTCCATCCACCATCTAGCAAGAGTTTTCAACTCTTGCTAGACGATCGATTATCGCAAGGCATTTGATGCAACATCGCATGAGCTCATCATGCATTTGCTTAGATGCCTTGCGGTACTCGATCAAATAGTGAGATGCATTGAACAGCTGATGCCGCTCTGGAGGACTCGCTTTACCATAATATCTGGTCAAGTCAGAGTCCAAACAGAGCAGGTTATCTTTAGAAGGGGCGTGATTCAGGGAGACTCCCTCAGCACTCTTCTCTTCTGCATCTCACTACTGCCATTGTCCGTTGCACTACGGAAAACCCGTGGATACAACTGCGGCACCCCCAGCAACCGGAGGCATAAGGTCACCCATCTGTTTTGCATGGACGACCTTGAACTATATGCCTCTGGGGAAAAGGATCTACATCAGTCCTTGAGGGTAGTGCAAGAGTACACGCATGCTATTGGAATTGAGTTTGGGATCGACAAATGTGCCACAGTTCATCTCAAAAGAGTACGATGCGAGGAATACGGAGAGGACGTTCAGCTCGTAGACGAAAGCATCCTACATCATCTGGATGCCGGAGAGACGTATACTTACCTAAGAGTGTAACAACGCCTCTCCCAAGAGGTAAACACTGTTAAAAACTCTCTCCGCGGCAAGTATCAGTATAAACTCCGACAGATCTGGTCATCAGAATTGTCGGGGAAGAACAAAGTTGCTGCAACTAATATGCTTGCCGTTCCGAGTATTGAAATGGACTCAGGAGGAGCTGCGACAACTCGATGTTAAAACTCGCAAAATAATGCATCTGCTTAGGAGCTTGCATCCTAAATCGTCCGTTTCACGGCTATACTACCCTAGATAACGGGAAGGCCGTGGACTTTTGAGTATGGAGTGTCTACATAACAGAATGGTACTGGATGGAGTCTGTAAAGTCATCAGGAGTTCAGATCCCCTTCTCTGCTTGGTATGTGATCATGAAAAAGCAGGGATTGGAGCATTTCTTTCCAAGGCAGCAATCCGTGCAGCCGATGAACTCGGTCTACCACCGAGTTGGAACCCGTTCAGCAAAAAGTCCACGTAAAAGCTGCGGAGTGTGAGAGGCTCCTGCAGCTACACAAGGATAAGCCGATGCATGGGGTCTTCTTCAAGAACATTGAAGACCTTGGCTTATCCAGAGACCTGACCTTCTCGTTTCTCAGGTCAAGTGGTCTGAAGTCGGAGACCGAGGAATTCATAATGGCCTGCCAGGATGGTGTCTTCAACACTCTCGTCTACCGCAGTCGCGTGATGGGTATAGAGGTCCCTGACACTAGATGCAGAGCGTGTCGTGGGGCAGCTGAGACCATAATGCATTTGCTGTCAGCTTGTCCAGCTTATGCGGTCTCAGCCTATATCCACAGACATAACGCAGCCCTACGAGTGTTGTATTACCATTTACGACACTCGTACGGTGTAGACGAGACACCGGTGTTGCCTCATGCTCCGGGGAATATTGAGTCCGTGGTGGAGAATGAGGCACATACAAGCCAATGAGCCTGATGTAGTACTCTTCGACCATCAAAGTAGGACGATTTTCATCATTGAGTTTTCAGCTCCTGGCGAAACGAACATCGTCCAAAAGGAGGAGGAAAAACGGACTAGATATCGAGATCTTCTCTTTGAACTCCGCAGGCTCTACCCAATCCATTCTGTCAAGATGGTGTTTCTGATAATAGGGGTCCTTAGAGAAATGATGGACACACTGCTCTCAAACTTAAAAATCATACCGGCTTGCCATGACATGGCAGAAATCCTAGCCGGGCGAATGCAGAAGGCCGTAATTCTTGGTTCAATCCGCCTTCTCAGGGCACATGATTCTCGAACCCAGTAATCACTTACCCCATGGACGTGGGGAGGGTTTACTGGGGTTATTAGCACACCAGCGCGCCCTCCGGAATTGTCGTGGCACTGGAGACAGTGCCTGACTGGGTAATTCCTAACGGATAAAAAAAAATCATTATTATTATTATCCGACAGATCTGGTCATTAGAATTGTCGGGGAGGAACAAAGTTGCTGCAACTAATATGCTTGCCGTTCCGATTCTACTTTATTCCTTTGGAGTAATGGAATGGACTCAGGAGGAGCTGCGACAACTCGATGTTAAAACTCGCAAAATGATGCATCTGCATAGGAGCTTGCATCCTAAATTGTCTGTTCCACTGTTATACTTCCCTAGACAACGGGGAGGAAGTGGTCTTTCGAGTTTGGAGTGTCTGCATAACAGAATGGTTCTGGATGGTGCCTGTAAAGTCATCAGGAATTCAGATCCCCTCCTCTGCTTGGTATGTGATCATGAAAATGCAGGGATTGGAGCATTTCTTTTCAAGGCTGCAACCCGTAAAGCCGATGAACTCGGTCTCGTATTCGACACTGAACGGACAAACCCAAACTGTATCACCGAGTTGGAACCCGTTCAGCAAAAAGCCCACGTAAAAGCTGCGGAGTGTGAGAGGCTCCTGCAGCTACATAAGAATAAGCCGATGCATGAGGTCTTCTTCAAGAACATTGAAGACGGCTCATCCAGAGACCTGACCTTCTCGTTTCTCAGGTCAAGTGGGCTGAAGTCGGAGACCGAGGGATTCATAATGGCCTGCCAGGATGGTGTCTTTAACACTCTCGTCTACCGCAGTCGCGTGATGGGTATAGAGGTCCCTGACACTAGATGCAGAGCGTGTCGTGGGGCAGCTGAGACCATAATGCATTTGCTGTCAGCTTGTCCAGCTTATGCGGTCTCAGCCTATATCCACAGACATAACGCGGCCTTACGAGTGTTGTACTACCATCTACGACACTCGTACGGTGTAGACGAGACACCGGTGTTGCCTTATGCTCCGGGGGATATTGAGTCCGTGGTGGAGAATGAGAAGTGCCCAATCTATTGGAACTATTCATTCCCCACCCTCAGGCACATACAAGCCAATAAGCCTGATGTAGTACTCCTCGACCATCAAAGTAGGACGATTTTCGTCATTGAGTTTTCAGCTCCTGGCGAAACGAACATCGTCCAAAAAGAGGAGTCAAATCGGACTAAATATCGAGATCTTCTCTTCGAACTCCGCAGGCTTTACCCAAACCATTCTGTCAAGATGGTGGTTCTGATAATAGGGGTCCCTGGTGGAATGATGGACACACTACTCTCAAACTTAAAACTCATACCGGCTTGCTGTGACATGGCAGAAATCCTATCCGGGCGAATGCAGAAGGCCGTAATTCTTGGTTCACTCCGCCTACTCAGGGCACATGATCCTCGGACCCAGTAATCACTTACCCCATGGACGTGGGGAGTGTTGACTGGGGTTAATGACACACCAGAGCGCCCTCCGGAAGTGTCGGGGCTCCGGAGACAGGGCCTGACTGGGTAATTCCTAACGAATAAAATAAAATAATAATCATTTATTTCCTTAAGACGGCGACAAACCGTATAGAAAAAGTCAATTGTTTACATACAATGTATACCTATACAATGGTACTAAAAAATTCCTGATTTCACTACAGATTCCTACGATAAGTATTCATCTACCTTATGAAAACACTGTCCCATTGAGTACGATTTCAACTTATGTTTGAATAATTCTTCAGTGTGGCAGTTTTTCACATTTGAAGGGAGAGCATTATATATTCTGGGGGCTATATGACTGGGAGATTGCTCAGTTACTTTGAATTTTTCGAATGGAATTGAAAAATTATGTTTTTAATTATGATTTTGTTTGTTTCTCACATACATTTCATCGTTATTTGTGAATACTATTATGCTCAACTCTGATATAACTAAACAAGGCAAAGTTAATACTTTCAGATTTTCAGAAAGCCCCGGCATTGATCGTATAATTCGTTTTTGTACCACAAAGACATCTTTCGCCAGGGAGATAGACCCCAAAAAATTACCCCATATCGTAGCCTACTCTCAACTTGTGCATAGTAGAGCTGTGTCAATTGGTCAACATTGAGTACATGCCGTAAACTTCTGAACTGAAATGCAATCGAATTCAACTTTGAGATCATGTATTTGCAGTGAGTCTTCCAGTTGAGATTCTGATCTATTTGTAATCCTAGAAAAGTTGTTCGATACGAATTAGTTGAAATCGATGGACTCGATTCATTAAATTGAAATGACAGTTCATTACATTCTTTTTGGACGTGGTGAAATCTCAGTGCTTCAGTTTTCGAAGTATCAAGACACAAATAATTTGCCGAGAACCATTCATTCAAAGAGATCCAACTCATTGCATTTGTCACGCAGAGAAGAGTCACTTTTATCAGATATTACTAACGAAGTATCATCAGCATACATTGTGAAAGATGCTGATACCGGAAGTTGATCCAAGTCATTGATATAAAATAGGAACAGAATTGGTCCCAGTATGGACCACTGAGAAATACCAGTGTCTATTTCAGCATGCTCTGAAAAGTGATTGTTTATAGCTACATACTGTGTTCGTTTGAATTATCCAGTAGTATGTCGTGATTGATACAGTCAAATGCTCTGCTGAGGTCACAAAAGATTCCAACAGGTAGATTTTTTGTTCAAGTATACATGTTGATTTTTCGCAATTATATCATATTCTTGTCAAAATGACATTAATCTATATAAAAAACAATACTCGTATACTTTGAAAAAAGTTGATCGAACTGTGACTGGTCTATAATTTTCAGAGGTCTGACGACAGTTCTTTTTATATTTTATATTTATTTTACCACATTTCAGTAAGTCTGGAAAAACGCCAGTAGAAAATGACAGATTACCCATAAATTGAAGTGGTGTTATAAGTTCTGTAATGCACCTTTTCAAAAGAATCGTAGGTATCTCATCTGATCCTGAAGAAAATTTGTTTTTCAGTTTACTTTTGAGTAACTGAAATAGTTCAAGCTCCTGATATGTCATAAAAAATAGAGAATTGGGAGGTGATGTAACGTTTCGCAGAAAAATATTGAAGTCCTTATCACCGGAGACTATATTGCTCAATATCTTATTGGGAGCATCTATGTATAATTCATTGAAGAGATTGGCTACGTCTCTTGGATTTCTAGTAATGATGTTATTATCATTTATGTTTATGCTTGATTTCATAGCATTCGATTTGTTAGATAGCTCTGACAGCAGTTGCCACGCGGATTTCGAAGGATTATCTGAATTCTTTTTTTTTATAGTATTCCTTTTTTGTTTTGGTTATCAAATTATCATGTTTCTTTTTTCTGACTTCAAAGATATTTTTCAGTTCGGGATGAAATTTTTGTAGCTTAAAAAGGTCCTTCTAATTTTGACTAGATTGTTTCATTGTTTATTTTGCTTTCTTGAACCAGTAGGTAATTTTGGAAAAAAATTCAAAGTAGTAAGAGAATGTTGACAAAAATGCCTGAAATGCAAGATTAATGTCAGTTTTATTCAAAACTTCAACCTAATTTTCATCACTGATATCTTTCTTGAATTGACTCATAATCTCATTACTAAAGCTTCTGCTGTATTCTATTTTTGTTGATTTTGATATTTTGCTCAACTCCATATCGCAAAAGACTAGACTGTGATCAAATATATCATTATCAACAACACATCATGTTGTTTCTTCATGATTATCGAATATTTGATCAATTGTAACTCGTGTAGGCCACAATACGGTATATTTCAGGTGAAACACTCTAAAACATCACAAATTTTGTTGAAAGACGGACTGAACTTATCGTAACAATCTGCATTGAAATCACCACATAAAAAGATATCTGATTTGAAAATTTCATTTAAAACGTCATGAATTGTGTTTAAAAACATTCAAATTGCCCGATGGAGATCGATAGCAACACAATATTATAGTTTTTTCCATACTTAAATTACAAGAAATGCCACAAATTTCTATGTCTTGTTCAGCGCAATATTTTGTAAGATCAATACAATATGCCTCTATATCATTTTTAACGAGAATTGCGACGCCTCCCATTTTTTTACTTTTCCTACAATAACTACTCTTCAATATAAAATTGTTAAAATGAAAACTGTTTTCCGAGTTCTCTTTAAACCCAGTTTCTGTCAAACAAATAAAACTTACATCATAACTGTGAATATCAACATACAAATTGTTTTTATCTTATTATGGTTAATACTTCGTGCATTCAGTACTACAATATCAGGGTTGAATATTAAATTTCTACCATTTGCTTTTTCCTGTGGTATAAAAAACGACTTATTACTGCCCCGTGAGGCCAAACTTAAGGATTCATAGCCTTTTCGAAGTTTTCCGCCAATATATTTACTTTGAATGACAAATAAATTGTTGGGAATTTTGATTGTATCAGTTCACATATTACTTCAGGAAAATGTACTTTCATCAAATTGGTGAGGAAATCTATGGTTGACTGTTTTTCAATTCTTGTAACATGTAGGGTCGAACTCCATATCGCAAAAGACTAGACTGTGATCAAATATATCATTATCAACAACACATCATGTTGTTTCTTCATGATTATCGAATATTTGATCAACTGTAACTCGTGTAGGCCACAATACGGTATATTTCAGGTGAAACACTCTAAAACATCACAAATTTTGTTGAAAGACGGACTGAACTTATCGTAACAATCTGCATTGAAATCACCACATAAAAAGATATCTGATTTGAAAATTTCATATAAAACGTCATGAATTGTGTTTAAAAACATTCAAATTGCCCGATGGAGATCGATAGCAACACAATATTATAGTTTTTTCCATACTTAAATTACAAGAAATGCCACAAATTTCTATGTCTTGTTCAGCGCAATATTTTGTAAGATCAATACAATATGCCTCTATATCATTTTTAACGAGAATTGCGACGCCTCCCTTTTTTTAACTTTTCCTACAATAACTACTCTTCAATATAAAATTGTTAAAATGAAAACTGTTTTCCGAGTTCTCTTTAAACCCAGTTTCTGTCAAACAAATAAAACTTACATCATAACTGTGAATATCAACATACAAATTGTTTTTATCTAATTATGGTTAATACTTCGTGCATTCAGTACTACAATATCAGGGTTGAATATTAAATTTCTACCATTTGCTTTTTCCTGTGGTTTAAAAAACGACTTATTACTGCCCCGTGAGGCCAAACTTTAGGATTCATAGCCTTTTCGAAGTTTTCCGCCAATATATTTACTTTGAATGACAAATAAATTGTTGGGAATTTTGATTGTATCAGTTCACATATTACTTCAGGAAAATGTACTTTCATCAAATTGGTGAGGAAATCTATGGTTGACTGTTTTTCAATTCTTGTAACATGTAGGGTTACTGTTTTCGGGACACCCTTGACATTATCACTGTCCCTGTTACTACCTACGACAATTTTTCTTCTTTCTCTGTAATGCCTTCTGGAGCTGACTGTTTGCCACTCTGTGCTGGAATTTTCAACCTCGGAAGGTATACTACTGAATTGATCAATTCGTTCATTTTCGATCTATTCTGTTCATAAAGCAGTTCTCGGTACACTTCTGTGGTATTTATTGTATGGGAATTCCCTTGCTTATTTATGTTTGGTTTTTGTTGACCCCTCATATGATGGCTTTCTTTAGTTTCGCTGATATCATTTGCGTTTATTTTGTAGAAATTCCCAAATTGTGATCATTCTGAATATTGAACTTCACGTGATTGCTAGTGGATGGCACCACTTCTGGTATTTGTGAATCAGGGCTGTTACTTAATTGTTTCAATAAAAATATTAGATCCTCTTGTTCTTGGCACCTTTTTTCTAAGTGATATTTAAGCTTACTTACAGTTTCAATTTCCCTTTTAAGAACTATTATTTTCAGATATTTTGTTACATTGAGCGCAAATCACATCTCCCACCGTGTCATGGAATTTATCACTCTCAGTATTAGTATGGTCACCAATTTTATTTATGTAACTAATCACTTGTGTGTTGAACTTCCTCTATTCGCATAATCTTGACAGCAAATGCATAATGGTCACACAGGAGCCCCACGAAACGCTCTGTATTGAATGTAATAAAATATAAGCAACATTATCCTGATCTGAAATTTATTCTTCCAACACCTCCTTTGATAATTAAAATAGTAGCCCCTCATAAACATTCATAAAGTATACCATAGCCTGTGACTTACTGATTTTTGGTGGCGTATTTACTTTTTAACTACAGGAAAACCCACAAAACCTACAGCACCACCGCGGGTGGTCGCTAACTTCGCATCAAGCTCCAAAATATCGCAAATGATTCACTAAGTAAAACTCAGCAGAGTACCACTTGGGTCAATTTTTGAATTAACTTATATATCGGAGGTTCCGTGCGTGGCCTCAGAGTAGTAAACTCATATTA
This sequence comes from Chrysolina americana, assembly GCA_958502065.1. NCBI lineage: Eukaryota > Metazoa > Arthropoda > Insecta > Coleoptera > Chrysomelidae > Chrysolina > Chrysolina americana. Next base: position 51,337,493 of record OY293413.1, read on the forward strand.
AATATACATCTGACGCACAAGTTAGCATTTCCTGTATACATATCGAAGCACGCTATAGTTTGGTATCTGTATATGTAAATTGGCATCCTGGCAGGGTCGCAACTCACCTCTGATTATGGGAAATGTTATATGATTGATAATAACTGTATAGATTTGTGATTTATAAGCTTTTATTTAACAGTTATTACTTATTAGTTGACTTTCTATTTCTTGTCAAATCTGACTAGTAAATAAATTCAGTTGTTATATTCAGTCCAGGAACTAGGTTCCAATAAAAGTAAAGTCAATCATGTTACACGCCCCTCTTATTGAACGAACAAACAAAATATTTAAATCTTGAAGGAGGTTTGATATTTCTTCTTTCTCGCTGGCTAGGCCCCGGTTCTTCTGATATCTTCTCGTTATTCTCACACATATTTTCTGCCTCTTCTTGTTCTACACCTTCCTTTTCGGGTACCTGACGCAAGTGTATACGATATCTTCGATATACTGCACCATCTTCTGTTCTTACAGAATAACTCTCTGGTTCCTCCCTCTGGCCAATAATTTCACCTGGAATCCAATTTCTTTCTGATTTTTGTATGATGACGGGTCCTCTCAAGTCAGGTAGTTTCTTTTTCTTCATATTATAAGTATCAGCAAATACATGTTGTTTTGCTTTCATGACTTTAATATTTTTTTCAGTGTCAAACAGTGGTTTTAGATTACTATTTAGACTTGGTAGTTGTGTGCGAATTTTTCTCCCTATCAACATCTCTGCTGGTGAGGGCAATTGCTGCTTGGGTGTACTGTTGTATTCCATAGTAATTAGATACGGATGTTTTTGTGATTTCATCAACATGGATTTCAATGTTTGAATATGCCGCTCAATCATACCATTCGATTGACTATAGGTTGGACTAGATGTGATGTGGGTAATGTCAAGTTTCTCGAGGAAATCTTAAAAATTTTTCGAATCGAATGGAGGTCCATAATCAGACATGATTATTTGAGGTAACCCATGGGATTTGAAAATATTCAGTAAAGCCTTTTGGACAGCACTGAAATCCTTCTTCGTTACTATAGCCAATTCTACAAATTTTGAATGATAGTCACATATCACTAGAAATTGTTCATTCTTCACTTGCATGAAATCTAGTCCAATTTTTTCCCAAGGAAGTTCTGGTATAGGATGTGATCTTAGTGGTTGCTTGGAATTGGATTTACAATATCTGAGGCAAATTAGACAAGACGAAATCAATTTTGAAATTTGATCATTAATTTGAGGCCAAAAAACAGACTCTTGGGCTTTCTTTTGACAAGAAACAATGCCCTGATGGGTGGAATGGATTTTATTCAGGATGTCCAATCTCAATTCTCTGGGTATAATGAGTTGATTACCTTTTAACAGAAAACCCTCGTGTTCAAATAGTTCACTTTTATAAGGGTAATAAGGTTTTGCTAATTTCCTAACAGAGCTTATCTGATTGGGCCATCCATTATTAATATAATATTTTACGATCTGAAGTTCCTCATCACTTTCAGTTTTTTCCAAAAGTTCTTTGCGTTTTTTATCAGATACTGTTATAATGGATCGAATATATAAATCATCAATTTCATGTGTATCTTTTTTGTCTTCAAGAGGACTTCTTGACAACAAATCTGGAATATGAAGTTCCTTACCAGGTAAATATTGAAGGGTAATATCATATTTAAGAAGTTTTATGACAAGTTTTTGAAGTCTTGGAGAAAGTGAATCTATGGGTTTTTTCATAATACCCAATAAAGGTTTATGATCAGTTAGAGCAATAAATGGTCTACCGTATAGGTAATAATGAAATTTTTCACAACCCAACACTATAGCTAGTAGTTCTTTCTCAATTTGTGCATAATTGAGTTGAGCACCATTTAAAGACATTGACCAAAAAGCTATCGGATGCCCATTCTGGCTTATATGACCCCCTAATCCATATTGACTTGCATCTGTTGCTAACGTAACTGGTAAGTTTGGATTAAAATAACTCAATACAGGTGTTTCAGTTATAACTTTTTTTAAATTTTCAAACGCCAAATTTTGTGGACTATTTTCATCCCAAATCCACTCAGTTTCTTTTTTCAGCAATAGACGGAGTGGTGCTGTTTTTTCAGCTAAATTCTCAATAAATCTACCTAAATAATTAACTGAACCAAGAAACTTTTGTAATTCCTTTACATTATTTGGTTTTTTGATATTTTGTATAGCTTTAATTTTAGTTTTGTCAATTTCAATTCCTTCACTAGATATAATATGGCCCAAAAAATGTATTTTGTTAGATGCCAGTTGTAATTTTTTCTTATTAAATTTGACATTCATCTTCCTCACTTTTTCTAAACAACATTTCAGTCGTTTATTATGTTCTTCTAAAGTAGCACCATAAATCAGAATATCGTCAATATAGGCTAGGGTGCCATCTAATCCTTCTATGAGGTTATTCACGTGATTTTGAAAAATTTCAGTTGCATTTGATAATCCATAAGGAAGCCGTTTGAATTTATATCGACCAAACGGTGTAATGAAAGTGCAAAGTTCTGAACTTTCGTTATCCAACGGTATTTGATAAAAGGCTGTGGAGGCGTCAAGAACTGTAAACTATTTAGCATTGCTCAACTGAGCAAAAATTGTTTCTTGGGTGGGCAATTCTAGATGTTGTCGAATTATATATTTATTTAGAGGTCTAGGATCCATACAGAGTCGAATACTTCTATCTTTTTTTTTACGTACCACAATTGCATTCACCCATTCAGTTGCATCAATCGCTCTCTCAATCACTCCTTGTTTTTCCATATTATCTAGGGCCTTTTTCACCGAATTATTCAATGCTAGAGGTACTTTTCTACATCTAGCTATGTGGGGGATGGCATCACCCTGTACACGAATAGTGCAAGGTTGTCCAAAACATCCAATACCTTTAAATACATCCGAAAACTCGGATATTATTTCCCTGGAATATGAAATGTTATCAGAAAAAATGTCATTTTGACATTTATCAATGGAATTTATTCTTTTAATCAATTTCAAATCTACACAAGCACTGAGACCAAGAATAGGTTCATAATTTTCTTTCAAAATATAGAAATCATATTCATATTTTAAATTTTTTAAACAGGTCAACAATTTTCATGTTCCAAGAACGTTCAGCTTATTTTTATTATATACCATTAAAGATTTTCCACTTTGTTCAATTTTCGGTTTTTTATTTAAATTCTGATAAATATAAAGTGGCAAAATATTAGCTTCTCTTCCAGAATCTAATTTGAATTTTACTCTAAAATCATTGATAAAAATATATTCCATCCAACACTTGGCAGGTTTACTTGAGATACATCTTATTTTACAAACATGTTCTTCAATCTCTTCAATCGAGCCTATTTCAAAATTATTCACCTCAATATTTTCATCCTCATCCTCACTTCCACACGCATGCTGATTTTCTATATTACATACCCTTTCCCAAATTGCTTGCTTGCTTGCTTACTGGGTTCAATAACTAGCTGCCACCATGTTATATGATTGATAATAACTGTATAGATTTGTGATTTATAAGCTTTTATTTAACAGTTAATACTTATTAGTTGACTTTCTATTTCTTGTCAAATCTGACTAGTAAATAAATTCAGTTGTTATATTCAGTCCAGGAACTAGGTTCCAATAAAAGTAAAGTCAATCATGTTACAGGAAACTTACATCATTAAAGGTTTGTGTCTGTTTCCCTCTAATATTTGGAGCCTTCATTAGCTGATATCATTGTTAGCAGTGCGGAAGGTATTAGTTATTGCAACCGACCTACCAGTATCAATTTCAGACTGATATTTTTGTTCCACAATTCCCTCAAATCACTTTTTAAGGCTAAGTGAAATACTATGGGCAATACAAATTGATAACGTTGACGATAAAACGAATGAGATAGAAAATATACAATTTCCAAAGTTTGAATGTCTGAAATCAAATCAAACCAGGTGGTTTTTAATAATCGAAATGGATGAAAATTTGTACAAATCACAGAGATCGGAATACTTTCTCTGTCACATACAAAAGTGTAGCAACGACGAAATGTCTCAAAATAATTGCTTTTGAGAGCAATGGAAACTTTTTTCTAATAACTACCAACTGAATTATTTTGGAAAAGTGTTTCTCAAAAATATTGCTTGCATTATTTTGAATCGGGTGGTAGAAGTTATATGGTTGAATGGGTTCATTTAACACGAAATATTATAATTATACAGAATGGCACTTTTACCACATAGTGGCGACCAACTCACGGAACACTTCTTTTTAAGTTTTTTCAACGGGAACACCTGGTAAAGAAGCGATACTAGATGGACTATTCTAGTATTGCCTATGTTCCAGATTGGGTTATTGGAGCAAGGTTTGTCGTCTGAAAGAAAAGAAACAAGTAAGAATATCAAATGTCAATGGAAATCATTTGCTGTCCTAACTTCTCTCCATTTTTATTTTTAGTTGACATAGGAGCTGATATTGTATATTTGCCCCTATCATTAATCAAAAGCAAGTCTCTGAATTTGATTGAAAAATGCAAAGATTTTATTTCAGGTCCAGATGGTAGATTTTTGAATGTATTTAGTAAAATTAAACTGCAATTGCAATACAAACAAAGTTAATTTCTCTCATTCTATGTTATGAAAGATCTGAAGATACCCATTCTAGGTATGCCTGGTATAGTGAATTTGGAAGATCTGACATTTCAAGGGCATTCTGTCGTAAGTCATAAGAATAATTCAAATATAATTTCTTCTTCTGTTGACAGCTGGTTGACAGAAAAACAAACAACAAACAACAATTTACAGCATAAAATTCCTAAGATTTTTAACCCCCAACTTGGCAAGTACAGATGTCACAATTGAAAAAAAAAAGTTGACACTTTTTTTGACGTTCATAGATCAATACTTATTACTATATTATAATGATTTTATATTTTTCCCCCTCAGAAATTTTGATTTGTAGACTTGTCTTTGTGGATGCATCACAAAGTTGGCCGAAAGCAATTGTGTGAATTAGAGGAAACATTGCTAGGTATATTCAAAATAATATAACAGTGAGATATAATATAGATGAATATAAGAAGTTCTCCTCTAACATAACTAATGGTGAAAATATACTAAAGATTATTCACATCAACATCCGAAGTGCTCAGAAAAACTTTGACATGTTTCTGACCTTCCTTGAAACATTTCAAATGAAAGATTTCGATATTATAATTTTTGGTGAAACTCGAAATATTCTTAAAATTAATAATTTCACAATTCCTGGATTTCATACTTGCTACAATAACAGTACTATCAACCAGAATGATGGTGTCCTCATTTTTATAAGAGAACATATTAACTTTGACATAACACATACTATTCTGCCAATAACTAAAGTAACAATTAGTAATATCACATTTAAATTATGTGATATACAATTTTCAATAATGCCTTGCTATAGATCTCCCTCCATAAATGATAACTTATTCCTGAATGATTTAGAATTTCACTTTAACAATTCAAATAAAAATGACGTAGATATATTTATAGGAGATATAAACTTTGATATTCTCAATTGTACAAAACCAACAAATAACAATTATTTATCTTTGTTATCGTACTTTGGATTCAAGTCCCTCATAAATTCTTTCACTAGAGTAACCTCTGAAACTAGCACCTGCCTTGATCATATTTTCATAAGAAAAAATATTGATATAAACAAATTGACACTGGACTCAATCGTCATTGATACAGATATTACAGATCATTTTCCCGTCCTATTGAATATTAGATCAAATGAGGTTAGAAATGATAACACAAACATCGAACCGAAAACTATAGTCAAGTTTGACGAAGTAAAGTTTGAAAACACCATCAAAACAGTATGTTGGAACAATGTTCTTTCTTTGAAGGACCCAGAAATGGCATACAAACTTTTTTTTGAAACCTTTATGTCGCTAAAAAATTAATGTACGTCTATAAAAACTGTTCCGTTCAAAAAGCATAGAAAACTGAAGCCTTGGATTACACAAGGAATAGTAGAGTCTATTAAGCATAGAGACAAATTAAAGAGACGAGTAATAAAAAATAAAAATGATTTTATGTTACTCCAAGAATATAAAATGTACAGGAATCATCTCAACAAAATTATACTGAATGCAAAAAACAATTATTACGTAAATCAGGTTAATGATAATATTAGCAACATAAGGAAAATATATGAAATAATCTCAGATGCAGCTAATGAGAATAAAAACAAAAATAGCAACAATTTACTAATTTTAGATGAAAATAATGAACAATTCGATAATGACACAGACATGGCAAATTTTTGTAATAATTATTATGTGAATGCTGGGTTGGACATGGCATCGAAAATTAATGAACCCACATCTGACATTACAATTGAATACCCCTCTTTATTGAATTCTATGGCTTTAAAACCGGTTTCTGAGGAAGAAATAATTATGCACATCAGTACCCTAAAAAATAATAGTGCACCAGGCATAGATGGCATCTCATCTAGATTGATTAAAAAATGCCACAAATTCATTTTAGATCCTTTAGTTCACATTATAAATCAAATTTTCCTAACAGGCAAGGTACCATCCCAATTCAAAATATCTTTAGTAACACCCATTTATAAAAAGGGCTCTAAATCTAGTATAAGTAACTATCGACCCATTAGTGTAATTACTTCCTTTTCAAAACTATTTGAAAAATGTCTTAAAAATAGGTTATTCGATTATCTAACTTCCATGAATGTTTTGAGCCACAATCAGTTTGGATTCATGAAAAATATAAGTACAAATGATGCTATGTTTGAACTCGTGAATAATATAAAAAAAAGTCTTGACAATAATGAAAAAGCTATTGCTGTTTTTCTAGATCTCGCGAAGGCTTTCGATACAGTACCTCATAAACAACTTACTGACACACTTGAGCGGTATGGTATCAGAGGAGTGGTATTGGAAATCTTTAAGAATTATCTTCGTAACAGAAAACAGATGACTAAAATTAGGAACGTATATAGTAATCCCCTGGAAACTAAGATAGGTATTCCACAGGGAACAGTACTTGGTCCACTTCTTTTCATTACATACATCAATTCGCTACTAAATCTGAACATAAATGGTATCTCTATCTCCTATGCTGACGACACTGTTCTACTTTTTAAAGATAAAAACTGGGAAAATGTTAAGAATAAAGTGGTTCATGGAGTGAACGTCGTAAAATGTTGGCTTGATAAAAGTAAACTGACTTTAAATTCAGATAAAACATTCTATATTGCATTTTCAATGACTGACTCAAAAAGACCACTTTTCAATACTATCAAAATGAATGATCTCGTAATAAAAGAAACTAATTCCATCAAATATCTAGGTATTACTCTAGACAAAAATCTAAAATGGACAAATCATATTCAAGATTTAACTAACAAAATAAGACGTTTAATTCATAAATTCTATATAATACGCAAAATCCTAACAAAAAAACTACTTTTACAAATCTACAAGTCCTTGGTGGAGTCACTCCTGAATTATGGGATCATAGTGTGGGGGGGGCTCTATGACAATGCATTAGTCCAGTTAAATGTAGTGCAAAACTATATACTACGAATAATATTATTCAAAAATAGACTATATTCCACAAATTGTCTATTTAATGAATCGATTCTGAATGTCCGATGCCTATACCTTTCTTAGTAACTGTATTTTCTGTTTTAAATCTAAAAACAAACAATTTGTGAACCACCATTACCAAACTAGACAGTACACAAACAAAAATATGTTAGTACCGTTTAGAAAATACGATGGGAACCAAAGATTCGTTACAACCGTAGCACCAAAAATTTATAACATCCTACCAAATGAAATTAAATTGATAACCAAATATAAACACTTTGTTAATAAATGCAAATCCTTTATTCATCTAAATAGTGATCGCATATGTAAAATGCTGTGAAAAAGGTTATTTAATTAATTTTATTAACTTAACATTCATCAATTTAACATACTTTAGCTGTAAAACCAATGTATTTACTATTATAATCTATTTATCATTTACTTAGTTAATTTGACATACTCCAGTTATATTGCAGATGTATTCACTACTATAATTTCCATTTCCATTATTAGTATTAGTATTATTACCAAAAACTACTATTTCTTTCTCTATTTTAACTCATTTAATATATATTATTTTTGCACACACAGGTGTTAACTCACCTAGGTGCATTATTGTATTACCAATGTATAACATTCTTATTGTCGAATAAATTGTCGAAATTGTAAAAAAAAAATATGCGATATATTGAGTAACATCTGGAAAAAAAATTAAAAATATTGACATAATGATATTGTGTATCGAAAAACACTGTGCTAGTTCATCAGAAACCATATTTTTGTATTTGCTTTTACTTTCAGAAAAATGAATAGCTCGTGACTTTGAAGTGCATTTTTTCTTAATACATTGTGAATACAAAATGAATTATTACCGTCCCGAATTTTCAAAATAAAATGTCACAATCCTTTTACACAAACTTTTACAGAGAAATATATTGGAACTCTGGTTGAGGGTATTTTAAAATAAACATTGCCTCATTGTGTAGTGCCCAAGACGTTTTGATTTGTGAATATATCTACTCATCTACAGATATATACAGACATTTCTGGAATGTGTGACTGAGTTTTAATGTATAATATAAGGGGATGTTACGGTTCACCAAACCATAACGGGTGAATGCGATCTATCAGGTTATGTGAATGGAAACAACAAATAAATTGAATTCAATTAAGTTTCCAAACATATTGTCATTCTATGGTAGACAAACCATTATGAACTATGAATTGCACATTTAGTCATCAGCATAGTTATAACGTGTGGGAACTTGTGATATAATAGATCGCGTTTACTAATTACGTCTCAATGCACTACAATATCTTCCAACAATACATACTGATCATACATGAATGTCGGTTGATAAGTTGATAATCCGAATGTCGTGAAAAAAACGCACAGAGGAAAAGTTACTTATTCCGAAACTCATAGCTATCATTCAATGTGGAAATCGAAAAATGATTTCTACCACTCGTCAAACACAGCCGTATATCACATTTCTAACAGCTTATATGGGTTTGCCCTTGTGAAAAGTGACGACACCTCCCTTAGCTTGCGAAAATTGGGAAATGAGCGTATTGGTCATACCTTACGTCTTCTTGAGGTTTGGGTTTGAACATAACTTTGATTTTTGACTTTGGTAAATTTATAGTTTTTTGAGAAGGTCTGCCTTTTTTTACGTCGCCGCAGTAAGCTGTTGACTACTTTCAAATTTATTGTCTTCTCTTCCGGTTGAAGTAATTTCAAATTCCTCCTATACAACAACCAAGCATTATTGACACAAATATCCAAAATATCTGAAAATATAGCCATGTACCATCGGTGCCTTTTGAAATTTGTCCTGTATAAGGTGACAAATATACCAGCCAAATATACTCCACCCATATGCTATGTTATGAAGTGCAGATCAATACATATTTATACTTGGACCATTTAACAATGGCCACTTTCTGGTCATTATCTACCAACTTACAAAATGTACCACGCCCCTGTGCTTTTGGGTTTCTAATAGATTCCACCTGATATCCTCTCAATCAATTGGCTCTCAGATTACCATGAGAAAAAATTCCCTTTTCATCACGAGATCAGGAGAACAAAAATAGTTGTCGAAATATAATATCGAGCAAGCTGGTTTTGGAATTGTTTGACTCAAGGCTATGACAACTTGCCCACCCAAACCAAATTTTTCTTCTTCATCAGTAAAAAAGATATCTCTGAATGTGCCATCCCCACCATAGGGAATGAAATCATAGACCATACCGGAAACATCGCATCGTAAGAACAGTTCAAACCTCAATTGTCTTGGTTTATTTTTTATGCACTGACGGCAAGATCCCGCTTTTATTGGTACAGGAAACCATCATCTTATCCACTCATTGTCGTACTTTCTATTCTATATTCGAACAATTCTGTCGTACATGGTCTATTACTGATCGTATTTTGAAGTATCGGTCATTATTAATCTGCTCATTATCAACAAAGCAAATTTCTTGATATTTTTTCCATGACATATCACACTGGCAAATTTTTCATAACTCAGGTTCGAGCTCCAATAGTCCTTATATGCTGGCATCTCAACTGGATCAGTCATCAGTTCTTTCGTCAAAAAATCCATCATATCATGCTTAGTGATTTGGATTGACGCTTCACTCAATTGATCAGAGTAAAAATTTGTGTTTCCCACAAGCATTGGAAACAAATCGTTGTCAAAGAACATATCGAAAGTCGATAAAACTTCATCTGGTAAAGTGGAGCATTCCTCAGCTGAATTTACGGGGAAATCAAATTGTTCCTTGTTCTAGTCATAATGTATCAGGCAAATATACACTCTTCTTCAACTTTTCTTTTGTTCCGAATGGGACGAGGAGTTTTCCTAGACATATTCGTGGGCTCATTACTTTTTCGTTTTCCAGAAACAATAATATTTTCTTGAGAAGCAAGTGAATTTACGATGGGGTTATTTTCTTGATTTGCTGTCACGTGATATATGTCATTGATATACGTTCATTTTCTTTATCACTTTCTGATTCGTAGTTATCTGTAACAATCATTTTTGAATCGACAGACCTCAAAACTGTGAATTTTTCATTACAAATAATTTATTATTCAAAATCTGAAACGGCATATGCCCTGGGGCTTGAAAAAAGTTTTGTATTTTCATATTCTTCATCACTCTATCACTCCTATCGAAAAAATATAGTAAATAATGTAAGTAGATTCAGGTTTCTAACAAAAATTGATAGCTATCGATACAACAAAATCCAAATTTCAGTTTGTTTTTTTATTCGAATGACTATGCTCATTTTGCCAATTTTGAATCAGTCTGTCCCGTAAATTCAATTGTTTAAAGAAAATTCTCATTGACAAATGGTCGAACGCCGAATAGGCAGTGTGAACCACCGTAAACATTTTATGTTTTTTATAGAGCTGGCAGAGTGCATCTAGAGATACGTATATTTTGAGGAACCACATTTTTTTCCATGTTATTTATACTGGAACTGACCATTCAAATGTCAAGACTATACTCTCACCTACTAGACAATGATCATAGAATTGAGAGAGAAAAAAAGAATAAGACTATCACATGCATATTTCTCACCCGTTGTACCAATTTATCAAGATACCGGACGCTATTTACAGACACAGCCATACAAAATTCGACAATCAGTGCTACCGTGAGCGTGGAGTCCCGTAGGGAAGTGTACTTGGTCCCCTCCCATTCCTTCTCTATATAGATGATATAGTTGGAGTAGCGGGAGAGTGTGGAATGCATCTCTTTGCTGATGATACCCTCATATATTTTTCATGTGACAGACTTATCGATGTACTCAATGAAACACTAGAAAATATCTATCGGTGGTGTACGATATTACAAAGAATTCTGTGAAATCTGTGATAACAAAAAAGAAATAAAAATTAGCAATGACATTATTGAGAGAGTTGAGCAATTCAAATATTTGGGTGTGATAGTTGACCGGAATCTGAAATTCAAAGAACATGCAAATAATATTATCAGAATTCTATATTTCAAAATCAATTATCTGTATAGATGTGCAAAATTTCTAACCCAGTGGTCATTGATGGTGATATACAATACTCTAATTCTTCCGCATTTTAATTACTGTGCAACCATTTTATAACTACTGAATCTAAATGAAATCAACCGATTTAAAAAATTGCAAAATCGTGCAATGCGCATAATAATTAAGTTGAATTGATCAATTGACTTCTATTATTAGGCTTTATAAATGAAAAATTGGATAGCTTCTTTTGTACTTTGTGTATTGAGAATAACTTTTTTTACAGAACCAAATTGTTTATAGCAACAACAACTGGCTTTTTTTATGCTGACAATTGTGTCATCAAACTACAAAATTATGTGGACCGTATTTGCCCGATTGAACTTTATATACAAAATAAATATATCAGTCCTAACATGCCGCCCCCCTTGAAAGCTCTAGCTTTCAAAATGAACATCAAGTAAACACTGAGAACTAAACAAGAGTTTCAAATTTGATTGTCTACCAACTTACCAATTTAAAGTTCATTCACTTTCTATTGGTAACACACAAACTAGACGTAGGTCTTTTGAACAAACCCTTTGAAGTACTTACTGTCACTACCCAAACTACGCCATCTTCACCAGGATGAACACCTGCGACACTGGCAAGTCCCATTTTTGTGGTGGTGAGTTGTCTTCCTTGATGACAAACATAGTACAGGTTTGTACCTTTGAATTCTTCGATGTGGAGTGCCATTTAACACGTCTCTGTAGGTTTGACAGGTACTCTCTGGACCACCTGGTCCAATAATGTTGAACTATTTGAGATAAGTGAAAATATTTCTTGATTCGATTTGCATTTTGGTATCTCAAATCTTCCTTGGCTGCTAGTAAAGTTGAGCCGATGAGAAAATGTCCTGGAGTGAGTGCATTCATGTCCATAGGATCATTAGACAGGGGTGTTAAAGGACGAGAATTTAAACACGCCTCCACCTGCACACTGACTGTGTGAAATTAATCGAATGTTAATTTTTCGTTAACTAATACCCTTTTAATGTGATATTTTGCTGATTTTACTGCTGCTTCCCAAAGTCCGCCAAAATTGGATGCACGTGGTGGTATGAAGTGCCATTTCATCATATTCTGACTGAAATATTCATAAAATTTGCATTGAGTCTCTTTAGCTTTCAGAAAATCATAAAGCCCTTTTAATTCTGTGACCACCAAGAAAATTGGTCCCATTGTCGGAATACATATTCCGAATCAACCCTCTTCTGGCTATGAATCGTCTGAAACAATTCATAAACGATTCTGTACTTATATCAATAGCCAGCTCTAGGTGAACCGCCTTTGTGGAAAAACAATTAAATAAAAATAAATATGCCTTAACGTATTTCTGACCTCTGAGTTTATGTACCTTAATTTGAAATGGTCCCGCATAATCTACTCCACAGTTTAAGAATAGACGACTAGGAGTTATTCTAGCTTCCGGAAAGTCTCCCATAATGTACTGAAAATTGTTAGGTTTTGCACGAAAACAGATGATACATTTATGAATTATTTTTCTAACAGTGCTCCGTCCAGACAATATCCAATATTTTAGCCTAATTAGAGAAAGGAGAGCTTGTGTTCCCAAGTGTAAGTGTTTTATATGTTGATACTTGATGATTAGGTCTGTGATGATATGCTTCATTGGAAGTACCATTGCGTGTTTTTGATTAAAATGAATATTTGCCTTTTTAAGCGTCCTCCAACCCTGATTATTCCGTCTTTGTCCAGAAATGGATTCAAAGATGTAAGTCTACTCGACGTATGCAATGCTTCCTTTCTTTTCAGAGCCCTAATTTCCATTTTGAAGGATTGACCTTGTACCAATTTCATCAAATTATTTGAAGAATTTTCAAATTATTCTATTGTAAGTGATACATTTAACTGTGTAATGGATTTATTCATACAGTTCCTAATAAAACGCAAATAATAAGCCCATACCCTTTGCAATTTCGAAAAGTTTGATAACCTTTCTGTCGGGAACTACCTCACATTTGAAATCTCCAGTACTTTTCCAAAGTTTCTCATCTAAAACCAACCAGCTACACCCCTTGAAATTATATCAGCAGGATTATCTTCTGAACCTACATGGAACCATTGATGAGGTTCAACAATCGGTTTGCTACAAATGTTTTCCATAGACTGGATTCTCCCTTAATCCATGATAAAGCTATCTTGGAATCTGACCAAAACTGAATCTTGCTAAAATGCATGCCAATAGAACTTTTCACCTCATTCACCAACCTAGCTGACAATAATGCTGAACATAGCTCCAACCTAGGAAGAGAAATTATCTTAAGTGGTGCTACCCTTGACTTTGCACACAATAGATGAACATGATGACGCCAGTGCCGAACTGGTCAGGAGAGATAGTGAGAAAAATCTCACGGGGCCCACCCCCTTCTTGGAGACTTGGGGCCCTAAGAGAAAACAAACAAGGATTGATTTTTTAGATTCATTCGGTGTTTGAGATTCTTAGTGATAGTTTGGGTGTTTTATTTTTTTTATTTACAGTTAATTTATTAGGTTTCAGTTCCTCGTTTTCGAGTTTATTTCTGCATTTACTTCATTTATTATTCCAAGAACATTTTGTTAGTTTGTTTCATTGAAAAATAAAAGTATTTATTTTTATTTGTCTCTTTGTGATTATTTTTTTTGTCTAAAACTAGAGTGTAGAGCTGAGCTCGCACCTCAATTATTAATAGTATGAAAACCATCGGTATGTCAAAATTTCCGTATGCAACCCAATCTGAGAGAATGAGCCCGGCCGTTGGGGGCCCCAATTTTTTTTAATCTCACGTGGCAAAGACGTGCCAGTTCGGAACTGGATGACGCCCTTCATGATCTGTAGATCGAAGATAAACTAGTGAACCATATGCAACTTCAGATGCATTCGAGAAGCTGTGTAACTGAACTTCAAAAGTATGTTTACAAATGGCCTGTCTATCTATAGTTATTTTACTCAACTCTGGTAATTCATCCCTGAAACGAACCCATGATGTGTGTAGATCTAAAGAAAGCGACTCGTCCCAGTCCACCTTGCTTTTCCAAAGTTGTTGCATAATAATTTTTGCTCTTACTATAGCCGGGTCTACAAGTCCTGAAGGATAGAATTTGTGATATAATAGACAGAATTGTACGTTTTGTAATTTTTGTCAGATTTTTGTCAAAAATGATTTTATAATGAAGAAATTCTTCCTTCGAGTTCCACCATAAACCCAGCGCTTTCGTAGTGCTGCTCTCTGAAATATAATGATCAATTTCCATGTTATTTCCCGATCATGAAGAACTTCCTCCTTGTTAGACGCCAATTTTCGAAGAATGAAACCAGCACCCTTTAAAATTTCAGTAACCTGTTCCTTTAACAGCATAGCTCCTTCGACTGATGTTGCCCCTGTCAACATATCGTCCATGTAAAAATACTTCAGAATTGCATGACTGGCCCCAGGACAATGAATCTCAATCCAATTGCTGCGAAAAAACTTGCAGGACCTGTACGATAACTCACAGTGTTGAGTCTACCGGGTGTTTCACAGTGGATGGAACATAAGACGTATCTGGTGAATAGAAAGACAGATCATTTCGAAAATTTGTGGGCGTGGATAATCAGACTTGCTCTATCCGTGTAAAATATTTGCAGTGTAAAATATTTTCATCAATACAGAGTTGCCGCTTGTATCAGAAAGTAGTAGCTACTTTGTTATTTCAAATGGAACACCTCGTATATTATATCATTTTTGGAATCTTTGAAGATTCCTCACAACTTTCCCACATAATTCCCTATTCCTATCTGTGACGATTTCCGAGATAAAAATTATTTTGTCCAATTTTTGTGCAAAACCTGACCATTGAAAAATATCAATTTGTTCCCAATGCAAATTTACAAAATATTGCAATTTGAGTTATAGCTGCATAAGAAATGGTCGAATTCATTCGAGGTAAATCAGCATACTTTTCATTAAACTCTCTGTATGTTCTGCTGACATTCTTGTTACATTGACCATAAATGATGAATAAATCCATCAAAACCACATTCGAGTAATTATTTTCTGCCATAGTACTTTCACACCCATGCAACTTGAATACAGGATGACAATGAAGGAATATTACGTTAGTTCTCTGTCAGAATGAAGTTCACAGCCTACTATCTAAATCACTATCTAATATTTATTTTATTGAAGACGAATTCATAACATAAGTGATCATAACTAACTTAACTAACTTAACTAACACTTAAAAATACGGAGTTTCAGTCATTTTCATGAGTCCCCGGAAGGAACTCACTTCTGAGCCTCCCTGTATACTGAAACTGAGATCCAGTTCATCGACAGATTAATTAATGGTCTTATGCAGCTACAACCCAAATTGCAATATTTTGTAAATTTGCATTGGGAAAAAATTTATATTTTTCAATGGTCAGGTTTTGCACAAAAATTGGACAAAATAATTTTTATCTTGGAAATCGTCACATATAGGTATAGGAAATTATGTGGGAAAGTTGTGAGGAATCTTATGAGGATTCCAAAAATGATATAATATATGAGGTTTTCCATTTGAAATTACAAAGTAGCTACTATTTTCTGATACAAGCGGCAACACTGTATTGATGAAAATATTTTAGACGGACAGAGCAAGTTTGATTATCCACGCCCACACATTTTCGAAATTATCTGTCTTTCTGTTCTCCAGATACTTCTAATGTGCAATCCACTGTGAAACACCCGGTATATGTATCAACTGGTTGCTCAACTGAAAAACGCCATAAAATTCGCTGCAAATCGCGATGGTCATCCTTCCCAAGAATCTGCTTGATCATTTTCTCGACGTCTGCTGCTATAACTACGTTATGCTTACGAAATCTCAAGGTAATGCTGAAAATCGTAACCTGAAATTGCGGCCCTACCGTAAGAACATCGTTCAATGAAACTCCTGTACTGGTTGCTGCTGAACCGTCAAAAACCACCATACATTTTGTCGTTATAAAATCTTTCTTGTACACACTGTGATGAGGTAAATAATAAACCCTTCTTTCTGAAGCTTGCAACTCATCGTCTGATATTTTTGTCATGTGACCCATTTCAATATATTCTTTCATGAATTGATTATACTGATTTTTCAGATTTGAATTTTTACATAGTTTTCGTTCCATTTGTAACAGCCGTTTATGTGCTATATTGATAGATTTGCCTAACTCATTCACGTTTGACTTGAGAGGAAGCTCCACTACAAACCTACCCTCTTGATTTCTTACTATAGTGTTTGAAAATTTTCCCACACAGAGCTTCTTCACTTGAAATAATTTTTTCTTGACTATATTCCTCTATCTCCCAAAACCTTTGAATTTGTTTGTCTATTAAACCATTAGCTGCAAAATTGCAAACTTTTCTTTTATCTTTTCCTATTTTATTCTCGTTACTATTGACTTCCCCTGCGACTATCCATTCTAGCTTCGTTTCTTGTAATATTGGTTGTCCTTTACCTAACTGAATTTGACCTGCACAAATCAAATTCCAGAAAATAGCCACCTCTAAAATACCATCAATTCCTTTCGTTTCTGAAAAATCCTCAATTGAATATTTTCTGAAATCGTGTCAAGCACTAGAAATGTCGAGTTGAATTTAAAATCCTTGAATTTCGAATAAACTATTATGTTTCATGTCAAAAACACCGTTCCTATTACCAACAACTGGTATGTTTACCCCAATGAATGGAAGTTGCAGATTTTTACTATATTCCGTTGTAATGAAATTACTGACTTCCAGAGTCTAATAGCATTCTACACCTATGTAGATTGCCATGACTGTCCGCTATATAAACCATTGCTGTTGATAATAAAATATCAGTGCCGCGCGTTGAAGCATAACTGTGTGTTAGACCATCCTTATAAAGTTGGGTGTGGTTGTTTTTCAAACCTAAGATTGAATGTATGTCTGGTCTCCCCTGTATGTTCGTATCGTTTGTTGTGTTTGCGTTGTCATGACTGATTGTACCACCCTGTGTAAATGAATGTTTTGAATTATTTTCTATACTTGAGTAGCTCTTTGAGACACCCTGTATGGTTGAATCTGAATTATCTTGTACATTTCCATTCCCATGTACATGGTTTCCATGCCCCGCATGAAACTGATTATTTTCATGTAATAATGTATTATGCTTCTTTCCGTAGTGCTTGCAACCTTTCAATGTACAGTCCTGTACCCTATGGCCTTGCCTAAGTCAATTCCAACATACATTAGAACGTTTTACTTCATCGCGTCTTCCGTTAGTTGATATCACTCACTCAAGAAATTTTTGCAAATAAACAATGGATGATTTTCTTTACAAACAGGACACGCCTTTATAGAAGTAATGAATGTTTTTGATGATTCATCTAACCTTGATTTACTAATTTATCCTCCCGTTTTATTTGGCTCAATAGTTTAAAGTAGTAAGCACCTTTTTTCCAAAAAAGTTAAAAATTCTGTCATGGTTGCGAATTTATTTAGTTTTCCCATTTTTTGCCACTCCCTTTTAGTAATTGTATCCAATTTTGATTCTTTAATGAAAATCAATAATGTATCCCGAGAATCTACGGGATGTCGTAATGACTTGAGAGGTCATAAATCCTACCTAATCTCATGCAGAAATTTTCTTATGTAAGTGTAGGATTCCTTTGTAATTGGTGTGAAATTATACAATGATTCTAACTGACTGAGAGCAATAATCTTTTTATTTTCATACCTGGATTTCAATAATGACCATGCTTCCTTATAGTTATCCGTAGAAACCTCTTTTAAGGAGATTTTTAAATAATAAAATTTCTGAATATCCGTAAGAGAACTATTTGAGTGAATTGAAGTATTGAAAGTGTCAGAAAATTACAACCAATCCTTATAAGAACCTTGGAATGAAGGAATTTCCATTGTTGGCAATTCAAGATTTTTTTGACAGTTGAACCAGAGCTAGCCAAATTTTGAGTTTGTGCTGAATTCGCAATTTAAGTTTCCGCGAGAGCAATTGTTTCGAAATATGTATCTTGAAACGAATTTCGATCTTGTCCTTGCAAATCAGAATGAACGTTATCAAGCTCTTCTATTTCTACTTGCAAAATGTTAAATTCATTCCACCACTCTTTGCACTCTTCATTACGTCCTGGCAACTGCCCTATTTTATCTGGTTCAATTGATTTCGAAAATGTTCCGAAACGTGTTAATTGTCCCTTTACTATACCTCGTTTTCTGACAAGATCATTCAAATCTGTCAATTTTAAATAATTATTACTTCTGTTGAAAAGATGAAAAGTCCAGAATATCAATGAAATTCACCAAGCCAAAACACAACCAGATCGTATAAAATTCATTTGAAAAGATAGGGAAATGCACTCACAGCTTGCCGATGAATTTGTAATATGTAGATACCTGCTACCCAAAATTCCAAGAGATCCTTATTTATCTATTCTAGCTGCTCATTTCCCTCCGTAAAACTTCTTGAATCCCATCAATTCACCATCTACAATCGCCTTATTTTACCATGTACTTCCTTGGACTGTCTGCAGTTCATTTTATCCTTGGCTAGAACATCCGGCTCAAAGGACCAAATTATGTTGAATTGATCAACTGACCTTTATTATTAGGCTTTTTGAATGAAAAATTGGATAGCTTCTTTGGTACTTTGTGTATTGAGAATACCTTCTTTTACAGAACCAAATTGTTTATAGCAACAACAACTGACTTTTTTTTATGCTGACAATTGTGTCATCAAACTACAAAATTATGTGGACCGTATTTGCCCGATTGGACTTTATATAAAAAATAAATATATCAGTCCTAACAATTAAAATGTCCTAAACGGACTACAATAAAAAATATGTTGAGCACATTGGAATGGTTACCAGTTAAACAATTTTGGCAATAACAAACATTAATATTTATTTTCAAAATAAAATCTGGTGATGCTCCTCGATACTTACAAGATATTGTATATTACAAGTATGATGTTCATAATCATAATACACGATCGATAAATGATTTTTCAATTCAGAGGGTATCAAAAAAAGGAACCGAAATATCTGTTTTTTGTAAAGGATTGAAAATGTATAATCAGCATTCCCTAGTTATCAAGAAATGTTCTACACTTGTGTCTTTCAAGAGTAAGTTGAAAATATATTTGAAGGACAATTTTTAACTACTGAAATATTTGTGAGTCTCTTGTTTGCTGAGACTACATTTTTTATTTATCTCAGGTTTTATCTGTAATGTTTTTATATATGAGTGTTTATGTTATGAATTGACTGAATGTTTACAGACCGCCTAGTGCCAACAATTCTAAATTTTTTGATAGTTTTGATAATACTCTCGAAAATATTTTTACAAAATTCGACCATATTATTTGTATAGGTGATTTCAATATCAACATCCTTCTGCCTGACTCATAAAAATCTCTTCTTCGAGATCACGGTTGATGTAAGCCATAACTACATCCATTTGATAAAGTTTTAGACCTAGATCAACAGATAGAGCAAGTATGATTCGAATCGAACTTTGTTGTGTTGCTGGAGAAGTCGTTTCGTGGTAATCAATACCATGTTGGTGAGCGTAACCTTTAGCAATAAGATGTGCTTTACGTCGTTCTATTTCACCATTTGCTTTGTGTTTTGTTCTGATGACCAATTTACAACCTATGATCCTTCTGTTCTGTGGTTTATCTGTTAAGATCCATACATTAGTGCGAATGAGTGCTTCAAATTCGTCTCTCATAGCCTTTCGCCATTCTTCTGCATTTTCGCCTCCAAGAGCCTGTTCTATGCTGGGACTGTCTGGTTCTTCGACTAATATTTGAGCATCATGTCCTTCCTCTATCAATTCAAACCTTTTCTTTGGTCTTCCTCTTGAACCATCTCTTATGATTGTTGGTCTTCCGGGTCCTCATTTGAGTGTAACAGGTAACAGTTCTTCGTCTGAAAAAATTTCATCATTTTCTAGATTAACATCCTCTACTCTTTCAGTATTTTTCTCTTCATTTGAGTTCGTCTCTACCACATTTGATGGATTTTCGGTTATTTCATAAAAAGTGTAGAATTTTAAATCTTCTTCGATTTCTCTCTCTATAGAATTTGATTGTTCTACGAATTTCACATCTCTGCTGGTGATTATTTTCTTCGTTGTTGGATCCCACAATCGGTAAGCTTTCGACTCAGTTGAATAGCCAACAAGAATACATTCTGTAGACTTCGCATCAAACTTTCCTCTACTTAACTTTTCGCAGAGTAAAAATGCCTTTGATCCAAAAATTATCAGATGAGATATTACTGGTTTCTTTTTATGCCAATATTCAAACGGAGTAGTGTTGCATACGCTACGTGAAACACATCTATTTCTTATATATGCCGCAGTGGATATAGCTTCAGCCCAAAAACTTTGTGGTAGTCTGGATTGCTGTAACATACATCTACCCATTTCAACGAGCGTACGATTGAGGCGTTCCGCTACACCGTTTTGTTGTGGTGTATAGGGTGCTGAATATTGTCGTTCCATACCACTTTTCTCCAAAATATCCGTGAATGATTTTCCAGTGTATTCTAAACCGTTATCAGTTCCCAACACGTTTATCTCCCTTCCTGTCTTATTCTCAAATTGTGCTTTGAAATTTAGGAATGCTTCTTTCACTTCATCTTTACTATTCAAGAAATAGACTTGAATCCATATCGATTTATCGTCAATGAACGTCGCAAAATAACGTGCACCACCAAAGGATTTTTTTCTCATCGGTCCACATATATCTGAATGAATGAGGTCTAAAACATTTTCAGCTCTTGAGTTCGAATTTTTGAGGAAAATGCCAACTGTTTGTTTGCTTTGGATGCAAATTTCACAAGCAGAAATATTTTCAGAAGGATTGAACAGCATTCCTTCCACCAAATTCTTGGACAACATAACTTTCAGATCCTTTTCATTCAGATGACCATATCGCTGATGCCATTTCAATAATTGACTTGGTTTTGTCTCAACCAATGCTACAGTTCCTTCTAGTGGTCTGATATAATAAAGTTCACCTTTCCGTTGAGCTCTCATGATAACTTCTCCTTTCGGATAAATAATTTCTGAATAATTTTCTGAAAAATTTGTCTGCCCACCGTTACTCGCAGCTCTGGAAATAGATATGAGATTTGTCTTTAAGTCAGGTACATATAAAGTATTTTCTAAACTAATGAGCTTCATTTCGGATGCACCATTTTTCACTTTTATTTTTACTGTACATTTTCCAATTATATCAGTTGTCTTATCAATTGCTAGACGAACCTTTTGATTGTTTATTGGAACGAAATCTGAGAACTTATTTCTATCGTGGCACATATGAGAAGTAGCACCACTGTCCAAGCACCATTCTTCTTCAGAAATTGACTATGTCTTGTATGCAGTCATGACATGTGTTTGTTCATTATCATCAAATGAATCTGCTTGAATCATGAATGCTTCCTCTTCAGCTGTAGAAACTTTCTGTTCTTATTTACTGCTTGTTTTCTTCCTACATTCATGCAGTCATGACATGTGTTTGTTCATTATCATCAAATGAATCTGCTTGAATCATGAATGATTCCTCTTCAGCTGTAGAAACTTTCTGTTCTTGTTTACTGCTTGTTTTCTTCCTACATTCAGAAGCTTTATGGCCAGGAATATGGTCAAAATTCGAATAATTTCTTCCTTCTTTGAACCTTTGTTGTTTTCTCCAATTGAAGTTGGATTTGGAATACAACGCATATAATAATAATAATAATAATAACAATAATAATAATACATTTATTATCCACAAATTTTGTATAATACATCGGATATTACAGTATTCAAGTGGATGAAAGGCTATAACTGGTTCAGTTGTGGACGAGTCCACCCCTGTTCTCCCACCAGTGCCAGCGAAATTGAGAGAAGAGATTTGAGAAGCAAATGATAGATTGAGTGCGAGGGAGAGAGGAGAAGGAATGAAAAAAAAAGAAGGAAGAAAAGAATGGGAAAAAGAATGAGTGAGTCAGAGGAAGGTAGAGAAGGAGAGATATGAGACATGAATTCATAATAGACGTAGACGCCAACAGCACCATACGTTTCAATGATATTCTAGACACATTTGGCTGCAAACAACTGATAAAAGAACCAACGAGGGCTTTCTCATTACTTGACCTGTTTTTAACAAATTTTGATAGTGGACACGGTGAGGAAATGGTCGGAAGAAAATCAACCTCGAATCCACTGCATGCTAGTCAAATGAAACTCTAACGTATAGATCTCTATGTGATATTGTGCATAAAGATTTTCAAAATGATCTACAGTTACAGCCATAGAATCTCATTTATAAGAAAGGCAATGTTGATGAAAAAATTTCTCTTTTGAATTATAATATACATACTGTCCTAGACAAACATGCTCACATGAGGTTATTGTCACAAAAACAAAGCAGATATTCACTCTGGATAACACATAACATCAAAATCATGCAGAAGTACAGAGATAAGGCCCTACAAAAATTCAGACGAACTCAGTTACCTAAACACTGGTCTTATTACAAGCAATTAAGAAACTTTACCACTAACGCCATTAAATCTGGAAAGAAAGCATATCTGAACTTCAAACTGAAAAACTGTAGCTCAAGAGACAAATGGTTAGAACTAAAAAAACTCAACATAACAAAAAAAACGTTCTGAAATTCCATCACACCTGAATTCCGTTGAGGAGATCAATAACTTTTTTATAAAGCATAACGAAGAAACTATAACTGATATTATAAAGAATGTTGGTAGTAAAGCCTTTGGAAATGATGAACTAAATATTACTATTATTCGGTTAAGCTGTCCCCGAGTTGTTCCGATAATCTTCCACATTATTAATGTGTGCTCATTGATCGGATATTTTCCTTCAGACTGGAAATTTGCTAAAGTGATTCCACTCCCTGAAGTTAGTTCACCTAAAGAATACAAGTGATCTGAGGCAAATTAGTATCTTACCTGTTCTTTCGAAAGTTTTTGAACGGGCAATTGAATCTTAAATTATAGACTTTGTAGATAAAAACAGCATTTTACCTATCAAGCAATCCGGCTTCAGAAAGGGGTATAGCTGCGCCACGGCACTTGCCGATGTCGTTGACGACTTATTGAGTACCATTGATTATGGATAAATATCTGTGCTGATATTGTTTGATTTTTCGAAGGCCTTCGACATGTTGAATCACGATATTCTGGCAGCGATGTTCAAATACTATAATTTCAGTGACACAGTATGTTCTCTTCTCTCGTCGTATCTGAACGGTCAAAATCAAAAAGTACAAATCGGTACTCAGAAATCTACATCCCAGAGTATCACTTGTGGAGTGCCACAGGGTAGTACTCTTGGTCCATTATTCTTCACTTTGTATACATCACTCTTCCCTGATTCGCTCAAGTTCTGTGACTACCATCTTTATGCAGATAACACGCA
The DNA here is from genome assembly GCA_958502065.1 of Chrysolina americana. Lineage (NCBI taxonomy): Eukaryota > Metazoa > Arthropoda > Insecta > Coleoptera > Chrysomelidae > Chrysolina > Chrysolina americana. The sequence goes on from OY293413.1 coordinate 51,361,604, forward strand.
GCTCTTTTTTCATTCCAATATTCTGATGTAACGGAAGCAATTCACTGTATCAATAGAGATCTTGAGGAATTATCGAATACCACACGACAGCACTGTCTGAAAATAAACCCTAACAAATTCAAAGCTCTCATACTTTGTAACGATTATACTTCGACACTCGTAAAGGACAGAGTTTTACTTGAAATTGTAGGTACCTCAATTCCAATCGTGTCCTGGACACAAAATTAAGATTTAAAGAACATATATCCTCTAAACTTACAATTAAATATGCCTCTCTGAAAATGATCTATTCACAACGGCAATTTCTCTCATGTGAAATAAAAAAAATGTTATGTGATTCGCTTGTACTATCACACTTAAATCACTGCGATGAAGTGTATGGTCCTTGCTTAGACAGTAATGATTCTAGATGAGTTCAGAGGCTTCAGAATTCTTGTGTTCGATTGGTTCATGGAATAAGAAAATATTACCACATCTCAGGGAAGTTTAAGGAAATGAATTGGTTGAATATGTACAACCGACGACGTTTACACTTTGCATGTTTGGCCCATAAAATCTACACAACTAAAACACCCCCCTATTTACATAACAAACTATCTTATAGAACAGATATTCATAATTTGAATATCCGACAAAAAACACTTCTCCGTGTGCCGGGGTATGAGAAAATTATTTTTAAACGATCATTTTCCTATGGCCTGCCAAAAATTATCTTTTGAGCTCGCAAAAATAATTTGAATTATGAATTCATGTCTCATATCTCTCCTTCTCTACCTTCCTCTGACTCACTCATTCTTTTTCCCATTCGTTTCTTCGTTCTTTTTTTTTTCTTTACTTCTTCTCTCTCCCTCGCACTCAATCTATCATTTTCTTCTCAAATCTCTTCTCTCAATTTCGCTGGCACTGGTGGGAGAACAGGGGTGGACTCGTCCACAACCGAACCAGTTATAGCCTTTCATTCACTTGAATACTGTAATATCAGATGTATTATACAAAATTTGTGGATAATAAATGTATTATCATTATTGTTATTATTATATTAGTATATGGTATAATATTTTAATAATTTTAAGACTTTTATTTTATCACGGATTTATTAGTCTGCTAAGCCTACAATTTTGATTTATCATAGGATTTAACTGTAATGTTTTATATACTTATGAGTGATTATGTTATGTATTGACTGTTGAATATGTTGCATAGTGCTGTACCTGCTCACTCTATATATTCTGTATTTGACGTTATCCAATTTTGATGTTCAAAAAGTGTCAATGTGAAAATTGTATTCGATAATCTGTCAGAATAAAAAACCTAAGTTCATCTTCATATTATTCCAAGTAGTTACTTTTATTTTTCTCATTGCCTAAACCAACAGGTTATGGGCTCAGGCCGTCATCAGTAATATCATAAAAAGGAAATAATTTATGTTGATAATGGCCGCATCACATATGCAAGTGGAGAAACTGGGTTAAGAAAGTTACGATACCTGGAAGATGCAGATGGAAGCTATTCTAATAAAGAATGATCATTGGGCATATGTAAATGGCGATTCTTGTAAGCCACAAAGTGCAGCGGATGCAGAAGCATGGATGAAACAAGATCAAAAGGCTAAAGCGGATATGATTTTGTCAATTCAACCGTCTGCACAACTTCCAATGAAGTATGGAAGAAACTGCAGGGGACTTATCAATCCAGTGGTCCAGCGAGGAAAGCTACTTTGTTGAAACAACTTTTATTCACAAAGATGTCAGACAATAAGTCCATGATAGAACACCTCAATGCATTTTTCAATACGGTAGATAAACTGAAAGAGATGGGAATTGACGTAGATGACGATCTCCTAGCTATCTTACTTTTATATAACATTCCCAGCAGCTACGAAAATGTTCGCTGTACTATAGAAGCGAGGGTTGATCTACCAAAGCCGGAAGCATTGAAAACTCCTTGATAAATTTCACGCCAGAAAGAATTCAGCGAAACATGATGACCACAGTGCGTTGTATTCCAAATCCAACTTCAATTGGAGAAAACAACAACGGTTCAAAGAAGGAAGAAATTATTCGAATTTCGACCATATTCCTGGCCATAAAGCTTCTGAATGTAGGAAGAAAACAAGCAGTAAACAAGAACAGAAAGTTTCTACAGCTGAAGAGGAAGCATTCATGATTCAAGCAGATTCATTTGATGATAATGAACAAACACATGTCATGACTGCATACAAGACATAAAAAAAATTCATTGCAAATGTTAAATTTTACTTGTCTCTTGCAAACCTAAAACAATGATATCAGGAGAACGTTCTTCTTAAATTCATCTAAATCTAAACACCTACACTAACTAATTACTTGAAGTCCAATTTAATCATCAGCCTAGCCTAAATCTAACTCATAACTCATCCTAATGGATATTAAACAACTGAGTCGTCCTCATTCTCAGATTCACCTTATATATCTGAGATATTTCAAATCTTGAATATGCCAAACATCAGCATTGCTACCATCTTTATTTTTCAAAACATACACAAGTTTTGATTTATTTTTAGCAATAATACATAAAGTAAGTATAACAAGCAGCTAATTTCTGCGCAAAATTTTTAGAAGCATCAGATAAAACCTTGTTTCTCTTCTAAACCATATCTCCAACAAAAAATTAAATATCATGTCTTCGCAAAATGTAATATTTAGCAGTTTTCACATGAGCAGTATGAATTTTGAACATCCTTGATAATATCTGATAGTTGACCTAAATTTTGAGCCCAATAATGTCTATCCCCTAATTATTGTAAGTTATCTATTTTCCTGAACCACTATCTGACGCATCACACTGTATATTAATTTGAAATTTGGGCTACAAAAAATTGGAGCTGAAACTGACGCTTGTTTCACTTCTAGGAATTCTTCATCGGCTTCTTTGGTCCAAACGATTTTTTGAAATTTCTTTTTACTGCTGACATTAGTCAAATCCGATTTCACTTTCTCTGCTTCAAAAACACGTTGCATCTTATTCTCGAAGAAGATAACTAACAACATACCCCCTCTGGTGCTGAACAATCAAAACTTGAAATATGAGACATCTATATCATTCTTAGGTATGACTTTCGACCAAAAACTAGACTGGAAAGTCCACATTAAAAACCTTGTTTCCTCATGTTATCAGAGGCTCAACTTATTGAAAACCCTAGCAAACAAAGAATGGGGCTCAGACCGGCAAACACTTCTCATGCTATACAGGACACTTATCCGGTCAAAATTGGACTATGGCTCAATAGCATACGCCTCAGCAAATAAATCTTTACTGAAGACACTAGACACCATACATAACTCAGCTCTACGCATAGCACTCGGAGCATTTCGTACAACACCAGTCGAAAGCTTATACTGTGAAGCCAGCGAACCTTCTTTGGAGGACAGAAGAGCATATCTGAGCGGCACGTATGCTACAAAACTGAAGGCCCAACCAGAACATCCCACCTATGGAAATACCATAACGAATAAGTTCAGCAACCTATATGATAATAAACCCAGAACCTCGAAGCCATTTTATGAGAGGGTCAAAGTCTGCACCAACAAACTGAATATCACTCTTCCTGAATGTTTTCCTCCACTCCCCACCTCCTTCCCCCCATGGACTTCATCCAAACCAGTTTGTCTCACAGAGCTTAACAAATATCCTAAAGAATCAATCAACCCACACATCATCAAAAATAACCTCAAAGCTATCCTAGAAAACCACAAGGATTTTATTTTACTTTACACCGATGCCACAAAGACATCTGAAGGAACCGGAGCAGCAATAGTAGGCAACAACTTATCCTTCCAATTTAGATTACCCCCATCTAGTACCGTTTTTACCGGTGAAATATATGAAATTTATCGAGCAACCACTCTCATTAAGTCATCTGACGATCCGAAATTCCTAATATTGACCGAATCGCTTAGTTCACTGGATACTCTCCAACAAATGTACCCCTCACACCCGTGCGCAGTAGAGATAAAAAATCAACTTTTCCTAGCAGAACAGAAGGAAAAAGTCGTAAAATTTACCTGGATCCCATCACATATAGGGATAACAGGAAACGAAGAAGCGGACAGAAGAGCAAAAGAAGCCATAACCGATACAAATTCTGAAACGGTATCTCAAACAGTAGCAAACGATTTTCGCTGCACGATAAAAGACAGTATACAAACTGCATGGCAAAATCGATGGCTTCAATCCACCTCCAAACTACGTGAAGTAAAGACTTCAGTAAAACCATGGAAAAACCTACCTAAACAGCGTAGTGACCAAGTGCTCCTTACCCGTTTGCGCCTCGGACACACCCGGCTAACCCACGACTATCTCCTGAACAACAAAAACGAACCCGTCTGTGAAACATGTAATGAGAAATTAACCATCAAACATATCCTGGCAGAATGTCCACTCTACACTCCGCAGAGAAATGCCAACAAGATACAAGGAACTATGGAAACAATCTTAGGTCCAAATTGTATATTTCGCAATGTTACAAGTTTTCTTAACATGATAGATATCAGAAACAAACTGTAGCAAATGTATATTGTATTGTGTCGCTATTAACCGAAATGGTTGATGCGAATTTTAGGAAATAAAAAAAAAACACCCAATCAGGGTAATTTGTATACCTTCCATAAAACGTACTTAGTTGTGGATGGTCACTCTGATATAGGTAATGAGGCGTTATTCATTCAGACTTAATAAAATAATTTAATGACCTCTTTTTCCTCAGTGCAGTCGATCATGCAACATGAGTATTAATTACTAAATTATTAGATTTAACAAATAAAACTAAAAATGAACAACTAACTCTAATTACAAGAAATAGTTGAAAAAAATTAAAAATAAAAAGTAAAATATGAAAAATCGTTTGAACTATTGGCTATTCCGTAGGTAACAGACATAGCTTACTCACTGGTCGCTTAAATAGGCCTTCAGCTGTGCGTACGTTGACTACTCGAGTAATGTTATCTGACCCGGGATGGAGTTGTGCTACACGACCTAGAGACCACTTCAAAGGTTGCGAATTTTCGTCCTTAGGTAAGATGAGAGTGTTTAATGAGATTTCCACTGAGGGTAACGTCCATAGGGTGATAAGGAACACATTCCAAATCAAAATATTTGAAAAAAAGTATAAAACAATGAAAATTAACGACAATGAGACTTTGGTAGCCCTTATTTTGATTGGAAAGTGAACAAACAGATAGATCAATTTTTTCTCTAAACATTTTAAAATAATTTTTCACAAACCTCAAATGAGTTTGCTGATCTGAAGTCAAAATATTAGAAACTGATTTTGAATGAGCCCCAGGTAATAGAGGTGATGGGATAGTACAATTCACCTCCAATTATGATTTCCAAGTGAAGGAAAATCTTTTTAAAAAGCTTCATTTACAATTATTCAGTGAACTTTCGGCCAGAGCCTTCGGCTGCACAACAATTGGAGTCAAAATACTAACTATTTTTATCAATATTTCAGTTTACATATTAAAAGGGAAAGTGCATTTGGTCGTTAACATTAAAGCATTAGATCGTTCGGTGCCCTTATCTAAGTAACCTATGACATATTCATAGAAGCGTTGCACAACGCCCTATTCACACAGCTACATAACTCCTCCCTTGCCGAAATTGGAAAATAATAGTAATTTGTTTTACTAGGCATAAAAGCACAAGATTTAGTGCCGCGGCTGGTGTTTCATAGCCGAGCGTAGCGAGGCTATGAAACCAGCCAAGGCATTAAATCTTGTGCTTTTCTGCCGTGTGAAACATATAATTTTTTCTTAAAATTTGTTCCAATTCCACGCAAAATCGACTTTTTCATATTTAAATTGCGTTTCATTATCAATATCTAAATAACTAAATTATTTCATCAAAGGTAACTGGGCCCTGCGTTACTATGTTTACCGCTGATGACGTTTGTTGAATTTGTTTGTTTACTGTTTACTTTGTCATTGTCAATTTTAATAACCAGTTTGATTTAAATTATTACTTGGAAGGATGCCTAGCAACAACTTTTTCTGCCTAGGCAGTAAAAGTGGACTTTTTCTGTCTAGGCATTAACAGTAAGCCTGCCAAGTGTCATTAAAAGGCCGCTTTTAATGTCATTTGGAGAAAAAGGTTCTTTATTTTGCAACGATGTGGTGTGGTCTTTGGATCTTCTTTGCTTCCTTGGTTTGATGATTTCGACTTATATCGTAGCGGCTATTCCGATTGAAAGTATCAGCATCATTATGAGACAGGTATTGGTCCAAGCATGGTTGTCATCAATTGGTTGCAAACTTTTCAAGTGGAGGTTCTGCGCAATTGTTTCGATGTGCTTCAGGTCATTTTCGTCGATGGATTTCAGTTTCATTGGAGGAAAAGACTGCCTTGATTTTTCGCTAGTAATGTTCAACTGTGGAAGTTCGAAAATTAGACTATCGTGTAGCGTGTCTTCTTGGTTGTATAATTTTCCATCTATTGCAACGTGGCAGTTTTCGAGAGTGATTATCGATGGCTGAGTGATCTGGTATATCCCATTCGATTCGCAATTGGCTTGAAGAGTGACTGCTTGAACTGGTATCACAAGTACCTGGTGTGCGTTTATCTGGATTATTCTTGTCTGGCTAAGAGTAACGGATATTCCCTCGCAAGTATTTTTGCCGGATTTGATTATGTCCGCAATGCATGGTTGTGTACTCTGAAGTTGGGTCGTGCAGTAATAGAGGTTCTCAATCTCTGGGCATCTCTCTGCAGTTGTCCAATACTCATTTGTGTTGAGCAAAAGGAAGGGTTTTTGAGGTAAAATCATGAGATTGGAAATGGGGACATGGTTTATTTGGAAATATTTGTAGTGATTTGCTATTATGGGTGCGTGAATTTTAAAAATTATGAAACCTTCTCGTATGATTGCTTGGGATGAAAATAGGTTATAGTAGTTCATGAAATCTTATAACAAAGGAATTTGTCTAGTCTCGTAGATTTTATTCAGTTTTGATATAAGTAAATTTAGTTTTTCTGGTTCTATAATTGAACTATGTAATACGTTGAGTCTAGCAAAAGAAAACGCATTTTCTATATTTGAAATCAAGTTTTGTATAGAGTTTAATGGTATGATGGGATTATCAATTGTATTTACGAATGAGAAAGCTTGCTCTAAGTTGATGAGTTCTTTTATTCCTTTTGATAAACCCTGTATTTGGCTTTGTAGTATATTAGGATTGGTTACTAATGAGTCAAAGTCTTTGGTGTATTTTGTTGTAATTTCTTTGAGTATTGTTTTCTGGCTTATGTCATTAGATAGTAACTGTTGTTCGTTTTTATTCATTGCTTCTAAATAATTTCTGAAATATTTCTCGTCATCGGAAGCGAGAGTTCCGAATAACCATTTGGAAAATTTTCCAACTCCATCAAAAAGAGATCTCCGCTCTCTAGAGTTTCGCGAAAATGTTTTTAATTTGTTTAATATAATTTAACTTAAATGTGAAGCGTGGTTTATTTTATTGTTAATAATAATAGAATAATGATTATGACTATTATCTAAAATTTGCTTAAGGTTATTCAATTCTAAATTAATGTTTGACGTTAACTCTAAGCGTCGAGTTAAATTTATGTTTTACATGAATGAATGCTTTGAGGTTATTAACTTAGCATATCCTAGTTGAACTGGGAGTATGGGTTTTTCATTTCCTTAGTAGCCCAGGTAGACAGAGGGGAGTCGACGTCAGGAGGTTCATGTCTTTCTCTTGATTAGTCGCGGATTTTATTATTATCTCTGATAATACCTCTATTTTGTCGTTTTCGTTGTTACTACTATTTTCTCGATTTTCATTGGGATTAACCAACTTTGAAGTGGATGGTTCGTCATCTTTAAATTGTGAAAATTCGGATTCAATGATTATATCTATTTCTTCTGGGGTTATGTCGGGGGTTTTGTCTATGTTATTTATTGAAGATAGGTTGTCTACGTGGTCCAATATATCCAAAGGATGAATTTCAACGCGAGATAATGCGTCTGCATTCGTATTAAGTTTGCCTTTTTTATACATTATATTATAATCGTATTCCCCCAATCGCCATCTTAGGAGTTTTGAATTCGGTTCTTTCAAGGAAAACAACCTTTGAAGTGGTTTGTGATCGCTAATTATATTAAATTTGGTGCCAAAAAGATAGGGTCTGAAATATTTGGTAGCCCATACTACAGCTAGTAGTTCTTTTTCTATTGTACTATAATTGCATTCTGCTGGGTTCAATGTTCTTGAGGCATATGCAATAGGTAGATCTTTACCGATAGGACCTTGAGATAGTATAGCTCCAATAGCAAAAGTAGAAGCGTCCGTTGTGACGTTGAAAGGTTTAGAAAAGTCCGGGTGTTGCAAAATTGGGTCATTCATTAAAATTCTTTTACAACTTTCAAAGCTTTCTATAAATTCAGGAGTTTGTTTGATTTGCATTCCTTTTTCCAAACACTAAGTAAGGAGTTTTGCTAGTTTTGCAAAATTATTGATGAATTTTCGGTAGTAACCGATGAGCCCTAGGAATGATTTTATCTCTTTCGCTGTTTCAGGAAGTGGGAATTTTTGAATAGCAGATATTTTCTTTGGGTTTGGTTTAATACCTCCTGGAGTGATTACATGACCTAAGAATTCTACTGTTTTGCATAAAAATTCTGATTTGTCATTGTATTTTAAGTCTGGCTTCTTGTAATCGTTGAAACACCAAATGTAGGTTACTAATGTGTTCTTGTAAAGTGGAGAAAATTATTATATCGTCCATGTAAACTTGGCATATTTTGTTCTCCAAATCCCTCAGTATGTTGTCCATAGCACGTTGGAATGTTGCGGGAGCATTCTTCAAACCGAAAGGCATTCTTGTGAATTCGTAGTGTCCATTCTCTACGTTGAAAACTGTCTTTGGAATATAATCTAGGTGCATTTCGATTTGGTGAAATCCAGATGCTAAATCCAATGTGGTGAAGTATTGACTTCTGCCAAGTTTGTCGAGAATGTCTGTTATATTCGAGATGGGGTATCTGTCTTCGATGTTTTTTTTGTTAACTTCACTGTAGTCGACTACTACTCTCCATTTCTGCTTTTCACTTGCATCAATTTTCTTCGGGACAATCCAGATCGGTGAGCTCCATGGCGATTGGGATGGCCTGATTATTCCGTCTTCTAACATTTTGTTAATTTGTTTTTCTACCTCTGGTTTATGTATATAGGGATATCTGTATGATTTTGTATGAACGGGAATTTTGTCGGTAGTTTTATTTCGTGTTTCACTTGATTGGTGAAAGATAATTTATTTTCCGATTTATGAAATATATTTTTATATCGGTTTATTACTTTTTCCAATGATCTTTTTTCTTCCAAGTTTGAGTGATCTGTTCTTAAATCATTTAAAGTTAATTCTTTTCTTTGTTGAAAATCTGTTTCATTATTATTATTGTTTAGCAATTCTTCTAGTGAGAAACATTCAAAGTGTGTATCACTGAAATGAGTTGCAAAAGGTTTCAGAAAATTATGGTCGGTTTCAATAATTTTTGTAAAGGGTTCCATGTTTATAATGTCAATTGTCGTTATACCGTCTCTAACTTGAATCGAACTTTCTGGGATAATCAAAGATCCATTACCTCTTGCTAATTTTGAAATAATTAGTTCTGTGTCAGGGAGATTTGTATTGATTCTTTTAATAATAGAAGAACAAGGTGGTATTTCTAGTTTCTGGGTGTTGATATCTTCTCGGTAATGTAGAGGAATCTTCGCTTGATCGTTATAGAGAATTTTATTATGCAGGTCAAGGTTTAATTTCATTTGCCGTAAATCTCTTATACCTATAATTCCATCAAAATAATCATGGAAATCGAAGAGTATATATTCTAAGGGGATTTTAATTGGATGAAATTCGGGAAAACTTTGTATTTTAGCCTTAAATTGTGATTTACGTGTGCCTGCATAAGTGACAATAGGTGTATTATATCGAGAAATGGTATCAGGGAAGTATTTTTCAGCGTTATATAGTCTCAAGAGAGGGGAATGACAACCCGTGTCTATTCAAAGTTTGATTGGGGGATTATTGATTTTTATATATGGCATAGGGATCTATGATGTCATTGAAGGATCTTCGAGTGTGTAAAAATCCAGAGTTTCTTCAAAAGTATTTTGTGGAGTTTATACGTAGGTATTATTTGAGTGATAGTCGAAACTTATGTTGTCATTTCTTACATGTCTACTCTATGTGCTTCATCTAGGAAGTGATTCGGCATTGAATAGTTCTTTATATAAAATTCGGTTTTTGTCTTTGCTGGAAATAATTATTTTGTCGAGGGTATTGCATAGTAGGTGTACGAGAGGTGGTTGACATAGGTGTAGGTTTATTTGTAGGTTTTGGAGAATTTATGGGGTCAAACACGTTTTTAGATTTGCCAAAAACTTGAGCATTGGTGTGATATTGACGTGGGATTTGTCGTGGTTGAATATTTTCGGTTCATTAGGAAAAGATTGTCTAATATTCTGAATTTCGTAGAAATTTTACGTTGGTCTTGGATGTTGTTGATCGAAGTTATATCTATTGTCTGGTCGGTTATGATAATTCTGATTGGTTCGGCGAAAATCATTATTTTTGTTTCTAAATGTATCTCTGTTCGTGTGATTGTTCGTTCGTAATCTGTTTTTATTTTCATTTTGTAACGAATTTATTATTTTTTCATTATGAAAGTATCTATAAACTACTTCACTAGCTTGTGCCAAATTTTGTGGGTTTCTAATGTCTAGTAAAAGTCTGAGTTTGTCATCTGAATTTGCCATTAAAACGTCGAGAGCATTCCCCTCTGCTTGTTCCATCAACAAATCTTTACGTGGATCGGGAACTGATATATCCGAATTAATTTTAATTTAAAGTCTCGTCTTCCTTTGTTTTATTTTTTCAAGGAAGTCTAAAATATTTTAATTTCTGTTAATCGTTAGGTGAAGAAAATCACCAGTTAATGTCTATCTGTCAATCCTATCCCCGTACGAACTAATGGCCAGTCAAGTCAGGTCTGCACATAAGAAAATTGAATACGTCATCTTTCAATTTTGAGCAAATTGCATTAAAGATAAAGTCATTTAAGTTATTGTCATTTGTACGTCCGTAGTAATTGAAAAAATTATCCCACCTTTTAATGAAGCTTTCCAATTGGCAAGTATCGCCTGAAAATATAGGTATAAAATCTGCGATAGCTTTTGCCGCTTGAATAGTTGGTGATTGAGTATTTACTTGTCCTTTAGCGAGGGACATAGTTTCTAGGAGCTTGGACAATTCTTCCGTTTTGAAGTGTTAAAACAAACTTTATTAAATTGTATATAGAGTGTTTTCGAAAATGATTTTCGCGTTGAAAAGTCACAATCATTACTTTTATTGTTCTTGTTTGGAGACGAATGGTTCAAACCAACGGTCAGGACTGCGATTTTGCTTTAGTTCTGCCTTCTCCAATCCAGTCCAACAATTGGTGTCAAAATACTAACTAACTATTTTTATCAATATTCCAGTTCATATATTGAAAGGGAAAGTGCATTAGGTCGTTAACATAAAAGCATTAGATCGGTCGGTGCCCTTATCTAAGTAACCTATGACATATTTTCAGAAGTATTGCACAACGCCCTATTCATACAGCTACATAACTCTCCGCCCTGCGTGTCCTGAACAAGTATCACAATTATTTTTAGTTACGTCAGGTTTTCCTCATGAAAAGTTAAATTTGTTACATTTTTGTGTACAACGATGATACGTATGATTTTTCATATTACAATTCCAACAAGTTATTGATTTATCAGTATTATTATTAATGGTAATTACTATGCCGATTAATATTCTCTCCATTATTATTTAGTACTATTAGAAAAAACATATGAAGATCGGTGATTACTCCTGTAATCTCTTGTTCGATTACCAAAAGTTTTATAATTACGTCTACTGAAATTTTGAGAAGTAATACTAGTACTTGCAACATCTTGAGTTCATGACTCCACTTCAACCTCCAAATCATAAGTTAAACTACTAACTTTCGGTGAAACATGACCTCTCGAACTGATATCTTCATATCACATAATTTAGATAATCCAGATAAAGAATTGGTATCGGATAAAGCTAGTTGAGAAACGTAGGCAGGTAGCAAATTTCTACAAATTTGATTAACAATAGTCTTTTCATCTGGTTTTGATGTCAACCTATTATATAAGCCTTGCATTGCAGAAATATACGTACTCTTTCGTTAGAACCTTGCGTTCTACTACGAATCTCACCCAACAAATCATCAGCATAGTGATAGGGAAGAAAGTCATCTTTTAATTTTGAAACTAGTTCATCACAAGTCTTTCGCTAGATTTGTGGGAACTTTATTTGAATTCACACTAAGAGGGAGTTCGGAATAGGATTTTGTGTACCTCTTCTGAGACTGGGCAACAATTGGACATTCATGATCGAAAATATCATTAACAGAATGAATTGTATCTGCGTTACTCTCACTGGTATTAGCTCTGTCAGTAGAAATCACATTCAGTTTGAGATCGGCTTCATTCATTTCATCAAATCTTCCCGCTGGAACACCTTTGTTGACCCTGCTACTGCGTCGAAGATCAGCATCACCAGTACCTCTTACATTTGCACTGAATTCTTCCATAGCGTGTTCTTAGGCAATTGAAAGTACCAATATTACATTTTAAATTAATAAACGATGTATTTTCAAATAGATTTTTATTACGTCTCAACTTGATAAATTGATAAACAACAACTCTTTTTTTTATGCATTCAAAAGTCAGTTCCTTTTTTTTTAACGAGACAATTTTGGCATATAATTCAAATACATGTACAATGTGTTTTCAACAACACCCATTGTTTCAACAAAGGCCATAAGGCAGTTGCGGACTGGAACACGACAATAATTTCCTTGTCAAGAAACCAAGCTAAAGGTCAGCGGACCTGTCGTGCTCAGAGTGCCAGCACTCTAAAAAAAAATCAAGAAAGACATCAGCAATCTGGGACATCTAATTATGCTGGGCAAATCCTGATAGGTAATGAGCGCTCAGATTCTAATTATTATACAATGCATTCAGAAACCTAACAGAAGATACTCTTAGAGGAATTTGTCTCTTATTACAAGATCTGGGCGAGTCAGTAATATTCCAACTTCAGGGAAAGAATTTCAAAGCATCAAGGTGAGATAGAAAAGTTCATCTAATCAAGATATCAGGGCAAGAATAAGGATTAGATCAGTAATTATGGCATCAGATTATGCTTGGTGACGAACGCTCAGGATTCAATTTCGCAATGCATTCAAAAACCACTCGAAGGGTAGTAGTGTTCTCAGAGGAATTATCCCCAATTACAAGATCTGCGTGATTCAGAAATTTCCAACTCCAGGGAAAGAATGATGAAATGTACTCAATCTCAAACCATCAGGGTAAAATGCAAAGGTAATACAACTAAAATGTCAATGATCAATAAGGGTAATATATACAAGACATGCAGTAGGAGTCAATAATGTGCCAAAAAACATAACAAGGTAGTATCTGGAGTCACGTAGTTAAAACTAGCTACTATGAATAATAAACTGCTGATAGTTACTGTCGTAAGATATCATTTTCCAATTTGAAAGATGTGTAAGATTCGAGGTACTTTTGAACTTTCTCAACCATTTCAAGATACCAGTTATCACGTTTCAAGTAGATAAGTGAGGCAATTTCAAACGAACGTGATAAGGCATCTGCAACAGCATTGAGAGAACCTTTCCGATGAACGATACTAAAATCATATTGACCTAGTTTCACTAACCAACGTGCTATCCTTCGTGAAGGATCCTTCATGTTTCGAAGCCATTGAAGTGAACTATGATCAGTGATCACCACGAAGGGACGACCATCCAGATAGTATTTGAACTTCTCAATACCATATATAATTGCAAGTAATTCTTTTTCAGTGGTGGTATACTTTATTTGGCATGAGTTCAAAGTTTTGCTTGCATAAGCAATTGGGTGTTCCATTCCATCCTCTTCCTGAAACAATACGGAACACCTGTGTCCGAAGCATCACACATCAAAGTAAACGGCTTTGAAAAATCAGAGCTTGCCAATACAGGAGCACTAGTAAGAGAATCCTCTATTTCCTGAAATGCTTTATCAGCTTCACGAGTCCAGAAAATTGGTTGACCTTTCTTTCTATCATGGAGTAAATCCGTTATAGGACTACAGAGACTAGAGAAATTCTTGAGGAACCTACGATAATAACTCACAAGACCAACGAGACGTCTGATCTGTGTAGTATTTCAAGGTACAGGGTAATTCACCAAAGCAGATACCTTTTCTGGGTCCGTTCTTAGGCCATGTTCATCAACCAAAAAACCTAGGAACTCAAGAGAGGGACGGCAGAAATGACATTTCTCAAAGTTACTAGTTAAATTGGCTTCTTTAAGCCTCTCCAGTACTTTCCACAAAATTTCTAAATGTTTCTCAAAATCTGGAGTCACAATGATGATATCATCCAGGTAATAAAAACAATACGATTCTAAGGCGGGTCCAGTAACCAAATCCATAAGACGACACATACTTTGACTTGCTGAAACCAATCCAAAAGGCATAACGACAAATTCGTACAGACCTTTTCCATGTACAACGAAAGCAGTTTTTGCACGGGATGATTCTTCCAAAGGAATTTGAAAAAATGCCTGTTTCAGATCAATTGAACTAATAAAGCGAGCATCACGGAGCTTGGTGATGATACAATCAATCAAAGGGAGAGGATAAGCATCCTTATTGACTGTCACATCATTAAGTTTCCTCCCATCGAAGCAAACTCGAAAAGTGCCATTTGACTTATTCACCAACCACAGAGGACTACACCAAGGTGATTTGGAGGGCTGAATTATGCCAAGTTTTAGCATTTTATCTACTTCTTTTTCTAGATGAGACTGCATTACCTGAGACAAAGGATGGAGAGGCTTAAAGAAGCCAATTTAACTAGTAACTTTGAGAAATGTCATTTCTGCCGTCCCTCTCTTGAGTTCCTAGGTTTTTTGGTTGATGAACATGGCCTAAGAACGGACCCAGAAAAGGTATCTGCTTTGGTGAATTACCCTGTACCTTGAAATACTACACAGATCAGACGTCTCGTTGGTCTTGTGAGTTATTATCGTAGGTTCCTCAAGAATTTCTCTAGTCTCTGTA
Organism: Chrysolina americana; assembly: GCA_958502065.1. NCBI lineage: Eukaryota > Metazoa > Arthropoda > Insecta > Coleoptera > Chrysomelidae > Chrysolina > Chrysolina americana. The sequence continues at coordinate 51,376,792 of OY293413.1, forward strand.
GTCCTATAACGGATTTACTCCATGATAGAAAGAAAGGTCAACCAATTTTCTGGACTCCTGAAGCTGATCAAGCATTTCAGGAAATAGAGGATTCTCTTACTAGTGCTCCTGTATTGGCAAGCTCTGATTTTTCAAAGCCGTTTACTTTGATGTGTGATGCTTCGGACACAGGTGTTCCGTATTGTTTCAGGAAGAGGATGGAATGGAACACCCAATTGCTTATGCAAGCAAAACTTTGAACTCATGCCAAATAAAGTATACCACCACTGAAAAAGGATTACTTGCAATTATATATGGTATTGAGAAGTTCAAATACTATCTGGATGGTCGTCCCTTCGTGGTGATCACCGATCATAGTTCACTTCAATGGCTTCGAAACATGAAGGATCCTTCACGATAGTTAGCACGTTGGTTAGTGAAACTAGGTCAATATGATTTTAGCATCGTTCATCTGAAATGTTCTCTCAATGCTGTTGCAGATGCCTCATCACGTTCGTTTGAAATTGCCTCACTTATCTACTTGAAACGTGATAACTGGTATCTTGAAATGGTTGAGAAAGTTCAAAAGTACCTCGAATCTTACCCATCTTTCAAATTGGAAAATGATATCTTGTACAAACATATATTTTGTAAATATAACATTGAAAGTAATCTGACCAATTGGAAAATTATTGTTCCAACTGGAAATAGACAGGAAATTTTGGAAAATTGTCAATCATGAGACTGCCTCTCATTTTGGTCTTTCTAAAACTTTATCTCGCATTTCTGAATTGTACTATTGGCCAAATCTTAGAAATACAGTCTATTGTTATATCAGAAAGTGTAAAGTTTGTGCAGCCAGCAAATCATCTAATTTACCTCAAGCAGGCTTGATGGGGGCCTATCAAAATATTAATCATCCCTTTCAACTCATTTCTGCGGATCTTCTTGGTCCTTACCCAAGATCAAAGATGGGCAATCAATACCTTCTGGTTGTGGTAGATTGGTTCACAAAGTTTGTTCTGGTGCATCCAATGGATAAAGCCACTTCAAGGGCAATAATAGTAAAATTCATAGAAAACCATTTATTTCTAATTTTTGGTGTTCTACAAATGTTTGCCTGTGACAATGGTCCACAATTCATTAGCAAAGAATTCAAAAATCTCATGAAGGAATATTCTGTCCAAAAGATTTGGTAAAATGCAAGATATCATGCCCAAATAAATCATACTGAGCGAGTTAATGAAACGATCACACTGCTATTCGATGTTATGTTCATGAGAATCATAAGACCTGGGATCAGTCTATCTTTAAGGTTGCACAGGCTATTCGTCTTGCAAGACATGATGTTACCTCTTACTTTCCCGCTTTTCTAGTTTTTGCCAGGAACATTCCAGTATTAGGAGAATTCTATGGGAAAATTGCAGAGAATACAAATAATGTTGTGTCTATTGGTGACAAAATGCATAGCATTGAGGATTCTCAAGCCTTGCCTCCACTTTACGAGGATGTTTGAAAGAAGTTATACAGGTCGTATGTTCAAAATTCTAAACGGTATAATTTGAGGAAACGTTCTCTGAAATTTCACGTTGGTGATTATGTTTGGAAAAAGAACTATGTCCTTTCTAAGGCTTCTGATAACTTTTCAGCCAAGCTTGCTCCCAAATTCATACCGTGTGTTTTTGATAAAGTGATCTCTCCTTTGGTTTATAATTTGAGAGATAGAGACGGAAAAGATTTGGGCGATTGGCATATTGAAGACATATATACTGATATTACTGATGATTATCGTAGTGATAGTGATAGTGGTAGTGATTCAAAGTCAGATTCAGATCAGAATAGTGAAGATGAATATTTTTCTACCAAATTATATTTTTCTTAGGGCATATGGGTTGGATGTCCTTGGGTTTCCCTAAAGCTCTAGTAGAAGTATCCTACCCAACCAGTAGGGGAAAATTTTGATAATTTTCGAGTAAGGAGTTGAATTTCTTGTTCAGAGATCCTTCATACTGGAAATTTTTCTTGATTTCTCCCTACGACACTAACTATCAGCAGTTTATTATTCATAGTAGCTAGTTTTAACTACGTGACTCCAGATACTACCTTGTTATGTTTTTGGCACATTATTGACTCCTACTGCATGTCTTGTATATATTACCCTTATTGATCATTGACATTTTAGTTGTATTACCTTTGCATTCTACCCTGATGGTTTGAGATTGAGTACATTTCATCATTCTTTCCCTGGAGTTGGAAATTTCTGAATCACGCAGATCTTGTAATTGGGGATAATTCCTCATGTTATTTGTTGCAAGACACAAACAGTTCCTGATAGTTTCTCAGTTTTGCAGTACTTTGGCTGAATGTTTGTGATCAAATCCCTTCTCCTAAATGTTACTTCATATCCCGCAATGGACACTCTAATGGAGGAGTTATTCTGGAAGTTTTTTTACCCTTTTCTTGTTCTAAATAAAAAGGATGGTAGACATTAAACTTTTTTGTTTTAGGGACTCACTTTGGTGGTATGTGAGCTCAGCTCAGATGTGACAGCTAGCTTGCTAGCGGGGTCCTTGGAAGGGTGAACATTGGGGGGTAGCGTTCGGCTAGCGTGGAGGCCCAGGCCGATCAGTGCGTGAAGCTCGCCTAAGAGCGGTCGGGCATTACTACTGGGGGATCCTGAGCTCCCTGGACCTGTCGCATCTGAGGACTAGTTCACAGTAGCAAGGATGAGAGTATCCCGAACTTTTGTAATTGTTATTAGTAAAACAATGTTTTACTACTTCAGTTGGTGGCGCTATAGTTCACCCCAGTTGAGGGGACAACTGGATTTTTTTTTATGAGCGTAATTCAATTTTTTTTTGTTTCACCTAGGGTGCAGTTGATGATGGTTTCTTGGGGTTGAAATCTAGTTGGTGGTGGTTGTCTCGGGTAATCTGGAGGCGAGTGGTTGAAGATGTTAACTCACCGGCGCCGCAATCAACATCTTGCAGCGATGAGGGCATCTTTGCCAGATTGTCTGGGAGGGCTTCGACTGCGCCGGGTTTTGCCTTGGGAAATGGTCAGTAGCTGGACCCCTTTTTGTATCTTCACTCCAGAACTGTGAAATACAGGGAGTTGGAAACATCAGCTTTGTAAATGCTATAATTTACAGATTTTAATTTCTGGATATTGGTAATTAGCAATATACCTCATTAATCATTATAGCAAATTTCAGCTATGTAAATGCTACAATTTACAGATTTAATTTCTTGACATCTTTCTCTTTCTAAATTAAAAAAATATAAAAATTATTTTACATAATTTATTTATACCGGAGTTTGGGAAGGGTGTAACGAAAGGGAAAACATTGCGTTACCATTTTTTCGGTTTGTTGAATTTTATGTTGGTAACACCATCTCAATGAGCTGTTCCATTTTATTCAATTGTGCTATGCGATTGGTAACACAGAGGATAGACAGAGTGAGTGAGATTGACTTCCTGCCTTGGAGAGGTTCTATCGCCCCATTCTGAATTGAGCATTCGAAGCGGTGGGTTGTTTTCTCAGTTTTCCCTTCAGGAAATTTAAAATTTTTCTAGAGTGAGGAAATGAAAGGTCGTATATATTATTATCTTTAAAATGATTAACTTCTCTCTGATCTGATTCGTTAATCGAATCGATATAAAAATCGATATTGTTTTGGCACGTTTTATATGAAATTTAAAATTCATTTTTGCTACTTTCTAACATAAATGCAAAATGGCCGTACGTGCTCCATTCATGATTATCTTTGAAATCTCCAAATCTTTGAATAATTAAGTTATACACTATTACACATATTGTAACATAATTAACTTTTATCTATTTCACTGATCGAATCGATATACAAATCGATATTCAAATTAAACGTGCTAAAGTTTAATTTGAACTTTGAAAATTAAAATTTGATACATTGTAAAATGGCCGTATGTGCGTCACTCTGTCTCTCATGAATTTCATGATTAATTTGGAAATCTCCAAAGTTTGAGTACTATGCGTTATCATTTTCGAATATCATTTTGTACTCGTACCCTCTTTTGACGAGTCGGTCCTGAATCCTGAAATGTCACAGCTGAAATAAATTCTAACCTGTGAAAGTCAAGGCAAAGTGTGGAGATAATTTTCATAAGTTCTATCAATCTTGAAGTTAAAAGATTATGAATTAGATCTGTTTCTGTTTGTGCTTTATGGTTTTCAGTGATACAAGTGTTTCCACAAGTTTTTCCTGAATGTTCAGAAGTTATCAATCTGCTTAAAAGGCAAGAACAGTGAACTAGGATGTAAATTCCTGAACCTGGATGGTGATCGGTGAGAAGGTCTGATCTGGCAGCTTGGAGAACAGCATTCATGGGTGAGTAAATGCTTTGAATTCCTCATTTCTTTATCTTAATCAGAAGAAGCTACACTCACTCATGAATCTATGAGTTCATGGTAAGATCTTTCGCTCTCTTCTACATCACTACTGTTCCTCTTTTCCTGTGTCTCTCTGTTCTTGTTCATGTATTTCTCTGTTCGTGCGTTCCTCTGTTCGGGCGTTCCTCTGTCTGTATGTTCGTTTGATTCTCTGTTCGTGTGATCGTATGTTCCTTTTTTCCTGTGTTCCTTCGTTCATGATTTCCTTCTCTCTTTCTATTTATCTCTGTTTATGTTCGTGTATTCCTCTGTTCGTGCGTTCACAATTCAGATCTCCATACGTATTCACATTAATAGATATGCAATATGTTGCAATGAATAAACATTTCGACCTTGTAGTCATTGATTCCTTATCGAATTTTTTCAACTTGCCTAGACATATTTGAAAAAAAATTCCAGATTTTGTTTCTTTCGTTTATTTGTTCCGTTATTTCCGTCAACCGGCTGCACTCTCACGAGCACAACCCTCAGAAGTCTTCAAAAGACATTTGCGAGCTAGGGAAAACGTATCTCTTACCTTTTAACGTGTGATGCCATGCTCGAAGTAATCTGATACCTGACGTTTTTACTTTTTGACCTTGAAATGAGCCATCAAATCCGTATCAGACATATAAAACGTGTTGATACTTATTTGCAATCGGAAACATGATATCGAAAAATTCCAGGTATCTAATACCTGCAATAATTGACCTTGAAATTGATAATTGAAACCATATTGAATTTCACACATGTAACCGGAAACATAAAGTCAGCAAATTCCAGATAATTTATAATCTGACACGTGCACTCATTGACCTTGGAAGAGGTCAATTCATCCGTACTAAATTTCGCTGATCTGCCTAAATATGTAACCGGAAACACCCATATTGAATTTTGCTGATATGTCTAGACATGTAACGGGAAGCATGACATCAGTACTTTCCAGGTAATTCAATATCTGACATGTGCACCTGAAATAGGTCATTCCCATCTCAGATTTTTTTTACATGTCTAGACATGTATCCAAAAACATGACGTCAGCACATTCCAGGTAATTTGATATCTGACACGTGCACTTGAAATAGGTCATTGAACCCATCTCACATTTCTTTTACTTGTAACCGGAAACATGACGTCATCGAATTCCAGGAAATTTGACACGTACACTTGAAATAGGTCATTGAACCCTTCTCAGATTTATTTTACTTGTCTAGATATGTAACCGGAAACATGACGTCATCGAATTCCAGGATATCTGACACGTGCACTTGAAATAAGTCATTGAACCCATCTCAGATTTATTTTACTTGTAGACACGTAACCGGAAACATGGCGTCATCGAATTCCACGAAATGACCTTTGAACTCCTCCCAACGCTCTCTCATAGTTTTTGACCTTGAATCCTTTTGCTCTCTCATAGGATTTGACCTTGAATCCTTTTGCTCTCTCATAAGATTTGACCTTGAATCCTTTTGCTCTCTCATATCTACTCTACTGGCGTGGTAACTTCAACAGTCTTTTTGATATGGCTGGGCAAACATTCCATAACCTTTATGAGGTCTCAAATATAAATCTTTTCCTTTTTGTTCCATCACAAAATTATGCCTTTTTGTTCAGTGAGCTGATCTTTATTCGATTTTGCTTTATTGATTGCTGAAACGATGGATGCTGCTCCACCCCCTACAGCACCCAGAGCCCCTAGAAGTGGTAGTAAAAGTGGAAGAAATCCGACCTTCTGGTATTGTTATAATTCTTTATCTCTACTTCTTCTTTCTTTTCCGTGCAAATTTTAATTCACCACCCTTCTTCTTTTTCACAGGTTTTTTTTGTCGGCGCAATCCCATCCCCAACTTTCTTTTAAAATTCATAATATTAGATACACCAAATGCAGTTACTTTTTCCCCCAATTTTGCGTCAGATGATTTTAAACGTTCGGAAGCAAATGTCGCTAGTTTCTTGTCAGCAATATTTCTTGATTCTATATCACCACTTTTGGAGTAAGCAATGACGTGTCGCTTGCAAGCCTCGTCTAGAGGTATGCCAAATCTCCCCTCAATAGTCTTTTTTCCAACTTGGTTTCTGGACCACAGTGATTATATCCAGGGATATGTATTTCTACAGGAAGTTTATTGATCAAGGTATTCAGAAGACCTCGACCTCTCTTTCTCATTTTTCGACTCGTACTATCGACTGATTTCTTTCGCTGTCCCATTATACAATGATTCAAACTAGTTGGGTGCACTTATATATAAATATATATATGACTGTAGATGTCACAAGTTACTCTTCATATATATATATATATATATATATATATATATATATATATATATATATATATATATATATATATATATATATATGCTTCCAGATATAATTCAATATCTGTCGAGGTAGCAGCCAGAGAAGTAGTTGTTTTCTGTTGGACATATGCCATACATACTATACAAAGTTATAGTCACCTCTTAAAGGATTGTTATCGACTGTTTTACAGTCACTGAAACATTATTTGCTCCTTGAAACAAGTATATCACATATACCATTTCGTATCCGAAATGTCTTTCTGGGGTGCTCTCTAATCTGTCACCGAGGTGGATCCTGTGAGCAATTGCAGTATTCCTCTCGGAGGACAAAGACGAACATCGGGACCTCGCGTGTATACAACCGTGATAACCTTGACTGCACTGATGAGGTACGATATTCCGAAACCGGTCTGTAGTTGGCTCTCCGTTTGAATCAGGCAAATTCCTGCTGTTTGTTTCAGAGAGCTCTTGCAAAGTTGTTCCTTCAAAGTAAGGATCTTTGCACATACGTCTGACAGATATAATTCAATATCTGTCGAGATAGCAGCCAGAGAAGTAGTTGTTTTCTGTTGAACATATGCCATACATACTATACAAAGTTATAGTCACCTCTTAAAGGATTGTTATCGACTGATTTACAGTCACTGGAACATTTTTTGCTCCTTGAAACAAGTATATCACATATACCATTTCGTATCCGAAATGTCTTTCTGGGGTGCTCTCTAATCTGTCACCGAGGTGGATCCTGTGAGCAATTGCAGTATTCCTCTCGGAGGACGAAGACGAACATCGGGACCTCGCGTGTATACAACCGTGATAACCTTGACTGCACTGATGAGGTACGATATTCCGAAACCGGTCTGTAGTTGGCTCTCCGTTTGAATCAGGCAAAGTCCTGCTGTTTGTTTCAGAGAGCTCTTGCAAAGTTGTTCCTTCAAAGTAAGGATCTTTGCACATATGTCTGACAGATATAATTCAATATCTGTCGAGGTAGCAGCCAGAGAAGTAGTTGTTTTCTGTTGGACATATGCCATACATACTATACAAAGTTATAGTCACCTCTTAAAGGATTGTTATCGACTGTTTTACAGTCACTGGAACATTATTTGCTCCTTGAAACAAGTATATCACATATATATATATATATATATATATATATATATATATATATATATATATATATATATATATATATATATATATTCAACTCGTCAAGAATTTATCTGATTTATCCATTTCTGATGCCGCACACTCGGCTCTCGCCAAAGGTTTCAACTTTGCTGTCACCCCCAGAACAATTCCAGTAGAAAAGATCATCACCCAAACCAAGGAGGCCCTATTCAATCTACTTAGGAACGACGCCGAAAACATCAGGCGCGAAGTTGCCAAAATCCTATCATCAGCAAAACCCCCTTCCACAAACCTCCGTTCTGCTGAAAGACACGCCCTCAAAGAATTAAATCAAAATCCCGATATTGTCATTCTTCCAGCCGATAAAGGAAATACAACCGTCATTCTAAATTCGTCGGATTATTTCGACAAAATGATCTCTCTCATCAACACAGATGAATACAAGAAAGTCACTAATGACCCTACCACTTACCTTGAGAAAACCACCTAAGCCCAGATCAATAAATCGCAACTTCCATCAGACGTCAAATCTCTGTTAATACCGAAGGAGAGATCATCTCGAATCCCGAAAATCTATAGCCTTCCTAAAATCCATAAACCTGGAGCTCCTCTTCGACCCTTTGTCAGTGCATTTAACTGCCCTACCCAACGCTTAGCGAAACATCTTTCTAATATTCTCCAACCTATAGTTGAAACATCCCAATCATATGTGGAAAATTCTTACCACTTTATCAATCGAGTTAAAGAATTCAACATATCCAATTCCGATATCCTTGTTAGCTTTGACATCGTCTCCCTATTCACCAACATCCCTATTGATGAGACCCTTGCCATATTGAAATACAAGCACGACATATCACAAGACATTCTTACTCTAGTCATACATTGCATGTCTAACATACTTTACCTTCCAAAACACCTTTTACAGACAAATCAAAGGGGCCCCTATGGGATCCCCTCTCTCACCCGCGTTTGCCAACATCTTCATGGAAGATTTCGAAACCAGAGCCCTTTCCTCAGCCACTCTTCAACCTTCGCAATTCGACTCTGCCTTTCTTAGATGTACAAATCAAGAAAAAATCCCCAACAAGGTTTCTCATATACTGTTTATAGAAAACCTACCCACACAAACCGATAACTCATCTCAAAGTCCCATCATCATCCGTCGCAATTGAACTCTGTTGTAAATACTCTCATATCCCGCTCCATTCGTATAACTGATGACCACAGCAGACAATCCGAACTCCACAACGTGAAACAAGCTCTCCAATAAAATGGCTACAGACCAGACCACATAGAAAGAAACATCCAAAAACAAAAATATAACGCTCTCAATTTCACAAATCATACTCACCGAAAAACGTAAACAGTGGACAGCTGTTTCAAACTTCTTGGTTATCATCGGCACTGTGCATACAAATTAACAATGAATAAAAACTATGAAACTGAGAGCATTTATATCCGAAAATTATCGCTAACACCAATTAGCTATCTGGGTTCAATCCTCTGTACCTGGTACAAATGTCACAACAACGAACATTGACCCGATTTTAATGTAGGCATATCTATTTGATATTTCCATACAGCCTATTATTTGTAGGTACGAAACAATATTCATCGAAGTTTATCGAAAACACGAAATTGGAAACAGAGGATTGAACCTGTGATAAAACAGTTTTTTCTCAGTGTTGTTTTTTTAAAAAGGCAGGTTCTAAAAGAAAACTCGTCTCCAGATTATGGTAATTTTATTACAACGTCTCCTTTTTCGGTAGCCGGAAAGCAGTCTGAAATAATTTCACTTTCAAATAACGAATAAATACAAAAACGCCGATATGTTTCCAATAGTGGAACATTCGATAATAAATTAACATAGAAAATAAATATATCACTACCCACCTGAAATTATTGCAGGCGCAGTTTCCACAAAGTAAAACTTTATGGGTTAACATAAAACCATATGACAATGTTATATCATACTGCATTCAAGGATGAAAAATCAGCTGTCTCTGGTCAATCTTGAGAACCGAGAAAAGCGAATAAATTCTTCGCCGTAAATAAAAACGAATAGTTGTTTTTGCTGAAGAGATGTTTTGCTGCGTTTGCTACCGATAGCTCGATTTGGGAGTGAAACAGAATAATAAATTTACTATACGTGAAGCGAAAAAACAGTTATATGAAAAAATAGTGGGTTTTGTTACATCTCGCCTCCCTCTATTTGACTGTCTGTAAAACTAACCAACCAGACCAGTCAACCTGGCTACAAAGGGGCATAATAACGCTTCAAATGACTGCCGTGAAATACACCTCTTTCCTTGGCACCGGTGGGGTCTACCAGAACATAAGTGTCATCGGATACCCGTTTTTTTATCCTATATGGGCCCTCGAACCATAGCAGCAATTTTTTTGTTTCTGCACGGATCGCGGAAGAAACATTATTAGCCTTCAACAAGACTTGTTCATCAGGCTGAAAACGTGTATATGGGCGGCCCGAATGTGACAGTTTTCGACGTTCCGCTTTCGATTTGAGGTTTGCTTCAGCCAAAATCAGCTTAGCTTCACGGTTCAGGTATTCCGTCATACCTGGGTGTACGATCGTAGGGGGTAACAGTTTAACCCTTTCCTTTCCCATTTCTAACTCAATAGGAGCGAACCCGGTAGATTCGTGCACGACGCAATTCATAAAACTCTGAAACCGTAGAATCTCATTAGCCCATTTGCTATGTCGTTCGTGACAATACGTGCGTAATATCCGTTTTATCTCACGCATACAGTGCTCAGACGGATTTGCTTGAGGGTGTCTTACGGATACGTAAACTACTTTGATATTTAAGTCATTCATTGTTTTTTTCCACACTTTGGAGGTATATTGGGTGGCGTTGTCATGTAGTAAACGTTTTGGTTTACCGTGTCTCGAAAAATACTCTTTTATGAGTCGGTTCAACATACTTCGAGAAGTTGCCTTTTTCAGTGGAAACAAGGTTATGCATTTTGTAAATACATTCATTACCACCAAAATGTACATAACACCTCCACGACTCCTCACGAGTGGACCAAGGACATCAATTGCTAGGAGGTCGTCCTTTGCTGACGGAATAATAGGCATTTGTGCGGGGGATGGTAGAATAGATATTTTTGCCTTTTGGCCGATATCACAAGACCGAATAATATTTTTGACTTGTCTTTGCATCTTTCGAAAATATGCTTCACCCCTAATGGCTACCCAGGTTTTATATAAACCAAAATGACCTAAACTGGAATGGACACCCATAACAAAATCATATATAAATTTAGATGGGATGCAGAGCAAAAAGACATTTCGGTGCTCACCCCGTCTATATAAAATATCGTTATGAACAACAAACTTTTGTTGACTGGAAATATCACCCGGAAGGGACTTTATTATCTGCAGTAATTCCTCATCTTCGTGCTGTAGCTTTCTTATTCCCCTAAGCTCTTTCTGGAGAGATGGTAGTCTAATACAAGAGTGTCTAGAGAGAGCATCCACCTGAACATTATATTTCCCGGGAAGATGAACCATTCAAAAACGAAACTCTTGAAGAGATAACGCCCAGCGTGTAATCCGGGGACTCAGAAGTCTACAAGTGTTCCAGTAAGTTAAAGTACGACTGTCTGTGTGGAGAGTGAATTCGTTCGACAACAAATAAATCTTCCACTTCTGAATACTCCAAAGGGCAGCTAGAACCTCTTTCTTATTCGAACTGTATCTACGCTCCCTATCAATCAACAGTCTGCTTGCCCATGCAACCACTCTTTTTTCTCCATTTATAATCTGAAACAGCTGACCAGCGATTCCAATATCGCTAGCATCAGTCGCCACATGCCATGGAACTTCCGGATCTGGGTGATAGAGGAGAGTTGCTTTGGTTAGTTCCTGCTTGAGATCCTGAAAAGAATTTTCTTGGGCTTCAGACCATTTCCATTTGGAAGTTTTTCTCAAAAACTGTGTCAAGGGCTCGGATAGCTGCGCAAAATGTGGAGAAAAACACCTATCAAAATTACACAGCCCCAAGAACTTTTGGACCTCCTTCACAGTATGGGGGCGCTGATAGTCGTTGATAGCCTGCACCCTATCTGGATCTGGCCGAACTCCCTCAGAATTTATAATATAACCTAAAAATTTGGTTTCCTCCTGAAAAAAACTGCATTTTTCCAATTTTATAGTAAGTCCAGGTTCGAGGATCCTAGTAAAAACCTTTTTCAGATGGCACAAGTGGTCTCCGATGTTATTTGACATTACTAAAATATCATCAAGATAATTTAATACAATTCCATTAAATTCGTCACCAAAAATAACCCGCATCGCCCTGGAGAATGATGCTACCGCCGTGGAAATGCCGAAAGGTAACATACAAAAGTTATAAGTTTTTCCTCCTGTCATGAAACCTGTGAACTGACGATGTTCCTTTTATATCGGAATTTGCCAATAAGCGTGAGAAAGGTCGATCTTCGAAAGAACTTTCTTCCCATTCAGCAAACGAATCATATCGTCTATACGGAATGGAAACTCAAAATCTGGCATGATTACAGAATTCAAGTGTCTAGCATCTAAACACACGCGAACGGATCCGTCTTTTTTAAGAGTTGTCATTAATGGTGAAATATATGGGGTACTACTTCTCTCGATTACGCCCCAGTCTTCCATCTGCAAAATCGTTTTATTAGCTGATTCGCGATGGGCAACCGGAATTGGGTATGGCCGGATAAAAAAAGGATCATAATTTTTTAAACGTATACCATGTTCGTACATATTCATTTTGCCAGGCTTGTCGCTGAAAATATTCTGAAAGTTATTCAAAACTTTCCCAAATTCTCTTTTATAAGATTCAGAAATTTTTATGTCTGGTAAAAGATCATGCGTGTTCAAATTACAAAAAGAAGGGGGAGGTTCCCGCCCACTAGAATAAGTTTTATTTATTACTGCATTAATTTTTGGAGATTTCTCTTCCGAAAAACTATGGAAAAACTCTTTTTCCGGAATGATTATCTCTTTGTCCTGTACAATAAGTGATACATTTTTTTTATTCAAGTCTATAATTGCTTGATAAATTCTCAAAAAATCCATTCCAAGAATAATTGGGTAAGACAAGTCTGGAATTACTAAAAATTCTTGACTCATAATTATGTTTTCTACCGAAAAAGTAAGTAAGGCTTGGAAATTAACTTTTTTAAAATTTGACTTGAATGCCCCCACAACCCGTGTTCCTGTACACGGAAAATGGGGAATTCCGTGTTTTTTTCATAATTTAATTGCTCCCAGACTATTTTTGACACCGCAGTTACATTGCTTCCTGTGTCTACCAGGGTGGGGAACTGTAAACCATACAATTTTAAAATTATCATCGGTGATCTTGTGTCCACCGACTGATGACTGAAATCACATTCTTCAAGAAGTTCTTCTGAAGGATTGTTATTTACAAATAGAGCTCTTTTTGAACCATCGCTCACATTAGAGCCTGAATCTGAGCGGACTCTTCGTTTCCCGAAAGTTTATTATCTGACTCACATAAGTCCAAATTCGAAATATTTTTATTTTGTTCAAATTTATTATTTTTACGCGGAAACGTCTGTCCATTTTCTTTCCAATGATTTGTATCGCTGGATCTGGAATTGATTTGGTTGGAATTTCGAGAATAACTATGAGAAGGGTGTCTTTCATTACTACAGTAATATTCTGCTTGTCTCAACCTTTCAATAGCCTCCAATAAAGAACGGGCTCCCACAAGAATGGCGGCTATATGAGGTGGGAAATGACGCGCTATGGTTGCAATCAGCTGTTCTTGAGAATATGGTGGTTGCACATGTTCTGCCATTATAACATATTTATTAAAGTGATCCATGAAAGATCCCTCAATTTCTCGGTAACGAGCTGATTCCAACTTCAGTTTGATTTGTAATTGTTTTGTTGCGTCCCAAAATTGGTTAATAAAAGCATTTTTAAATTCCATATAGTTATTGAAATTATTTGCGTATGCCTCGAACCAGAGTTTTGCTGAATTTTCAAAGTGATTTCCCAGAATAAGAATAAGTTGATTGAAAGGCATATTATTGATATCCACAAATGTTTCCATATAATTCAAGAAATCAATTGGGTGGAGCAAGCCATCATTATTGAAAATGGGTAGTGATTCACAAGCTTTAGGATCTCTAAAAAAATTATCCCTGCACCTATTCACATTATCAGTTGGTAATCCTCTACAGCTACGACCCCCCTGTATATCTGTAGGAAAAATATTTGTTCTCTCATTATAATTTTGACTGACTGCATTGAAATAACGTGGGGGTTCCACTATATGGGGTTGTTTCCTATTATTCAAAAAAGTGCCCAGACTATTTTTTTGATTAACATGTGAAACTTCCCTATTCAAGTTGGCACTATTATTCAAATTAAAAGTTTGAAAAGCTTTACTGATTTCTTTGCGAATTAATTCTTCAACTTGAAACTGTGAGAGAGATATATTTTGATTCGAATTCCTATCATTATCATTATTGTTTCTAGAACCACTCTGTGTTAAATGATGTTTTGTCGGTGGTAAAACTGTAGCTGGTTGAGAAAAGACGAGAGAGGTTGCTCCAAGAAGTGAATAATCAGCTTGCGAAACCAATGGCACTGTTGTTTGCTGTACTTCGCTCTCCTCGGGTAAAAAAGATAAAAAATTGTTACATTGATATAATAATAATAATAATAATAATAATAATATGTTTATTCAATAAAAATGGTAAACAAAGATAGTAAACATTAAATTTTCAATAAACATGTGTTCACTCCGAAAGTCGAAACTTGTATGGAGCGTGCAAATACAAATATTGAATATAAATAATAGATATAGCTATAAAATTAACAATACAACAGGTATATAATATAAAATTTTTGTGTGAGTATAAAAGAAGTGTATAAAAAGTTCTTATGGGGTACCTACTTGTTTATTCTAAAAATTCTTATATATCATAAAAATAAATTGACAGGATATGCAGATGAATATCCAACCATATATATACATGCATGAGTGGCAATGGAATAAATTGAATGTACAAAAAAATTGATTTTCATCTCAGTTCCACCGTACTGTGTATAATTTCTCGTGATTGTGACTTTATGAACTTCCTTAGTTCTCTTTTGAAAATAGATGGGGACATAATACTTTTTATCATTTCAGGTAAGAAGTTGTAAAGCTTTGGGCCAAGATATCCGTAGCTTTTTTGACCTATAGTTTTAGTCATGAAGGGAGGTAAATATGTTTGATGTCGGTGTCTCGTATTATAGTTATGTTCAGTTTTTTTGAGATTTGATTTAGATTTATGTTGTTTGATATTACAGTTTAAGAAGAACAGTTGTCTTGGATCCATCATTTCTGTTTCAATATAAAGTTCATCCGACGGATACTCACGATCCTTCCTAAAGATTATTTTTAAAATTTTTTTTTTTGGGTTATCTCTAATTTGTTGAGTATGGTTTTTCCAACTCCACCCCAGGATAATATTCCATAGGTAATATGGGATTCTACTAGTGAGTAATATATAGTTTTCAATTGGTTCACATTCAATATATCTCTGAGAATCTTGAACTTAAACATAAGTTGTTGAATTTTTTTTATAATGAAATAAATCTGTTTTTCCCATTTTAGATTGGAGTCAATGATTATTCCAAGGTATTTAATTTCCGTACATGATTGTATACTCAGATTTCCGTCTATGTGTATAGTATTGAAGTCCGGGGAAGAGGCTTTGTGCGTATAAAATGGTAAATAAAAAGTTTTGTCAAAGTTGATTGTGAGGAGTTTGTTTGCGAGCCATTCCTTGATAATCTTGAAATCGGCTTCAACCATTTCTTTCAAAGATGTCCAATCTTCTGAACTATAAAAGATGGCTGTGTCGTCAGCATATGTTGTAATTGTCCCTCGACTACGGACAGAAAATAAACCATTCAAGTAAATATTGAAGAGGATTGGTCCAAGAATAGTGCCTTGTGGTACGCCATACTCAATCTCTTGAAATTCGCTAATTGTGTCGTTTATTTTCACGCATTGGAATCGATTTGAAAGGTATGATTCGAATAACTTGAGTTGATTACCTCTAATTCCCATGTTTTCCATTGACTCTAGTAGTAGAGTGTGGCTTACTGTATCGAAAGCCTTCGATAAATCAATAAAAATACACAGAGATGGTTTACTACTATCTAAACTGGAATAGATCTCGGACGTGAGGTTTAGGATTGCATCTTGAGCGGAGATGCCTTCACGGAATCCAAATTGTTTTTCTGAGAGTAAGTTATACTTTGCAAAATATTCAGAGAGTCGCAGTTGCAAAATTTTCTCAAATATTTTGGCAAAATTGGTTATCACCGAGATGGGCCTATAATTTATGACATTTTTGTGGTCACCGGTTTTATATATTGGAAATACCATGCTGTGCTTGAAATTTTTAGGAAATATTCCTGCTGTGATGCTTTGATTTATAATAAAAGCCAGTGGTTCTGATATCAATTCACAGAGCTGTTTTAATGTTTCTGATTTTATTCCATCCATTCCGGGCGCTTTATTATTTTTGAGAGATGTTATGACTCTGATTATTTCTAAACGATCTGTGGCCCTGATAAACATGGAATTTACTCTACCTATTCTTTTAGGATTTTTGTAATGCGGATTTTTAGCTATTTGGCTTGCCAATGTTTTTCCCACGGATATATAGTGTTCGTTAAAAATGTCTGCGATACGTTTGATTTCATTAATTTCTTGTCCATTATTTATTATGGTTTTTATCGGAGATTTTTTTTTGTATTGTGAACATATTTCTTTCACTGTATTCCAAAGATATTTTGTATTTTTTGCATCATCCTCAATTTTTGTTCTATAATAATTACGTTTGGTTTCTTTCATGATTGCTGTTAATCGATTTCTGTAATTTACAAACTCTACTTTCAGATCAATATTTGATGGATCCTTTAGTAATTTCTGGTACATTTATCCAACATTTTCTTTTTTTGTATTTCACTTTGATTTTTCTAGTGGATTCCTGAATGTTATGATTTATTATGTCAACAAATTTATTCGTTGCAGATTCAACATCTGGTGATTGGAAGACTGAATCCTAACTAATAGATTTTAACCTGTTTTTCAATTCACGGTAGTCTAATTTATGAAAGAAGTTATTGTCGTTGTTTTGGTGGATGTTTGTTTGTTGTGAGTTGGGAATTATTATTTGCAGAGTAGTAATATAGTGGTCTGTTAAATGTGTTTCGATTATACATGGTAAAAGAAAATTGAAATCGGTATTAGTTTTTATGAAAATGTGGTCAATACATGTCTCAGTAGTTTGTGTAACCCTAGTATATTTGTTGATTGTTGATATGAAACCTTGTTCATGCATAACATTGAGATATTCAATAGTGATTTCATTTTCATCTTTGATGTCAATGTTTATATCACCTACGAGTAAAAAATAATCTGTTTTGAAGTGAATTGTAGTGAAATAATTTTTTATACTTTCAATGAACTCCATTGCGTTTGATGATGGTGATCTGTATATAGCTATTATATTAATTTTTTTACCATGATAGGATATTCTAGTATTAAGAATCCTATTTTTATTTTGAAGTTCCACTGTTTCATGTGAAAATTCCAGATCGGACCTAATATAGAGTACTTCTCCATCACATTGATTATATTTGCCCTCATTGTATATAATTTCGTAATTTTCTAGTTGATATAATTCAAGGTTATCGAGTTGTCTCGTTTCTGTCAGTACAATACATTCTGGCTTACAATACATTTGTTTTAAGTAACATTTGAAACCATCTATATTTTTATTGATACTACGGATGTTGTTATTGATCAATTTGAAGTTGAGAGAATTCTCGTTAATTTTCATTATATCATTATATTCAATGCGGTTTGATAGAGTTTCAGTGGTTATTTCATCAATTTCGTAATCTTTGATATAACTATCCATTTTTGGTTTATCACAACGTTAATAAGAGTTTATGAAAATGATGTTTGATTTATAGAGAATTGAGAACCCACCTCTAAAATTAATTTGGTTTTCTTGTTTGGTGTCTGAGGGTCCGCCCTTCTCTTTCTTTTGTTTCTTTAACCCGCGGATTCAACTTAGGAGTGGACTGACTGGCTGTATTCCTTGAAAAAGCTGATGTTTTCTTGAAAGCTCCAGTGGTCTGAGAAGCACTATTTTCTGGGTAGTTGAAGTTGCCTTGATTCTCAGTTGGTAGCAATGAAATTTTTTTCAAAATGTTTTCAGCTGTCTGATTTGTATTAAATACTTCCTCTGTGTCTGTTGTAATCGAGTCTTCTTCGGTTTCACTCGCTTTGGGAATTTGTGGAGTTGCTGGGGCACTGTTTGCTTTCGGTGCGAGTTTGTAGCTCAGATGGTGGTTATTTTGTGTGCTCGCGTATTCATCCAACTGGTCTAACGTTTGAGGAATATCGTTTATGTAGAGAATATGATTTCTTATATAAGCTCTCAAGTTGTTACTTCTTGCCTGTTTGAGATTATGGTACAGAATCTTATGTGTTTTCTGATCTTCAGGTCTGAGATCGTGGTTGATATATACTCCAGTTCCTTTCAGCTTTCGAATATTCGAATATTCTTGAATAAGTTTTGTTTTGTTATGAAGGTAGAGAATTCCAACAGAATTGTATTTTTATTTCCAATTAGGTAGATTTTGTTAATATCGCTCTCCCTTATGGTCATTCCAAGTAGGTTGTTCAGTTTTTCCAAGGTGATGTTCAGTAAGTTTTCTCTATTGGTATGTATCCCAAAAATAACTATATTGTTTTCACGGCTTTTTCTTTCGATGTCAACAATTTTCTTTTCCAAAGTGTAATATTTTTTTTCTAGTTTCTGCAATTTTTCATCCAATTTGTTATTAATGGCCCTTATCTCGATTTTTATTTCCACTTTATTGTTGTGCAAGGTGTCCTCTAATTTCTTCAGTAGATCTACATTTGAAAGTTCGGCCATCATCTGATATACAGTGTGTATGCTCACGTACTATTAGAGATATTATAAATAACGTTTTTAAACAGTAATTTCTTTCGTCTCGGTAGGTAAAAACTAGAGATAAATTTATATATTCGTGCACTTGAATCAATTTTGGCTCTTCACAGACTTGTCAAAGATTATTTCACTGTGGTATCATCATCATGTTGTAGCTGATGTTTTACAGATTCGATTGATGTAAATCCCAGTATTTAATTCATTGAGATTACCCCTATATATTAACTTCTGTCACTACACACACATACACCTACTGCCTACCTACTGAATCGCTATAAAAAAATATGGAGGTGGTTGTTCCTTTTCGCTATTATCTAGTGTATTTTGGTTATTTTCTAGTGTATTTTGACTATTTTCTTCGTGATCCCCCATTCGGTAGCGATTTCTCAAATTATATAATGGGCTCTTGTCCAAAACAATTATGAGACGACTGCCACGGGTTGGTCGCCAAGTTGTGATAAAACAGTTTTTTCTCAGGGTTGTTTTTTTAAAAAGGCAGGTTCTAAAAGAAAACTCGTCTCCAGATTATGGTAATTTTATTACAACTTCTCCTTTTTCGGTAGCCGGAATGCAGTCTGAAATAATTTCACTTTCAAATAACGAATAAATACAAAAACGCCGATATGTTTCCAATAGTGGAACATTCGATAATGAATTAACATAGAAAATAAATATATCACTACCCACCTGAAATTATTGCAGGCGCAGTTTCCACAAAGTAAAACTTTATGGGTTAACATAAAACCATATGACAATGTTATATCATACTGCATTCAAGGATGAAAAATCAGCTGTCTCTGGTCAATCTTGAGAACCGAGAAAAGCGAATAAATTCAAAGCCTTCGCCGTAAATAAAAACGAATAGTTGTTTTTGCTAAAGAAATGTTTTGCTGCGTTGACTACCGATAGCTCGATTTGGGAGTGAAACAGAATAATAAATTTACTATACCGTGTGAAGCGAAAAAACAGTTATATGAAAAAATAGTGGGTTTTGTTACAAACCCAGATAGCTAATTGGTGTTAGCGATAATTTTCGGATATAAATGCTCTCAGTTTTATAGTTTTTATTCATTGTTAATTTGTATGCACAGTGCCGATGATAACCAAGAAGTTTGGAACAGCTGTCCACTGTTTACGTTTTTCGGTGAGTATGATTTGTGAAATTGAGAGCATTATATTTTTGCTTTTCTTATATCTTACATGTCTTCGAGACGAGAACTCTAGTACTCTACTTGTCCCACAATTCTGTTCTCAATTTCGTGTTTTCGATAAACTTCGATGAATATTGTTTCGTACCTACAAATAGTAGGCTGTATGGAAATATCAAATAGATATGCCTACATTAAAATCGGGTCAATGTTTGTTGTTGTGACATTTGTACCAGGTACAGAGGATTGAACCCAGATAGCTAATTGGTGTTAGCGATAATTTTCGGATATAAATGCTCTCAGTTTTATAGTTTTTATTCATTGTTAATTTGTATGCACAGTGCCGATGATAACCAAGAAGTTTGAATCAGCTGTCCAATGTTTACGTTTTTCGGTGAGTATGATTTGTGAAATTGAGAGCATTATATTTTTGTTTTTTCTTATATCTTACATGTCTTCGAGACGAGAACTCTAGTACTCTACTTGTCCCACAATTCTGTTTTCAATTTCGTGTTTTCGATAAACTTCGATGAATATTGTTTCGTACCTACAAATAATAGGCTGTATGGAAATATCAAATAGATATGCCTACACTAAAATCGGGTCAATGTTTGTTGTTGTGACATTTGTACCAGGTACAGAGGATTGAACCCAGATAGATAATTGGTGTTAGCGATATAAATGCTCTCAGTTTTATAGTTTTTATTCATTGTTAATTTGTATGCACAGTGCCGATGATAACCAAGAAGTTTGAAACAGCTGTCTACTGTTTACGTTTTTCGGTGAGTATGATTTGTGAAATTGAGAGCATTATATTTTTGTTTTTTCTTATATCTCACATGTCTTCGAGACGAGAACGCTAGTACTATATATATATATATATATATAATTAAGTAGGAATTCTCGGGTAGCGGTCTGTTGAACAAAGAAACACATTCGATTTAAATCTTCAATATTTCGTCAACCTTTATTGACTTCTTCAGGAAGAACACTCCAGTCAGGTAAATTAAGCGATTAGTCTGCAGCGGAGAATAACAATTGTCCCCCCAAATGTTCCATAGGTTAGAACTAACTCTGTGAATTTTCTCTTCCTGAAGAAGTCAATAAAGGTTGACGAAATATTGAAGATTTAAATCGAATGAGTTTCTTTGTTCAACAGACCGCTACCCGAGAATTCCTACTTAATTAATAGAGTTCGGTCGAGAATACTTTGTTATATATATATTATATATATATATTATATATATATATATATATATATATATATATATATATATATATGTATATATATATATATATATATATATATATATATATATATATATATATATATATATATATATATATATATATATATAAATATATCATATATATATAGTTCTCTCGAAGGAGTAGGCAGATTGAGACCTTAGAGAGAACCAGTGACGAGACATGGGGAGTAGGCAGATTGAGACCTCAGCGTAGAATTACGTAGAATATATATATATATATATATATATATATATATATATATATATATATGTTCAGATAGGTTTCCGCGGTCAGATATTTGAAAACTAAAAGTTCGGGTTGAACCGCGTCTAGAATTTGTTGAAATTCGACGTTTCGGCTCCGATTTTGGAGCCATTTTCAAGAACTGAAAAAGAAAGAAAATTAATAAATGGTTGAAACGTAATTCTACGCTGAGGTCTCTATCTGCCTACTCCTCAGGTATAATTACGTTCGGTTTTTGTGACTTGACGTCGGGGTCTCAATCTGCCTACTCCCCATGTCTCGTCACTGGTTCTCTCTAAGGTCTCAATCTGCCTACTCCTTCGAGAGAACAGTTCTCTCAAACGTTTTTCACAAACGGAGTGCTATCTGTCAGCGTCATCAACATTCCCACAGGGTGTTACGAAATAAGCGACATTGCCAAGTTTATTCACAAGCATATCGAGAAACCGAGACACGCAAAGAAGAAGAGAGATGCGGCGAATGTAGAGGGAGACTGCAACAACAAATCACCGGTGTATAGTTAGCAGCCACTTCTCAGCAGCCAATTTGACGGAAACGCCCGAACCATCAGTGGCGTCGGTGGCTGCTAGAATTCGAATTTTAAGGGGTCATTACGGAATTAATTATCCTTAGATATACGAGTCTAAACATCGTATTTGAAGTAGATAATTCATACGAAAAACTAATTCATGCAAAAAACTGAAAGAAAATCGAAAATATAATCACTAGAGTCTGTCTGAAACGGGGTATCAACTTGATGCATATATAAAATCCAACGTTTTAATGATAATGATCATATAAGAGAAAATTAATTCCTTAGCATGGGGTTAGGGGGCTTATTTTGATGAAAAAGTAATAAAAGTCGGTATTAAAATCACTATAATCTGTCTGTAACGAGGTATCAACTTGATGAATATAAGAAACAACACGTTATAATGATAATGATCATATACAAAAAAATGTAATCCTTAGAAAGGAAAAGCAAAGAAAATCGAAAATAAAATCCTATAATCTGTCAGAAAACGAGGTATCAACTTGATGCATTTAAAAAACAACACGTTATAATGATAACGATAATATATGAAAAAATGAATTCCTTAGCGAGGGGTTAGGGAGGTCATTTCGACGAGAAAGCAAATAAAATCCTATAATCTGTCAAAAACGAGGTATCAACTTGATGCATATAAAACACAATACGTTATGATGATAAAGATAATATGTGAAATAATGAATTCCTTTAGCGAGGGGTCAGGGGGTTATTTCGACGAAAAAGCAAAGAAAATCAGAAATAAAATCCTATATTCTGTCAGAAACGAGGTATCAACTTGATTCATATAAAAAACAACACGTTATAATTATGAGGATAATATGTGAAAAAATGAATTCCTTACCTACAGGGGTTAGGGGGGTCAGTTTGACAAGAGACTAAAAGAAAATCGGAAATGAAAATCATTATAGTCTGTTTGAAACGGGGTATCAACTTGATGCATATAAAAATATGATAACGATAATATGTGAAAAAACTATTTCCTAAGCGAGGTGTTAGGGAGGTGATTTCGACAAAAAAAATGAAAAATCGAATAAAAAATTACCATAATCTGTCAGAAGCGAGAAATCAAATTGGTGCATATAAAAAACAACACATTATAATGATAACGATGATATGTAAAAAAATAAATTTCTTAGGGGTTAGGGGGGTCATTTCGAGAAAAAAATTCTATAATCTGTCTGAAACAAGTTATCAACTTGATGGGTATAAAAAAACACGTTTTAATGATAATGAACATATATGAAAAAAATAGAATCCTTAGCGAGGGGTTATGGGGGTCATTTTGCCAAAGAACTAAAAGAAAATCATGACAAATATTTATAGTCTGTTCGAAACGGGGTATCAACTTGAGGCATATAAGGAAACAAGACGTTATAATGATAATGATAATATGTGAAACAATGAATTCCTTACCGAGGGGTTAGGGGGATAATTTCTATAAAAAAGTAAAAGAAAACCGGAAGTAAAATCCTATAATCTGTCAGAAACGAGATAGAAATTTTTTCAGAAAAAACGCGTCTCTCTATCAAGTTGGTAGTCCTGATCACGAAACTGAAGGAATTTTGAGCCTATTTTGCCCCCTAGTATGTTTTACCGTAAAAATGGATTGTTCCATCGCCAGTGGCGGAAAGTGTATATCACTTAGGTTAACCCCATTCAGGTGGTGGGTGCATTTTGAGCATTTTCATCAGTCCTGAAAGTTTCATCATTCTACCTCAATTATTACGGAAGATACGGGGGTGTTTCTATGAGAAGTGAGACACACTGTATAAAGAAACACGTTATAATGATAATGAACATATATGAAAAAACTTGAAATCTTAGCGAGGGGTTAGGGGGGTCATTTTGCCGAAAAACTAAAAAAAAACATAAAAAATAATTATAGTCTGTTCGAAACGGGGTATCAACTTGAAGCATATGAAAAAACAAGACGTTATAATGATAACGATAATATGTGAAAAATGAATTTCTTAGCGAGGGATTAGGGAGGTCATTTCGACGAAAAAGGAAAAAAATCGGAATTACAATCACTATAATCTGACACATGATAACTTTGATACATCGTTATCATTATAACGTGATGTTTTTTATATGCATCTAGTTGATATCTTGTTTCTGACAGATAATAGGATTTTATATCCGATTTTCTTTGCTTTTTCGTCGAAATGACCCCCCTAACCCCTCGCTAGGAATTAATTTTTTCACATGTGTTGTTTTTCATATGCATCAAGTTTCAGACAGATTATTATAATTTTATTTCCAAAATGATCCCCCTAACCCCTCGCTAAGGAATTTGTATATTCAAATATGATCAATATCATTATAACGTGATGATTTCCATATGCATCAAGTTGATATCTCGTTTCTGACAGATTTATAGGATTTTATTTCCGATTTGCTTTGCTTTTTCGTCGAAAAGAACTCCCTAACCCCTCGCTGAGGAGTTAATTTTTTCACATATTATCGTCATCATTATAACGTGTTGTTCTTTATATGCATCAAGTTGATACCTCGTTTCTGACAGATTATTGTGATTTCTTTTCCGATTTTTTTACTTTTTCGTCAAAATGACCCCCCTAACCCCTCGCTAAAGAATTTATTTTTTCACATATTATCGTTATCATTATAACGTGTTGCGTTTATATAAATTAAGTTAATACCTCGGTTTAGACAGATTATAGTGATTTTATTTCCGATTTTCTTTGCTTTTTCGTTGAAATGACCCCCTAACCCCTCGCTAAGGAATTTATTTTTTCACATTTTATCGTTGTCATTTTAACGTATTGTTTTTATATGCATCAAGTTGATACCTCGTTTCTGACAGATAATAGGATTTTATTTCCGATTTTCTTTGCGTTTTCGTTGAAATGACCCCATAACCCCTCGCTAAGGAATTAATTTTTTCACATATTCTCGTTGTCATTATAACCTATTATTTTTTATATGCATCAAGTTAGTGATTTTATTTCCGATTTTATCTTACTTTTTCGTCGAAATGATCCCCCTAGCCCCTCGGTATGGAATTCGTATTTTCAAATATAATCAATATCATTATAACGTGATGTTTTTCATATGCATCAAGTTGATACCTCGTTTCTGACAGATTATAGGATTTTATTTCTGATTTTCTTTGCTTTTTCGTCGAAAAGACCCCCCTAACCACTCGCTAAGGAATTAATTTTTTCACATATTATCTTTATCATTATAACGTGTTGTTTTTTATATGCATCAAGCTGATACCTCGTTTCTGACACATTATAGGATTATATTTCCGATTTTCTTTGCTTTTTCATCGAAATGACCCTCCTAACCCCTCGCTAAGGAATTAATTTTTTCACATATTATCATTATCATTATAAAGTGTTGTTTCATACCTCGTTTCTGACAGATTATAGTGATTTTTTTCCGATTTTAATTTACTTTTTCGTCGAAATGATTCCCCTAACCCCTCGCTAAGGAATTCGTATCTCCAAATATGATCATTAACTTGATGTTTTTCATATGCATCAAGTTGATACCCCGTTTCAGATAGACTATAATTATTTTATTTCCGATTTTCTTTTAGTTTTTTAACAAAATGACCTCCCTAACCCCTTGCTAGGGATTTAATTTTTTCATATATATTATGATCATTATCATTATAACGTGTTGTATCTCATACACATCAAGTTGATACCTCGTTTCAGACAGATTATAGTGATTTTGATACCGTTTTTTTTACTTTTTCGTCAAAATAAGCCCTCTAACCCCTTGCTAAGGAATTAATTTTTTCACATATGATCATTATCATTAAAATGTTGGATTTTATATACGCATCAAGTTGATACCCCGTTTCAGACAGACTGTAGTGATTTTATTTCCGATTCCTTTCACTATTTAGACAAAATGACCGCTCTTACCCTTCGTTAAGTAATAATTTTTTTCACATTATATCGTTATCATCATCACTTATTGTTTTTTATATGCATCAAGTTGATACTCCGTTTCAGGCAGACTCTAGTGATTATATTTTCGATTTTCTTTCAGTTTTTTGTATGAATTTGTTTTTCATATGAATTATGTACTTTAAATACGATGTTTAGACGTCTACTCATATATTACAGGATAATTAATTCTGTAATGAAACCTTAAAATTCTGTAACAAAAATCAACGAGACGCCACTGGAAAACAGTACATAGTCACAAGTACCAGATACGGTTACTTGGTCTACGAACACATCTGGTTCAGGCATGTGTGAAAATAACCAATCCTTATATTTGTTAATTGTTCTATTTCTCTGAAAATACGATTTCTGGTTACAAGAGTTCTACTAAAAATCTGTTTGGGGACAATACGGAATTTCGACTAACCATAAACTCTTAACAGCTTAGTAAACCCCTAATCATTTCAAATCTTTTCATGCCCTATTAAGACGGTCGACGTTTATGATACACATGTTTAACCCAAGAAGAAAGGTCACCGTTGCTAAATAGACAAATGTCGAAGACATGTTTCAATTATTCTATTTAATGTATTATCATATATGGAAATGATTCGATACGATCAAAATACGATATGTATCGTACTGTAACTAGATTTATTAAGATGTCCAAGGAAATTTCTAGAGTTCAAATAAGCGTTCAGTTTTTAGGTCGTTTTTCCTGATACAGTAAAATCAAGCAAAGAACTTCTAACTTTTTAATGTAGCGAACCCTACAAGATTTTCCTTGGAGAATAACCATAATTTCAATAGAATTATAAGCAAAATAGTCCCAGGTCCACCAGGAAAACTAACATCTCGTAGTTACAAAATTGACCAGACCGAACGCCACTTCTCGGGACGTTCTCTAATGAACGCCTACATTTATAACCTGCAAACTTAGGTCAGTAAAATCCAACCTCTTATCAGCCAATTAGGTTTAGGGTCATACCGATGAGAAGGAAACCCGCCATTGATTGCAAGAATCCTCGAAAATTCTAGAGAATTCTTTTTCTATAGTGGGATTTTGAAATCTAGCTGGGAAAAAGCGTTAAGACAGAAATCAGTTCATCCACAAAACAAACACACATAGAAAGGACTCTCTATGGAACTGCCCCCGACATAAATTTGAGGCAACCAGCAATACATCAAGATGCTGTGCTCACCGGGTAGATGGCGTGAGTGGTCTTGACGTTCAAGCATTCGGTAGGGGCGACACCTTGCGGTGATAATTCGAATCATTTGAAAGGACATTATAATGGATAAGTATATTCCTTGGGCTTGTCATATTTTGTGATTTTTGAATACATCATTTTAGAGGTCTAAAGAACAAATGTCTTCATTAGACTTTTTTTGGCACTCCAGGCTACAAAAATGGGTGGAATGTATAACGTCAATAATGAAATAAACTCTACTTTTGTCACATATTATATCTATTAATTATATCAAGTAAAATCCACTCGCTGGCAGTATTTTCCATAATTGGCGTTAGAAATTCAACCCATTTCTGTAGGTCACCCTGTAGAGACAGAAAAACGGCTTGTGAAGAAAATTGATTTTTTGGACCTCTAAAATGCTATATCAAAAAATTTGAATAATCTGACTAACCCCAAGAATACATGGTAGAAAAGAGAAATCAAAGGTGACAGGTGCTTGTCCCTTCTTAGAACATTTTACAAATCCGCAATGTAAAATAAAATATAATGTCAGGGAATAATAATATTTTAATTTGGATATTTTACATATTTCTTATTCTATAAACTAAATATAGGTACATTAATGGATACAGATTAGGACAATGAATTATAAAACATAGTGTTTAGATGCAGTCGAATATATAGTAGGTAACCAGTCATTACAAAAAAATAAAACAATATAAACTCTCTATAAAACCTGACCTGATTTCATGTAATATTCTATAAATGAACTCCACCCAAAAAGACACTCATTGTCAAAGCAAAAGTGCTTTGAAAAACAATAAAATAACTCTAAAACAAGGAAAAATGTCTAAATGGAATTGTGAATTTGAAATAATTGGAAGTAGAACTCATTTAGCTTTGTTCTTTTTTGATTTATTCAAAAACTTGTGATGAGCTTTTAGTTTCATTGGATCAATGAATGACAGATCCTTTTGCTGTTTCATAAAAAAATGAATTTGGAATCTTTACCATGAGATGGGCAATTGATGGGTGTGAAATCAATTTTTCCATGATTATATTTTCCAAAGTACTGGCAATATTCCTGATATGGCTCATTCTTGGTAGAAGATAATAGAGTTGTGAAATAATTTGCCTCACAAGATAATAAAAAAAGATCCGGTCTAACTAATTTGGAAGTGGCATATTGCCGTGCCTCGATGAAATCATTGGCCAAATGTTCGTTCCAATACTGCAAATTATTTTTGCAACTATCACATCTTAATAACTTCATCAATCTCTTGGCTAAGTAACCACTAATATACACCAATGTGCACTGCCCAATTCTCGTTCTTCTAGTTGACATGACATGGCTAGGAATTTGAGGAGGAGACATGTGAGAGTTGACAGGTAATTCTTGTTCCATAAGTATAAATGATCTCAAATTATTCAGTGCTCCAGTGGAAAAATCTTCTTCGCAATTTGCATTAGGAGAATGTGCCGACAAGAAATTATTCAATAACATCGCTTTGAATGAAGTTTGAAAATGAGACACATCCGGAGAAACATGTCTCACTCCGTGGCTTCTTACATAACTGAAAAAGTTTTCTAATGCATCCTGATTGAATGATCTCATTAAAATATATTTGAAATTGTACTGGGAAATTAAAATATTGGCTAGTCGTAATAAACACTTGATAGTGAAAATTAAATTCCTAACTGAAGGTACAGAAATAAGTTTCTGTTTATTTGTTGAGAAATATTTCATTGCATTTAAAACTTTGAAAGTATTTCTCCAATATTCTGCATGGGGGGAATTTGGTTTGACAGCACCTTTGAGCGGCTTACCAGATGGACTCAACTGATTGTTTGAATTCAGGCTGTCAAACAACTCATCCAGAAATAGGATGAGCTCGGCAGTATTAGTGGCTTCCTTTTCTAGCTTAACAATATATTTAAAGATTAAAAAACTTTTTATATGATAGAGGTTAGTAAAAATTGAAATATCTTCTAACATTCCCAATTAATTCAAAAAAACCTTTAGAAAAATTGAGTCAAATGAAAAAAGCAAAGATAAAGGAATAGAATTGAACAGTAAGCTTGAAAGACTTTCCAGAATACACTGGTAAAATTCTCAATTTTTTAACTTCATACAGTGGTATCTGTCAAACATATTTGCACAACCTGACCTATGATAACACAAAGTATTTTTCAACGACTCACTATTCACAGAGAGTGAAGTGAAAAAATACAAATGCGTCAGATTTTATTCGAAAGTCATCATTTAATAAAACGACAAAAACTGAACCCTTCCATAACATTAAACATTCAACAATTGCTACAAGTTGTCCATATAACTGTTATAGAGGAAATTTTGTATGATACATTTTCTTAAAGAGCTATTTGTATTCGGGTGTTTTGTTGAACTCGGCTGCGCCTCATTCAACAAATTCGATGCTCATACAAAAAAGTCCTACTTTATAAACTTGTATTATAAATAGCCATTTTTTCATTTATGTCAATTAAAATTGTTCTGTTCATTTGTGTCAGTAAACCTGATCTGAGTAGCTATTGTCAATAGAAATAGACAAATGAATTACAAGAGAGATAAACAGATGTAAATTAGATGCACAGATCAGATTTATTGAAAGAAATGATTATATTTACTCCACAGGGCAATTCTTTTCATCAAGGAACCAACTTGGTTGCTGAATACCTGCATGCAACAGGAAACCTTCATTTTCTTAATTTTGTCTTTGATAACATGTTGGTCAGTGAGTTTTGGACATATCCTCTCTTCTTCAGAAGTATCTAAAAGGTAGAACTGCTCAATATGTTCCCATTTCGCAACCATTTTTCTACCTTCCACAGTGAAATGAAGGTTTTTTGTCAATAAATTGTTTCTTAGGCCTTTAAAAAGATGTGGTACATCATAGAGAGGAAGTTCTCGATTGTTGATGAGGAAACCTAAATATTTCTTCTGAATTCCCTGTCTCATACAATCTTCTTTCGTGTCCTTGAAATGAACCATTAACTGCAGCACAGTTTGGACCACTTTGATCGCAAACTGATGCAACAATATTGAAGCCGGCATCCTGGCAAGCTATAATTGCTTCTCTGATGAGATACTTCAATAGCGGCCACTGGTGAAAAAGAAGCTTATTGGTTGCTTCCACTGCTTGTCTACACCTCTCAGCATGAAAACTAATACATGATCAGCAAGGTCAGGTGATCGCCTAGAACCGCCAGTATCTTCTATTCCTTCAATACAATCATCCCTCCTATTATACTGCACATTACATGCTATGGACATTTCATCAAATACCAGAATACAACATTTTTCAGCGTCAGTCATCTTCAAAATGGATTCTCTCAAGTTATCAATTAACATTTGATTTAAGCCAGGCTGAAATCGAACTTTCATAAGCAGTCTTGTCAAGGTTTTTTTAGAAGGCAAAACAAATATTTTGGACATTAATCTATATCCTCTGCCACTGGCTTGGAAGAGTGATAAGGCTAGTATCTTTTCATCCAAAGTGAATCTTCTTCCTTTGCCTTTATGGTTTGGTTTCTTATTTGGGACTGGATGAAGTAATATGTTGGTTTATTAACATACTTCAATAGATTGACAAAGTTGGGGCCACAAGCCAATTTTTCAGCCGATTCCAATCGTACTTTGTAAGATTTTACATTGCTTTGGAGACGAGCTATTCTATTTCCCCAATTTACAACTTTTTTATACATATGGTGGGCTTTTGGAGTCAACTCACTTTGTCTATTGGCATTAACTTCTTTTTAAATCATGTTTCGCCTATTACTTCCTGGAATAAAAAAAATTTTGGTTATTGAAATTGGATTCTTTATGAACACTTAATAATAAGTAAAATATTTTTTCACTTTCAATAATTTAAAATAGAAAAACTCCATACATGACTTGAACAAACTAGGATATTGGTTAATTTTTTTCATTATTCACAGTATATTACTGCCCAACAATTTTAAAAATCAACTTGATTATATGATTTGCCAGAAGTATGAATGATGTCTTTTTGAAATTATGCTTCATTTTAAAAAGCAAAATACAATTTTCGTAAACTTTTTTTTTAATCAATGTTTTTACATAACCATGTAAACGATAAAAACAAATATAGGTGAAATGAACAAAACTAACAAAACAATATTATTATTTCAACACCCCTCCATAATTATATTGTTTGGGATTGAAAAGTCCAAGTCGTTGTCTTTGATTTTGGAAAGCCGGTCCTGGCAATCCTTTTGTCAAAATATCTGCTTGTTGATCAACGGTGGAAATGTATTTCACAAAATGTTTGATATCTATGTGCTTCGTTCGCTTATGATGTTCTGGATTTTTAGCTATCTGAATGGCACCTTGATTATCTTCAAAAATCACTGTTGGTCTCGGAACAAGAAAACCCATATATTCTATGATATTTTGCAACCATATAGCTTCACAGGTAGCGTTAGTAAGAGCCATATATTCGGCTTCGGTCGATGGTAGAGCTACAGTTGGTTGTTTTTTTGTGACCCACGACACTGTGCAATCATGTACCTTGAACACATATCCTGTAGTAGACTTTCTGTCTATCGTATCACTTGCCCAATCTGATTCCGAAAATCCTACCAAGATCGGCTTGGACTTATCTTTCTTGAAAACTAACTCCAAGTCCAAAGTTCCTTTAGTATACCTCAGAACCCTTTTGAGTCCCCTCCAAGCTATTTCATTTGGACAATTTTGGAATCTACTGTAGAAATTTACTGTAGTACAGAGATCTGGTCGTGATCCCAACATTGCATACATTAAGCATCCGATTAACTGTTTGTACGGTTTTTCGAATGGAATACCATTATCATCCTTTGAAATTTGCATTTTACTGTCTATTGGAGTTGACACTGGATGACAGTCTTGCATATCATATCGTTTCAAAACGTTCATCAAGTATTCTTTTTGGCTAATATGTATTGAATCACCGGCAGCATTCCTTTCAATTTCAGAATTTCCGATTCATCTCTCGAGCACAAAATTATATCGTCCACATAGAGAAGCAGAAAAATAGGTTCATGTTCCCTTAGTTTCGTGTATAAACGGTGATCAAACTCTGATTTTTTAAAGTTCAAATTTATCATGAAACTTTCAAATCGCTCATCTCAGCATCTGGGAGACTGCTTCAGGCCATACAGGGATCTATTGAGTTTAGAAACCAATTGATTCTCTTTCTCAAAACCCTCTGGTTGATGCATATAAATATCTTCTTTAAGAAACCCATTAAAAAATGCTATTTTCACATCTAGTTGATGTAAGAACATATCGTATTGAATGGCCAAAGCCAGAAGTATTCTAATTGTTGTAAGTGTCACTACCGGTGCAAACGTTTCATTATAATCCAAACCTGGTTTCTGTAGAAATCCTCTCGCTACTGGCCGAGCTTTATATTTCGGCTTTGTATTTCCACTTGGTTTCCGTTTGAACACCCATTTAAAACTAATTATAGCAGCATTTTTAGGTGGTTTTACCAATGTCCAAGTTTAATTTTAGGACAGAGAGTTCATTTCTTCTAAAGCAGCATTCCACCATTCAGCTTTGTCAGGGAAATTTTCAATATCATTTATGTCGACAGGAACATCATCAACAAAAGATTGTGCACACAGGTCAAGACATGTGAAATCTTTCAAACACGACAGAGGCTTTCTGTATCGGCAACATTTTGAGTTCTGGAAATCAACGGAATCGGAGTTTTGACTTGTCGCAGATCTTTCCTCTGCTCCGACTGTCACTTTTGACGTTTCTCCCATCAATTCATTTTTATCGAATTTTTCATGTATCATGTATCATGATTTTGAACCAATCAGGTTTTGAACAATTCATCCAATGTTCATCATATCTAACATCAGGTGCCGAAATGATTTTTCTTCTTTTGGAATCCCAAAGATGGTAATCATTGGCAGTATATCCGACCATGAGCATTTTGTTCACTTTGGAATCTATTTTTCCTCGTTTCTCTTTCGGAATCAATGCATAACAAATACAACCAAATACTCGAAGTTTTGATACATCTGGTTTCGTTCCATACCATAGTTCAGCAGGAGTTTTGACTTAAAGACATGACGTTGGGCTCCTATTTATGAAGTAAACAGCTGTTTGTACAGCCTCGCCCCAAAGGAATTTTGGTAATTCTGCTCCAGCTATCATGCATCTCGCTTTTTCCAAAATGGTACGATTCATTCTTTCGGCTAATCCGTTTTGTTCTGGAGTTTGGGGTATAGTATATTCCGTTATAATACCTTTCTCCTCACAAAACCTTTTGAATTCTTGAGATGTGTATTCCCCTCCATTGTCGGGTCGCAAACGAGATATCTTGCTACTGAATTTCGCAGTCACCCAGGCTTCAAATATTTTAAAATACTTCAATACTTCGGACTTCTTCCGTATTATTTATACGACCGTAAAATGAGAGTAATCGTCTATAAATGTGAGGAAGTACATTTTTCCATTCCAGGAGTTTGGAGTAACTGGACCACATACATCACTGTGAATTAGTTCCAGATGCCTACTGCTTCTCGTTCTCTCCTTTCTATGAGACAATTTTGACTGTTTTCCCTCTACACAAGTCTCACATATTTCAGGGCTTTCATCTGGTATCAAATTCATCCCATCGACCATATCTTTATTGAACAACTTCATCAAATATGTTTGGCCTATATGTCCCAAACGTTTGTGCCATATTTCCATATTTGAGGGAACACTGTTTGATGAATAATAACAAGTATCATTCGATCTTTGCCACAAAACCAATTCATATAACCGATCAATCCTTTTGGCTACTGCAACAACCTCATTATTCTCAATAATACGAGCTTCTGCCTTCTCAAAAACGATTTTCTTGCCTGCCATTTCAATGTGGAACGAAAAAAACATTTTTAATATTGTAAATTTTTTTCGTCCCGTTCATCATGGCAAATGCTTTTATCGTTCCAATTTTCGTAGCTACCAGATTTTGTCCTGATTTCGCAACTGAGATTCTAATTGGATTCTCCAAGACTGTCACAGAGGAGAAATATTCTTCGTTGTTGACCAGATGTTCGGTTGAACCAGAATCCAAGTACCATCAAATTGATTTGGGCTCAGCTACATAATCAATTACGAATGCTTGATTGAAAGCAGCGAATGAGACAGGCGAATCCAAAGAATCACTTTCATCATCTGTTTCAATTACAGCCATGTTCGCTCGTCTATAGTTTGGTTTATGGTTTTTCATGTTCGTTTTTCGGAAATGAGCTTGCTTAAGTTTCTTTTTTCTTGAAGAAACATTCTTTCTCTTTATGGCCAATTCTTCTAATATGGTTACATCTATATTTGAAAATTGAATTACTTGAGAACGCTGTGGGACTAGAAGACTTAACTGACTGAACTATTACTGCTTTTCTTCAACTCTTCATCGAGCAATTTTCCTTTGACAAATTCGAGACTGAGTTTATCATTTACAGTCTCGAGAGCAGTAACTAATACTTCGTATTCTTTTGGCAAAGTTAAAAACAGATGGCAGACTAGATCCAATTCTTCCATTTTTGCACCAGCAGCTTTCAATTCTCGTATGATTTTGTCGAACGTCAGAAAATGCTCCTGAAGTGAGTTTCCTTCGTACTTCAATGTTAACAGCTTCCTCCTCAGATATATTTGATTGGTAATTCCTCTACGTTCAAAAGTTGTCTTCAATGTCGACCAGATTTTCCATGAGGACGTCTTATCTTTGATCAAGATGACTATCAGATATACGTTGAATTATGAGCGACTTGCATGTTCGCTCTTTGGCTTTCAGCTTGTTTTTTTTTTCTCCTCGTCTGATTCTGTTTCGAATTTTTGAATCCATGATTCATCGAGACATTCTAGCAGATTCTTGTCTTCTAAAAGGACTTCCATTTATATTTCCAGTTGTCATAATTCAATCCATCGAGTGGTATTCTATACTCGTTATCTGGGCCCATAACCTTTTGAAATTATGCATTATTTTATTGAATTACTTCTGACGAATTCAAAATACAATTTTTATAAACTTTTTTTAATCAATGTTTTTACATAACCATGTAAACGATAAAAATAAATTTAGGTAAAATGAACAAAACTGACAAAACAATATCATTATTTCAACATCTAACTAAACATCTCTTTTGAAAAGGTATAAAAACCAATTAAATGTTTTTCCAAATGGACAAATTTGATAAAAACAACTATGGTTGATTTATATATGCACCAGTAATCAAGAAATGTACCTACATACTTGAAATATGTATGTACGCCTTAAGACAAATAATATATTCCTGATATTTATGATCATTTATCCTTTATTGTAAACTTCTCTTATAGCGAAGCACTCATATCAGTCTCTTTGGGTTCGTTATGAGCAGACATTACTGCATTTCTGTCAATTAGATGTACTTACCTATTCCCAAGGTTAAACGCCTATTATAGCGATCAACATCATACGTCATTGGTGGCGTCTTGGGCAATTCCACAATATTCATAGTTCCAGATGTTGATGGATTCATCATTGAACATGGTTGCTTCAACAATATTTCAGCTTGTAGATCTGAAATGATATAGGTACACTTATTTTCATGTTTATTACAAAAAGGGTATTTTGAGGAGGAACTGAATTGAGAGAATATGCTTTTTGTGCAAAGATCCTAAATCTTGTTGACAAAGTAAGTGCCTAAAACTAAACTTAAATCAATATTAAATACAAGCAATAAAAGTAGAAATGGAACAAAAAGTCGACGCCGAAATTGTTTTAAAATGTCTTATACCTACACCATTATTTTAAGGCCTAGTGATTTATTGAAATCCCATTAGAGACATTGGAATCCATTATAAAACAGGGTCCTGTCACTGCGCTCTGGTGGTCCGTAGCTGCAAAACGGCACAACTTCTTGTCTCCTTCTTAAGAGCATATTCCGAAGTACAGTCAATTTCAGTCTTGGAAAGGCCATAAAATATCCTTTCGAATGATATATCACACTTGGTTTTTACTTAATAATGTAAATAACGTAAATTTTCAATGGAAAAAACCAAGATATCTTTCAATTTGCGTTTTGATCTTTCCAGTACACAAAATGTAATGAAATTTCAAATGTGTGTCATGTTACAGAAACTAGACCATATTGGATTCATTTCGCCTCCCATAAGTTTTTAGAATCATTTTTCCACTTGTAGTTAGAGAGTGTTGAATAACTTATGTTTTTTGAAGTAATATCGATATATCTCCTGAAATAACGTTGATGAACATACATGACCCAACATTTTTTTAATGGCCAAAGTAATCTCTTTTTAACCATGTCATGAAATATGGGATGTTCCATTACAAAAAAACATATTTTTGGTTTGATGCACTTTTCTGGGTAACCTTGTATACTTCAGAATGTTTTCCAAAGATACTCTCTCAAGAAGGAAACATGCTTGCATTCGAAAGAAATTTTGAAGTTGTGCAGTTTAGAAGCTATGAACCACCGGAGTACAGTTGCAGGACCCTGTATATTCATATATTCAATAATATGGTGATATAAAAATAATTCAGGTAAATTGGTCTTACCTTCCAATGCAGCTTTTTTTGTTCTCTTTAGGGGAATGACAGTTTCTTCAGAGACAGCTCTGGAAGATTCTGAAAAATACATGATGCATAATCTCCTAGTTACAACCAACCACTAGTTCAACAAGATATAAGTCACTGCATATACAAATTGTATTTTTATATAACAAGAAGAACAAGACAAAGTGAGAAGTATGGGGCTAGTTAAATTATTTTTTATACTTTAAAATGCAATTTCATGATGTATGTACATAGGTTGCAGGCAACCCATGAAAACATATTAAATTCAGCTTAACTTACCTGGCAAAAGTATCGTTGGGTATGCTTTTGCAATCAATCCTCAATTGGGGAATAGTTTGAAATCATTGGTAAAGTGAGTATCACACACAACATACGTTTTATGGATCTGTTCCAATGATTTCTCCACAAACACTGGATTGTTTACTTGCTCAATCCATATTTTAAATAGATTCTCATCCGATTTTGGAAATCTGTGGCATTTGCTGTGAATATCTTCACAATTGGGAACACAACATTTCTTAACGCGGCGATTGGTTTCCACAATAACAACTTAAAGAAATACTGAAAATTACAGGCGAACACAAACGGAAATCACTCACAATGGCACAAGTACCCACACAGGCGACAGCAAAAGCTTAATAGAACATTTGCAAATAATTTGAAGAATATATAACCTATTTTTATTTACACTAATTGAAAACTTCTCATCAAATGGGCTACCAACTGCATAGAATACACACATTGTCCGGTTGCAATCTGTGGTCACCTGTCACCTGTGCCATGTGTACCAACAGTGTACATAAAGTTGCTTGCTATAGAGAGTCCTTTCTATGTGCGTGTGTTCTGTGAGTTCATCGTTGATCCTCTTGAAGTTAACACCTAATCAGTCAGTTCATCGTTGATCGTCTTGAAATGAACACCTAATCAATCAGTTCGTAGTCTATCGTCTTGAAATTATTACCTAATCAGTCAGTTCGTCTTCTACGTCCTAAAGTTAATATCTAACTTTGAATCAATACTCCTCAAGTATTTCCGAAGTTAATCTTTAGTTATTTAAATATTTTACTCTATTTAACTAGAATCAGTGAATTTCGGTGGAACGTTGGTCATTTATTTTTGTTAAAATTTTTATATCCGTCAACCGATTGCACCCCTACGTGCAACCCTCAAAAGTCAGAGACTTGTGCGAGCTAGGGGAAGACGTAGACCTTACCTTTTAATACGTGTGATGCCATGCACGAGACCGGTGGCAATGCTGAGATTTGAACTCACGCTCTTTGGCTTATGAGGCGAGAACTCAACCCGCACACCACCGCGGCCCATTGGTAGTAGGGTTTCAAGTATCTAACACAACATAAACATTTCGTTTTCAATATCAAGACAATTTTGCAAGTTTTGAAGTATTTGTCACCGTTATTTCATTATTACTATTACATAAGTTTTATCGTTACAAATCTAAAGTATTGTTTCTATAATTTTCTCAATTTGAATCATGCATATGTTATACAACTGGTTTTCTCTGCCGAATAAATAGAAAACACCAATCAACTTCGTTTTCTTGGTAGTATAAGATTTTGAGCTCAATGCTAGTTAATATCGCCCTTACGGCAACTATGTTAAATTCCTCATAAACACCATATAAGTAATTGTTTTCTATACCGATCAGTTCAAGTTTTGCGGTACAGAGGCGTAGCAGGCGTTTAAATGGAAAGTAATACTAAGTTTTGTCTGTATATTTATGACGATTATTAGCTGTGTTAATCTCCCTGTGCTGTTCAGTTCTGTTCAATTAATGAGGGTGTGTTATCCCAACTGAGACTAAATCTATTATTATACTAACGACGAATTCACACGCTGCGGCCAATCCGTGTGATAAAGTAATGTGTAATAGCCCCGTGCTACAATTCGAATTATAGCAGCCACCGACACCACTGATGGTTCGGGCGTTTCCAGCAAATTGGCTGCTGAGAGATACTTTAATTTTTTAACGAATGAAATTTCGGAATTCATTAACAACCTATCAGCGGAAATAACTGAGAGAATGTACTTCCAGCAAGATGGCGCCCCTCCGCATAATTCAAGAATAGCGAGAAATTATCTTCAAAATCGCTTTCAAGAGAGACTTATAACAACCCATGGTCCAGTCAGGTGGCCACCAAGGTCACCTGATCTTTATTCCGTGCGACTTTTTTCTATGGGGGCATCTTAAAAATAGGGTGTATTCCACACAGCCTACAACTCTACATGAGCTAGAAGTAAAAATTCGTAGAGCTTTCCAAGATATCACGCCCCAAATGTTGAGAAACGTTTTACATGAAAATATCACCAGAGTCAATAAATGTATTGACGCTGAGGGAATGCATTTCGAACATTTGTTATGAATTTATTTTATCTTTAATCCTATCAATTTGATTTTTTTTTCGATAAATCTGTTTTTTTGTTATTTGAATAATAATAATTGGATTTTTTGGTATTTCATTTCAAAAAATTACTTTCTATTATATCATTAGAAAGGAATGGTTATGCTGAACAGTACAGGCAAGAAAAAGTTGTATGTTCCTATTTAAGTTATGGACCTACAGAGTATTGTTTTTTTCCCAATTTTTCCAATATTTTTTTTGGCGGCTTTTTATAACGCCGACGAATGAAAATAAAATATCACAGTAGTAGCAACTGTTATCAAGTGACGTATGGTTTCCATAGCCAACTTTTCAATTTTTGGCTTTCATTTTTCTTCCACGGCCTACTCGGTGAATTTCAATAATAATTTTTTTCTGATCTAGTTTCTGGTTAGATACCAACTTGTGATATGTCATTAGAAAGGGAATTGAATGCTGAATAAAGCAAAAAGAAAAAAAAATAGGGTTTCCATTTAAAATAAGAAAGTTGATGTTACTTCCGGTCAGACCGGAAGTTAACTTCGACATGTCAATATGCTCAAATTCTAGCTCTTATGTCATTATATTGACTATTGACGCTCACAAACCTACATCATACAATAACTGAGATTACTTCCGTAGCCACCCGGTATATATATACGGTATATATGTATATATATATATATATATATATATATATATATATATATATATATATATATATATATATATATATATATATATATATATTATATATTATATTATATATATTATTATTATATATTTTCATGGAAGACTTCGAAACCAGGGCTGTAGAAGCATTTGACCACAAGCCTACTTGCTGGTTCAGATACGTTGACGACATTTTCGTCATATGGCCTCATGGTTACGAAATCTTAAACACGTTCTTAGATCACCTAAACGATATCCATCCCAACATGAAATTTACAATGGAGACCGAAATGAACAACTCCCTAGCTTTCCTGGACGTTCTCATCACGAAATCCAATAACTCTTTCACCCACACAGTACACAGGAAACAGACCCACACCAACCGATACCTACACGCAAACTCTCATCACCATCCAGCACAAACAA
This sequence comes from Chrysolina americana, assembly GCA_958502065.1. Taxonomy (NCBI): domain Eukaryota; kingdom Metazoa; phylum Arthropoda; class Insecta; order Coleoptera; family Chrysomelidae; genus Chrysolina; species Chrysolina americana. The sequence continues at coordinate 51,417,024 of OY293413.1, forward strand.
ACTCCGTATTGAACTCCCTGATATACAGATCAATTCAGCTTACCGACAACCAGAATAGACCACAAGAGCTGGACAAACTGAAATCAGCCTTACTTCAAAATGGTTACAACAATTCGCTAATCGACAAGTCAATCCGCCATCAACTGACCCGTCCTCCAAAAACAAATGATCCACTAGAGAGTATTCAGCCACACAAAGCTTTCCTACCATACATCAAAGGTGTGACAGACAAAATCAGTAATATCTTGAGAAAACACGAGATAAAAACAATATTCACGGCCAACAACCAAATATCCAAATTCCTCAGGTCTCCCAAGGACACAATACCAAACGATTCTCAAGGTATATATGAAATACCATGTTCAGACTGCCCGAGAAGTTACATTGGCCAGACTAACAGACGAGTAACTTCCAGAGTCTACGAACACGAACTTGCTGTGCGTCAGGCATCTTCCACTTCCGCACTTTATAAACATCGAGAAGACACAGGTCACAAAATAGACTTCAAAAACACAAAAACAATTTCCACCGAGAAAACTCTGCAAACCAGGATCATCCGAGAAGCCCTTGAGATAGAGAAGCGCCCCAATTGCCTCAACACTCGCGACGACGGACGTAGACTTCCCAATACCTGGAAGCCTCTCATTGCACGCATCAACTCATTTCCTACCAACCCAGTTCCCGCACACAGCTCACTTAGCGCCAACCAAGTTCCCGCACACAGCTCATCTAGCGCCAACTCTGTTCCCGCCCATAGTTCACCTCGCGCCAATACATTGCACACGGCCATTACATCCACGTCCACTATAAATACAGTTCCTCAACCCACAATTCCTCAGTTCTCTCGAAGGAGTAGGCAGATTGAGACCTTAGAGAGAACCAGTGACGAGACATGGGGAGTAGGCAGATTGAGACCCCGACGTCAAGTCACAAAAACCTAACGTAATTATACCTGAGGAGTAGGCAGATTGAGATCTCAGCGTAGAATTACGTTTCAACCATTTATTAATTTTCTTTCTTTTTCAGTTCTTGAAAATGGCTCCAAAATCGGAGCCGAAACGTCGAATTTCAACAAATTCTAGACGCGGTTCAACCCGAACTTTTAGTTTTCAAATATCTGACCGCGGAAACCTATCTGAACACATATATATATGTATATATATATATATATATATATATATATATATATATATATATATATATATATATATAAATATATATATATATATATACAGTGCGGTCCAAAGGTTTGGAATAAATTCATTTTTAGCGTTATTATGTATTTTATGAAAAAATCCTGAAACAGGTCAATTTTTATTGGCAATTTGACAATTTACAGTATGAAAATATTACCCCCTTCTTGCACCCCCTCTGAATTATGAGCCCCCCTCCAAAATTTTAAATGAGAAGGGGGGTCGTGTGGCATCTTGTTCGAAAGGGATTTTCATTATCTGTTCAGCAATACTAAGTTTTTCATATTTGGTGCAACCATAACTGAGAATTTTTTTTATTAAAATTTAAAAATATTGACACTGTAAATTATGTATCCGTTGAAAAAACCTGAAACAGGTCGATTTCTATTCTCAATTTGACAATTTATACTTTCTTATCTGTCTTGCTAAAAAAGTCAGGAAAAAGTCGTTGAAGACACCAAAAAATTATTCACAAAACCCATAAATAATATAATGTCAATCTAGTAGACTACTGTTATTTTGATATTTGTGAGTTGCTGGCAGACGTCAGTGTATTGAAAAATATTATTGTGTGTATTCGATTCATCTATGGCTCATTTATCCGAAACTCAAAGAATAGACATTTTAATTATGCTTGGATGCGGTAATAAAACACGAACTCAAACGGAAGTTTGTGAAATGTTCAATAATTAATACCCTGGTCAACACGTATCACAATCTACAGTTAGCAAAATAGAAACAAAATACCGTGAAACCAGGTCGAAATGCTGCATTGGATGAGGAGAAAAAGTTAGATGTACTGTTAGCGATTGAGGAAAATCCGCATATGACAAGTAGACAACTTGCCGCCGACAATGATGTAAGTAAATCATCGATATCGAGAGCTTTACATAAAGAAAAATACCATCCTTATAAAGTTCAGTTGGTTCAGGAGTTAAATGAGGATGACCCTGATAGAAGGCAACAATTCTGTGAACTGATGATGGATAGAATCGAAGCAGATTTGCAGTTCATAAACAAAATTGTGTTTTCTGATGAAGCTACTTTTTATTTAAATGGAACGGTTAATAGACCAAAACTGTAGATATTGGAGCAGAGAAAATCCTCATTGGATGTGTGAGGCTCACACACAATATCCCAAAAAAGTGAACGTTTGGGCTGGTATCATTAAAAACAAAATTATTGGCCCCTATTATTTTGAAGGCATAATTGGTGAGGTTTATCTAGGTTTTTGGATGAACTTTTTAGTGCCTACATTAAAACGACTTTTTCCCGATGTTAATGATCCAAATGGAATAGATAGATCAATTTGGTATCAACAAGACGGAGCTCCACCGCATTACACACGTATTGTTCGAGATTATTTGACAGAAGTTTTTCCCAATAGGTGGATTGGCAGACGTGGACCGATTGAATGGCCGCCTAGATCCCCCGATTTGACTCCTCTCGATTACTTTTTATGGGGTTATTTAAAATCAAAAGTATATTTCAATAGACCAGCAGACAATATTGCAGATTTAAAAACTAGGATATCGGAAGAAATTAACAACATAACCCCTGAGGTCCTACAAAATGTTCTACGAGAATTCCAAGATCGCCTTGCTTATTGTCAAGAAGTGAATGGTGGTCATTTTGAACATTTAATTTAACTGTAAAACAAATTGAAATATACTTCCTAAACATTATGTTACATTATTTCCTTCAGTCTATCAACATTTGACATATTCAGAATAAATTTTCTCAGTATTGCTGAACAGAGAATGAAAATCCCTTTTGAAAAAGGTGCAACACAACCCCCTTTCTCATTCAAATTTTTTGAGGGGGTGCTCATAATTCAGAAGGGGTGCAAGAAGGGGGTGATATTTTCATACTATAAATTGTCAAATTGAGAATAGAAATCGACCTGTTTCAGGTTGTTTCAACGGATACATCATTTACAGTGTCAATATTTTTAAATTTTAATAAAAAAATTTCTTCGTTATGGTTGCACCAAATATGAAACACTTAGTATTGCTGAACAGATAATGGAAATCCCTTTCGAACAAGATGCCACACGACCCCCCTTCTCATTTAAAATTTTTGAGGGGGTGCTCATAATCTAGAGGGGGTGCAAGAAGGGGGTAATATTTTCATACTGTAAATTGTCAAATTGCCAATAAAAATTGACCTGTTTCAGGATTTTTTCATAAAATACATAATAACGCTAAAAATGAATTTATTCCATACCTTTGGACCGCACTGTATATATATATATATATATATATATATATATATATATATATATAGGAAGGGTAGTCGTTGCTGACTAGTTAGGAATGGAACTAGTAAATAGTGTGGCTATGCAGCAAAATCAAAGAGTACTCTTTTAAGTTTGTCCAAGCTTTCGGAAATTTAATTAATCGTTTCCATCATCAGGGATAATCTTAGTTGAGGGTGTTTGACGCGATGTTATTCAACAAAAGGGGGCACATTGTACAAGATGAATTTCAATATATAACAGGTAAAATTGGAAAGATGTCATAAAAGTTTTGTTAAAATATATATATGAAAATTATACGTTCGGGTTGAACCGCGTCTAGAATTTGTTGAAATTCGACGTTTCGGCTTTCTCAAGATATTACTGATTTTGTCTGTCACACCTTTGATGTATGGTAGGAAAGCTTTGTGTGGCTGAATACTCTCTAGTGGATCATTCGTTTTTGGAGGACGGGTCAGTTGATGGCGGATAGACTTGTCGATAAGCGAATTGTAACCATTTTGAAGTAAGGCTGATTTCAGTTTTTCCAGTTCTTGTGGTCTATTCTGGTTGTCGGTAAGCTGAATTGATCTGTGTATCAGTGAGTTCAATACGGAGTTTGTTTGTGCAGAGTTAACACTCCAGTCAGGTAAATTAAGCGATTAGTCTGCAGCGGAGAATAACAATTTTCCTCCCAAATGTTCCATAGGTTAGAACTAACTCTGTGAATTTTCTCTTCCTGAATAAGTCAATAAAGGTTGACGAAATAAATCACAATATTATTCATAAATATGAATCTCTTTTAACAAAATTTAAAGCTGACATAATTTTTTTGACAAATGAATTGATTTTTATAGAATTTTCTAGTAAACAACGCAGGTCTTTTCAAACCATTTTCCATAAAGTTAAGATTAAAAATATCTCTAAACTGCAAAAATTACAGGAGAGTCAACTTCAAGAAAAGTTAAATACTCAGACAAAGTGGATCAGGAATCTCTCTAATACTGAAATCCCACAAAATATATTAAAGTTTTTATCTCTAGGTCCAAAGTTTAGCATCGAACCCAGTATAGGGAAAGATATTTCTTTAAAAAGTCTATTGGCTGACTACGTCACCTCATAATTTCAGATAATCATAGCAGAAACATTGCAGTTTCCAAATCTACAAATCTCATTACGAATGGTTTTCATAATTCTCAACATAACTTCTCCTATCATGGCTTATATAATCAAACGAAACAATTTTTAAAAAAGAATTCAAACTTAATAATACCAAATTCAGACAAGGGTAATGTAACTGTCGTTATGGACAGAGATCAATACATGACTATGTCTAACGATCTCATAGTGGGTAACGACACTTATATTGAACTTCGCTCGGATCCAACGTCGTCTATTCAATCAAAAGGTAGTAAATTAATAAAGCTAGCACATATGATCGACGAAATCGATGAGGTACAAAAAAAGAAACTAACTTCATATAAATCTATTTCTCCAAAATTTTACTCACTCCCCAAAATTCATAAACCGACTTTGTCTGGTCAACCAATAGTGGCCTCAATAGGAGCTCCCACAGAATCCATTTCATCCTTTCTCACTGACATTTTAACGAAAACATATGACTTTGACAATGATTATTATATAAAAGACTCCTTTCAAGTCAATACACTTTTTAATAAATTTAAACTTTCAAATAATTATGTTCTGGCCAGCCTAGATGTGGTCTCTCTATTTAGCAATGTTTACTTACAGGCGTGTTTAAGTGCCATTGAAAAAAAGTGGAGCGTGATCAGTGGTTACTACAACTTGACTAAAGACACTTTTTTAAATTCAATATCTTTCCTCTTTGAAATTACTTATTTTGCATTCAATGATAAATGTTATAAACAGACTTTTGGTACCCCAATGGGTGCAAAAATTAGCCCTATATTGGCAGCATATGTTATGGATGATTTGTTAGACATGGTCACTCATGTTCTCCCTTTCAATCCACCTTTCCTCAAGAAATATGTAGATGATATTATCATTGCAATTCCATCAGATACCATAGATGATACCTTGTTCATTTTTAACAGCTACGATCCCCACATACAGTTCAACATTGAGAGAGAAAACGAACAGAGCGTTCCGTTCCTGGATACCATGTTTATCGGAACACCAGATAACACCGTACTCATAGATTGGTATAGGAAACCAATGAGCTCTGGACGATATATGAACTACTGGTCGTATCGCAAACAGAGCATGAAAGTCAATCTGATTAAACAAATGAAATCAAGGGTCATCAAGTTATCTGACATTTCCCTTCTCAAAAAAAAATTAGACATAATTTACAATCCTCTTCTCCAAAATTCATATCCTGCTTCCTTTTCAAAAAAGATCTTGTATAATACCTCATCCATTGATGATATAAATTTACAGATTAATAATATTAATGATACACTTTCTCCATCTCCAGTCAATACGCCAGTTGCTGAAGTCACTGGAACGCTTTCCTTTTATGCTTCTTTATCGTTTATTGAAGACATCACCCCTGGACTATCCAGAATTTTTAAATATTTTTCAGAAAATATAAAAATAGCCAATAAAAATGTTTTACCTATCAAGAGATTTTTTTCCAAATTAAAAGACAAGACTCCATGCATAAACTGTTCGGATGTAGTTTATTGTATAGAGTGTCAAAATTGTGAAAAACAATACATTGGACAAACGTCCAGACCACTTAAGGACCGCATTGTGTCACACAAGAGCGACAGTAGACTACACCCGGAGAGATGTGCACTGAGTGGAACATGTCGCTAAGGAAGGACATTGTTTGGATTATAATTCGGTAAAAATATTATCTTCGGAAAAAAACACAGCCAAAAGGCTTTTTTAGAAATGGTTCACATTGCACAAGCGGATAATGCGCTGAATAAAAAAACAGACGTAAATCACTTGAGTGAAATTCACTCTTATTTAATTTTTGCAGATAATAGAAGGTTTGGAGACAATCAACGGATTACTTCATTGAATATTGACTTCACAAATTAAATCAATATAATTCAATTCCTCTGTCAAAATACTGTTCATACAAATATTGCTCCATGTATTCCATTAATGTATTATTGTTAGCATTAGGTCGAGTGTTCATGGTTTCAGGATATGTTTCCTTTGTTGGTTCATCTCATCTGTCACCTATACCATTCAAAAATTGTTTTCACATTCCACATTTCACATTTCATAATATTATTGTTCCATGTAGCTCCATCACAGATCTGTATCATTAGGTTGTAGTGTCATTTGTCACTCCCCGTGGTTAAGATTTCGTGTGGCTCATGCCTCATGTCTCATGTCATTTATCATTTGTCTCATGTCATTTGTCAATTGTCTTGGCTAGTCAGTCCAGTCCAACATAACTCCTCGGCGCGGTTGTTTGCCTCTTCAAGGACAACACGTGCTTTTATATATTTTTAACAATTTTAAATCCATTTCATAATGTATCATCAGTAATGAGTGTGCATCCACGTTACTCTTGTTTGTTATTAATGATGTTTTACTCTCAGTTCTGTCCATATATCATGATTATATTTAACATATACACCATGTAACCTCGAAACAGTGTAAATTATTCCACGTTTTTCGTTGGCGTAATTCTCATAGTTGTCTTTACATATCTGTAGTTTCCCTGAAGATGATAATAAAAAGTTATTGAAAGCTTGGAACAAGTGTATAAGAGTACCCTTATTGGCCTGCTGCATATCCCAAATATTAAAAAACTCATATATACAGTGTGACCCATTTAAGATGGAAGCACCCTTATAAAACTTACATTTTTCAACCGATTGGAATTATTTTTTTTTGTTAGGTAGATATTCAAAAAGTCTATTAGGACACCAAATATCATGAATAAATCTCAATTTCGAGGGCCAACTAATCTAATTTTTCAAGGTCAAAAATCTAAAAAAATTACTAGCGATTTTTTTAGAAAAAATCTGACTACACCACTGGATTCGCGACATTTTCAAATGATTTACATGTAAATTACGTTGGAATGCGAAAATCAATAAAAAAGTTATAAAGGAATGAAATTTAAAAAATATGCCGTTTAATCAATCCACCAATTCATGTTCAGGAATTTTATGAAAATTCTGTATACTCCACTGGATTCAGGATGTCTTGAAATATTACTGATCACAGTTTCATCAAAATCTGTTCGGTAATAAAAAAGTTAAAAAGGAATAAAATTTGAAAAATATGTTGTTCAATGGAATTTTAGCAACGTTCTTACTACACCACTGGATTAGGGGCAATATTCAAGAAAATATTATTCAAATAAAATATGATTAGTTGGCCCTGGAAATTGAGATTTATTCATGATATTTGGTGTCCTAATAGACTTTTTGAATATCTACCTAACAAAAAAAAATCATTCCAATCGGTTGAAAAATGTAAGTTTTATAAGGGTGCTTCCATCTTAAATGGGTCACACTGTATATTGATCTGGAATGTTCCAGAAAGTTCTAGAAGTATCGATAGAGAATGTCTGAGATAGTTCTACCAATTTCTGGCTTTCTCTAGAAAGTTTGAAAATGTCCAAAACTGTTATTATCGAGTTAGGATATTTGAGAGCGTTCTAGAAATTTTTCGAATGATATTGAAAATTCCAAAATGAGTGCAATTTATTATGATCAATTTAGAATGATCGAGAAAATTCTAGAAATTTTCCGAATAATCTGGGAAGTTCCAAAATGAGTGCAATTGATTATGATCGATTCAGAATGTTCGAGAAAGTTCTGGAAAATTCTTGAATGGACTAGAAATTTGCAAAATGTATAAAACGGTTATAATAGAACTGGAATGTTCTAGAAAGTTCTAGAAATATCTGGAACGATCTAGAAAATTCTAGAATATTATGAAAATATTAACATATTTGCCATACAATATTGTAACGTCAGTTCTCAACGTAATATTGAAGAAGCAACGTCGAAAACACGTCTTCTAAACGTATTTTCTAAACGTTGAATCGACGTTGAAATTATCAACCAAAAACGTTTATTTGATCGATGCCACGATGACGATACATTCAAATAACGTACGGGTGCCCATTGGAATGGGGGGTCATGTGTCATATCTTGAAAAGATAATTCGATTCTCTTTTCAACCATCTATACCGGGTGACCACGAGGTGAGGTACACCCCCCAATTTTTCTATAGTTTTGAAGATACAGGTTTCAAATTTGGCACGTCGATATATTACTCAAATACGCATATTTTGACTCCATAACCGAAAATTCACCACTTCCGGTTTAACCGGAAGTGACCCCAAACTTTTTTTTTCAAATGACACCCTGTACAATTTTTTTCATTATCAGGAAGAACACGCAATTTGTGATAACACTGTTCTCCAAAATTGAAAATCGGTTGAAAAATGGCGGAGATACAGTTGATTGTTCAATCGAACAAAGTTGGCCGTGAACATCAAACTCAAATCATCACAACTGACGAACGGCGTCAGCATTTACGAGAGGAAGGTTCGAGGTAAGATACAGCTGAAAATTGAGCTTCCCATGTAATTGCAGCAACCATATTTTCCATCAATTATCAAACATTTCCTCAAAACGGATTAGTACCCATAAAGAAAGGCTCACAACTGCCATTTCTCAAATAGCAACATACTCTTTTCACATTGTTATGTTGAAAGATGATGAATTATCAGATTACTCGAATGAAAAGATTTGAAGAATTCCGAAAGGAACCAGAAATACAATATAAGTGTTCCCAAAATTGAATGTTCTTCAACGAAGGCGGCTTTGAACATAAGAAAGCTAAACAAAAAAGCATATTTTGTCAACAAAGTGACAATTTGTTCTACTCATTCAATACAAGAGAATTGTAACTTGTTGAAAAACATTCCGATGGAGCGAAAATTTACTAGAAATGAAAAAGTAGATTTACTGCTAATTTATGGCGAGTGTAGAAAAAATGCAACTGCGGCTTGCATTCTTTACAGTGAACGATTCCCTCTCAGACAACGCCAACCAAGTAGAAACTATTTCGCACGTTTGGAAAGGCAATTCAGGATAGAACCAGATGACAATGTACATGATCAGGATAGTTTTATTATTGATGCAGAGACGGAAACTAATGTTTTGGCTGTTGATGTAGATCCCACCATATCACTTCGACAAATCGAACATGAATTACCAGTTGGACGAGAATCAGCTCGAAAAATTCTAAAAAAACATGAGTTTAAGCCGTATAAATATCAGATACATCAGCGCCTTTACGAAAATGATCATCAAAGAAGGGTCCAATATTGCAATTGGCTACTTGAGAACCACATAAGGAACCCGAATATGACGAGAAACATTATATTTTCCGACGAATCAAGATTTACGAATCTTGGTATGTTCAATAGAAACAACACCAGATACTGGGCAACTGAAAACCCCAGGCTCATAAGACAAGGGAATTTTCAGGAACGCTTTGGATTCAACGTGTGGATAGGTCTGATAGGAACTCGAATCATTGGGCCCATAATATTTGATGGTATGTTGAATGGGCAACGCTATTTGGGATTTCTACGAAACGAAATAGAAGGATTCATGGAGAATTTACCTCTCGACGTCTACCAAAATATGTCTTTCCAGCAGGATGGTGCACCTCCCCATAATTCCCGAATAGTAACCAGTTACCTAGATGAAACATTCCCAAATCGATGGATTGGCACGAATGGTCCTACAAGATGGCCTCCGAGGTCACCGGACCTCACGCCACTGGATTTTTTCATATGGGGTTACCTGAAGAACAAGGTTTACTCTTCTAGTCCTACATCAAGGGAGGATTTGGAACATCGCCTTAGAGAAGCAATTGCAAGTATTACTCAAGCTCAGTTAAATGGAGTTATGGAAGCAATAGTGAGACGTGCAATTTTGTGCAGAGAACATAATGGAGAACATTTTGAACAGTACTTGTAAATAATTTTTTCATTACTTTGATTTCTGTTAGTGTAGTAAGTGACCCGAACCAATAAACAATTTACTTCATACCTTTTTTTCGTTCAGAAATTAGTTGTATCAAATGTTAGAAATTGGAATAAATATCTAATACATTTTTTTTACTCTGCAGGTATATTCTTATGGTGGATTTATACAGCAGTTCCAATTCATGAGTTTTTAGTCACTAGTAAGAAGTCATAAGAATGTTCGTCAATGGAATATTTATTCCAACAACGATCTTAAAACTGCTGTATGAATCCATCATCAATTACGATTAGCATACGAGTAATGAGAAAAAAGTTCGCTCCATCGCCGTAGAATGTTTTTCGACAACTCACAATGTTCCATTATTCAGAATGTACCGCAAATTTTCACTATTTTTTTTTAAATATGAATTTTTGTTTAGCTTTCGTAGGTTCAAGCCGCCTATGTTTAAGAATAGTCAATTTTGAGAACACTCATAATGAAACATTCCGTATCTTCGATTCCTTTCGGAATTCGTCAAATCTTTTCATTCGAGTAATCTGATAAATCATCATCTTTCAACATAACAATGTGAAAAGAGTATGTTGCTATTTGAGGAAATGGCAGTTGTGAGCCTTTCTTTATGGGTACTAATCCGTTTTGAGGAAATGTTTGATAATTGATGAGAAATATGGTTGCTGCAATTACATGGGAAGCTCAATTTTCAGCTGTATCTTACCTCGAACCTTCCTCTCGTAAATGCTGACGCCGTTCGTCAGTTGTGATGATTTGAGTTTGATGTTCACGGCCAACTTTGTTCGATTGAACAATCAACTGTATCTCCGCCAATTTTCAACCGATTTTCAATTTTGGAGAACAGTGTTATCACAAATTGCGTGTTCTTCCTGATAATGAAAAAAATTGTACAGGGTGTCATTTGAAAAAAAAAGTTTGGGGTCACTTCCGGTTAAACCGGAAGTGGTGAATTTTCGGTTATGGAGTCAAAATATGCGTATTTGAGTAATATATCGACGTGCCAAATTTGAAACCTGTATCTTCAAAACTATAGAAAAATTGGGGGGCGTACCTCACCTCGTGGTCACCCGGTATATTGTAGATTTTCTTCAATACGTTTTTTTACAATATGCATTTGAAATGTCAGAATAGTGCGGATCTGGCGGTCCGAATCCCTTTTCTCATCTGATCACTAAACTTTTAAATGGTTTGATATAAAATAACGGGATATATTTTTTTTTATAAAACGGAATTCTAAAATTTTGAGATTTTTTTATGAAACGGAATTCTAGAAATGTTGAGATGGTTGAAAAGAGAATTGAATTATGTTTTCAATGATGTGACACATGACCCCCCCATGCTATTTATTTTTTTTTAGTTTATGTACTCCCCCGCGCCATCTGTCGAGCAATCATAATGTGTAACAGTGTGAAACTCACCCAGTTTTTTTTCAAGTCTGTACGTCAAATCTTTCATAATTCAACAGAGGGCGGACTATTGAAAGCCGCACTGTATAATCGTTTGTCAATATTGGTTCAATAATTGTCAATCAATCAATGTTGATGAAACAGTTTGCAATTTGAATAATAACATGAAAGTAGTCTAGCTATACCACTTTCAGGACCGTCTAGACTGTCCTGAGACTGGTATAGCTTTTACGGCCGAGCGCACCGCCATCGACCCATCCTGGTGCCGCCTGTGTCGATTCCGTGGTTGGCTTAAGGGGCACGGTAGGCTAGCCCGCCGCTGGATGTTTACAATACTTGGCTCAACGGAAGCCGGTCAGCGTGGGTCATCAAAGAGAAATTGGCTATGTTGAATGTTCATTCAAGTCGCCTTTGTTTGTTAGCTGATAAGGATTCGTGGGAAGGCGAAAGGGCTAAAATTCGCAGTAAAACTGCGTCACACCTGTTCCGACTGTTGATAATAACCAGAATGTTCTCGGAATTGACCATGGTTATCGCTGGCAAAGGAGCACAGAAGTTCGCTATATAGATTGGTTACGATCTCACTTTAATGCATGTTAAAATTTATTGTCTTTGTCTTCGGGGAGAAAGCATAATGATAGCCGCTGGTAGTGATCGTGATCGTATGGGTGGGGGCCTGTGGAAATGAGCGCGTATTGGTTTGCGGTAAGTGCAGTAGGCGGAATGTAGAATGACCATGTATAATGTATGGTGCGTTAATGATTTATGGCTGGCAGACAGCTCTGCGGTTGGTTTGCGGCAAGTGGGGGACGGAGTGTGGAATGCCCATGTATAGATGCACGGGGCGTGCGTTGATGATTTACGGTTGGCAGAACTCTGCGATTGGAGAAACGGAAGAAATGGCTTGATGCGGAGTGTTGTATAGATTGAATGGAGAGTGGCGTGGCGGGATTGCATGAAACCTGAAGTGAGTGCAGGGCATGGGGAGCCAATGACAGAAAAAAAATGCTTTGGCGTGGAGTGCAAGAATTCCGACAAAGATATTTAATTTGTGAATGGAAGCCGTACTGACAAAGATATGAAGATGTCATACATGTCTTTCGGGTAGGAGTTGGGCGTCATCGGCGTTATCAGTACTTGGGACACAACAGGCGTTGTTTGAGCGGTCACCACCACTTGAGCTGTCAACGATGCTAGTGCCATCAGGTCTGTTTTTTTGAAGTTTCATTGTGAAAGACCCTCCTCAGTTTGTATGCAGTTGCATTCGGTGGAATTTCGGCAAATATCCATCGTTCATCAGAGCTTGAACCATCCTTGTTCAATTGGTGGTGGACTGATTCTTCTCCTTCGAAAGAATACACGAGGACTCTACTTGCCTCGTAAGGTGGGCTGATGTACAGCACGTTTGACAAAACAGTTATCAAAAATATATAGCCTGTCGAGAAGGCGGCGGTTCTAAATACACTGATGAATATAGCGAATGTCACAGAAATGTATGAGAAAAAATGCACACACTCACAATATTCATCAGTGTACTAAGTACTTTTTTTGTTCGAGAGGCTTATCATGATTGTGGGGGAGGAAACTACGTGTCGAATCCCTCAATCATGAAATAACTTAGAAAATTTTACACACACACCCACACCATTTTGAAAATTTGTTTCAATTTGAGGTAAAAAACGTCTTATATTTTCGTTTAAAACTGAGGTTGAAAAATTATATTGACTCGCTGCCTCTTTCTCTCAACCATTCAATCATTGAAATATTCAACAACTTCCATTTTATACATCTACTAGCAGCGAAACGCGGCATTGCTCGGGTTAAGATACATCGCATGTTTAACGATTCTAGATCATTCTAGGAATTTCTAGAACTGTCTCGAACCTTTAAAATCGCTTGTAATAAATTGCACTCATTTCAGAATTTTCGTAGCATTCTAAATCGATCATAATCAATCGCATTCATTTTGGAACTTTCCAGATCATTCGGAAAATTTCTAGAACTCTCTCGATAATTCTGAATCGATCATAAAAAATTGCACTCATTTTGGAACTTTTCAGATTATTTGGGAAATTTTTAGAACATTCACGAACATTCTAACTCGATAATGACAGTTTTGGACATTTTAGAATTTTCTAGATAGAGCCAGAAATTTGTAGAACTTTCTCAAATATTCTATATCGATTATATCGATTATAATAATTTGCACTCATTCTAAAATTTTCTAGATGGTTCCAGATATTTCTAGAATTTTCTAGAACATTCCAGATCAATTATAACCATTTTACTCATTTTGGAACTTTCCAGATCATTCGGGAAATTTCTAGAACGTTCTCGAACATTCTAACTCGATAATAACAGTTTTGGACATTTTGGAACTTTCTAGATGGAGCCAGAAATATGTATTAGTTTCTCAAACATTCTACATCGATTATAATAATTTGAACTCATTCTAGAATTCTCTAGATCGTTCCAGATATTTCTCGAACTTTCTAGAACATTCCACATCTATTATATCCGTTTTATTCAGTTTGCAAATTTCTAGTCCATTCAAGAATTTTCTAGAACTTTCTCGAACATTCTGAATCGATCATAATCAATTGCACTCATTTTGGAACTTCCACTTTCTAGATAAAGCGAGAAATTGGAAGAACTTTCTGAGACATTCTCTATCGATTTTAATAGTTTGCACTCATTCTAGAATTTTCTAAATCGTTCCAGATACTTCTAGAACCTTCTGGACATATGGACATATATATATATATATATATATATATATATATATATATATATATATATATGTATATATATATATATATATATATATGAAAACTAAAAATTCGGGTTGAACCGCGTCTAGAATTTGTTGAAATTCGACGTTTCGGCTCCGATTTTGGAGCCATTTTCAAGAACTGAAAAAGAAAGATAATTAATAAATGGTTGAAACGTAATTCTACGCTGAGGTCTCAATCTGCCTACTCCTCAGGTATAATTACGTTAGGTTTTTGTGACTTGACGTCGGGGTCTCAATCTGCCTACTCCCCATGTCTCGTCACTGGTTCTCTCTAAGGTCTCAATCTGCCTACTCCTTCGAGAGAACTGAGGAATTGTGGGTTGAGGAACTGTATTTATAGTGGGCGTGGCTGTAATGGCCGTGTGCAATGTATTGGCGCGAGGTGAACTATGGGCGGGAACTGAGTTGGCGTTAGATGAGCTGTGTGCGGGAACTTGGTTGGCGCTAAGTGAGCTGTGTGCGGGAACTGGGTTGGTGGGAAATGAGTTGATGCATGCAATGAGAGGCTTCCAGGTATTGGGAAGTCTACGTCCGTTGTCGCGAGTGTTGAGGCAATTGGGGCGCTTCTCTATCTCAAGGGCTTCTCGGATGATCCTGGTTTGCAGAGTTTTCTCGGTGGAAATTGTTTTTGTGTTTTTGAAGTCTATTTTGTGACCTGTGTCTTCTCGATGTTTATAAAGTGCGGAAGTGGAAGATGCCTGACGCACAGCAAGTTCGTGTTCGTAGACTCTGGAAGTTACTCGTCTGTTAGTCTGGCCAATATAACTTCTCGGGCAGTCTGAACATGGTATTTCATATATACCTTGAGAATCGTTTGGTATTGTGTCCTAGGGAGATCCGAGGAATTTGGATATTTGGTTGTTGGCCGTAAATATTGTTTTTATCTCGTGTTTTCTCAAGATATTACTGATTTTGTCTGTCACACCTTTGATGTATGGTAGGAAAGCTTTGTGTGGCTGAATACTCTCTAGTGGATCATTTGTTTTTGTAGGACGGGTCAGTTGATGGCGGATAGACTTGTCGATTAGCGAATTGTTGTAACCATTTTGAAGTAAGGCTGATTTTAGTTTGTCCAGCTCTTGTGGTCTATTCTGGTTGTCGGTAAGCTGAATTGATCTGTATATCAGGGAGTTCAATACGGAGTTTTTTTGTGCTGGATGGTGATGAGAGTTTGCGTGTAGGTATCGGTTGGTGTGGGTCTGTTTCCTGTGTACTGTGTGGGTGAAAGAGTTATTGGATTTCGTGATGAGAACGTCCAGGAAAGCTAGGGAGTTGTTCATTTCGGTCTCCATTGTAAATTTCATGTTGGGATGGATATCGTTTAGGTGATCTAAGAACGTGTTCAAGATTTCGTAACCATGAGGCCATATGACGAAAATGTCGTCAACGTATCTGAACCAGCAAGTAGGCTTGTGGTCAAATGCTTCTACAGCCCTGGTTTCGAAGTCTTCCATGAAAAGGTTTGCAAGGACTGGAGAAAGGAGGGAACCCATGGGAGCACCTTTCACTTGTTTGTAGTAAGTTCCTTGGAAGAGGAAGTACGTGTTGTTCATACAGTGACTGATGAGGTCCAGGATGTCTTTTGGAATTCTGTGTTTCGTTTGAAGGATTTCTAGCGTGTCCGTTAGGGGAATATTATATATATATATATATATATATATATATATATATATATATATATATATATATATATATATATATATATATATATATATATTATATATGATATATATGGGTGCCAAATTGAAACAGAAGATTCCCCTCGAAAAATAGATATGACTTTCCTAATATTTTTTTTCTCAAATGTCTTTCATTGCAGAGATACAGGGTGTTGAATATGAAAAATTACAAGTAATTTATATTCATAACTTCCACAGTTAAGAAAACTTTTCTAAAAAAATTTAAGTAATGTTTGTGTTCAATAGGTGCTTCATTTTGAAAAAGAAACCACATTTTCAGTTGTTACCAGTGGCGTACAAGAAGGGCATCATGCTTCCTTTTCTGCCCTATTTTTTACGCCACTGGTGAAATCAAAAAATTCAATAATTTTTTGCATTCCTCTTTCAATTTTGAGTAATAAATGTATAATTGTTGGATTCCAGAAGAATCAACCGTTATCAAGATAATTGCGCTTTTATGAATACAAACATAACTATAGTAAAGAAAAAAATGTTCGGCTGAAGTGACTTTTACAATCCTAACTACTGGTTAAACTTAAAACTGGATATTTTACCAAAAAAAAATCAATGACATTTCCACATGCATTTCTCTTGCAGAGGTACAGGGTGTTAAAACTGAAAAATAAATAAAAAGGCATTTTTCTCGCCACTTTCATAGTTACAAAAAAAAACAATTAAATTTGAAAGTGTATTTTTTTTTTTGTTGTATATCGAGATGTTATTTGGACCAGTAATTGGGACTGTAAAATTGATTTCTGCCAAACAAATTTTTCATTACTAGTACCTATGTTTGTATTCATAAAATCGCAATTATTCAAAAAACGGTTAGTTTTTCCGGATTCAAACAAGTATACAGTTTTTACTAAAAATTGAATGAGGAATGCGAAAAATGCATAATTTTTCTGATTTTACCAGGGGTGTAAAAAAAAGGGACAAAAGGGACAATGATGCCCTTCTTGTACACCACTGGTAAAAACCGAAAATATGTTTTCTTTTTCAAAAAGAAGCAACTACTGAACAAACACATTCTTTGAAATTTTATTGAAAAATTTTGGAAACTGTGGAAGTTATGAATAAAAATTACTTTTAATTTTTCATGTTCAACATCGTGTATCTCTACAACGAACTACATTTGAGGAAAGAAATATCTGGAAAGTCCTATGAATCTTCTGTTACAATTTGGCACAATAGTTTCGGGTCACCCTGTATATATATATATATATATATATATATATATATATATATATATATATATATATATATATATATATATTTATATATATATATATATATATATATATATATATATATATATATATATTTATATATATATATATATATATATATATATATATATATATATATATATATATATATATATATAGTATGTATAGTTATATAGTTATGTAGGTATGCCTTCCCGTGGGAATAGCTGAACTAAGCATTGCTGCCTATGCAGATTTCCAGGAACACGTCGAGACGGTGTTGTATTCAACTTCGGTTCATGGGAACGAAGAAACATTTAGAATAGACATAGATTTCGAGCAATAAATATCTCATTGTATTATTTGTTGTTAATTAAAGTGTTTGAGTAAAATAATTTTTTTAAAAATGAGTTCCGTGATCGGAAAACATAAAGTGGCGCAGTCGGTAGGATTTTGAACGGATATTCGTTGTGAATAATCCGTCAGTTCCAACTGTTAATTCAAGAGAACCTCCGTTTCTGGACAGTCCCTCTGGGTAGCAGATCAAGCAGAAGCCAAAGAAGTAAAGAAGAAAAGAAATGAAAACAGGCATCTCAGTGATACTAATGTTAGTTGCTTTTCCTTGTATCTTGTATATGTCATTCTCCTCTAGTCCTGATTCATCTCCCGAAAACAGTGATTGTGAGTTAATTTTTAGTGAACAAAATTCGCCGAAACCTAATTCGATTTTCGAAAATAGTTCTCGCGAATCAATAGAATTAGAAGCACTTCTTTCGAAGCTATCAATAAGTAGAAATATCAAAATACTAGTTCCAAAATTTGAATCAAAACTTTTGGAAATCGTTCCAAAATTTGACGGCAATCATTTGGAACTTTCATCATTTTTAGAAACAGCAAATTCAATTATTACTACATACTGGGACCCAACACCCGAAAATATCAGTTGTATCCAAAATATTACAATAATTTATGGAATTTATTCAAAATTGATAGGTCAAGCTCGCGAAGTTTATAGCATTGATTTGCATTGATAAAGATTGGCTATCAGTCAAAAATGCTCTAATCGCACATTATGCCGACCAAAGAGACAAAAATGGATTATTGTTTGATTTAGATCAATTGAGACAAAATTTTAATGAACCATCATTACAATTTTATACAAGGGTTATGTCAAATTTAAGTGCTCTTCATAACTATGTAGATACACATGAAAATGTAGTTGCGACTAAAACGGTGAAGAAAACCTTTTACAATTCTCATGCTCTTGAAATATTCTTAGCCGGACTGAAAGAACCTTTAGGATCAACTATTCGTGCTATGAAACTATCAACTATGGCAGAAGCTAGGCAATATATTATTTCCGAAAATAATATTCGTCATCTCCAAAAACCGAATAACAGTGATCAATCGAAAATCAGGCCACCTCAAAGACCCAATCACCCAAATCAATTGTCCAATTTTCGCCAATACGCAACTCCGAACCCCAATTTTCAGAATTTCAAACCCCAAATGCATAATCCCTCATTTCCACGCGGCCCAATAAATATTCAGCCGATACCGGCAGAACCCCAAAAATTCTTCACAAATCGTCAAGTATTTGGCAATCCAAGAGGCTCAACCAACGTTTGGAGACCAAATAACCAAAACAATTTCAATCGCCCCAAGCCAACAACTATGACTGGCATTTCACAAGCACCCACTTCTCGTCAACCCAATACTAGACCAAATCAAAACGCCAATCGACCAAATTCCATTGCAGAAGAACTTTACAATTTTGATAATCCCCATTATCAGGAAGAATCAATACCCTTCCAAAATGAATATTACTCCCAAAATGATTTTTGTCACCAAAATCAACCCTGTTCCTCCAATGAATTTGATTTTTACGAAAATATGAACTATGACCAAGTCCAACCTGAATATGTCGATAATCAATATCCAATCGATATCGAAATCGATCAAAGTTCCTCACAGGACCAAAATTTTCAGGAAATCGACCATCACGAAAAAATTTCATAGAAATACATTTTATTTACGATCGAAAGGACCTCCCATACATTCAAATTTCAGATCCACCCCTGAAACTTTTGATTGACACTGGAGCGACTAAAAGCTTTTTGAATCCCGAAATTGCCGAGAATTATTTTCCCGATTTTATCAGAAAGGAACCGTTTACAATCAGCTCAATATTTCAGACCACTTCGAACGATTTTTGCGCTGAAATACCAGCCTTTCAGGAATTGCACACTAAGAAAACTATAAAATTTTATTTGGTAAAATTTTATCACTTCTTTGATGGATTGATGGGTTATGATACATTGAAAAACTTAGATGTTCAATTAGATTTGAAAAATTCAAGTTTAAAAACACCTGAATCAGAGCTTACTCTGGCGCACTATGAAAGCAAAAAGAAATTACTCTTTTATGCTCGTATAGAACCATTTACAATCGAATCAATCAAAATTCCTGTAACAATACCCAACGGTGACATCACGATTATCGAAACAAAATTATTTGAATGCCGAATTCGCGAAGGTTTGACAACCTCTCGAAACGGCTATGCCCCTGTCGAAATTCGGAATGATACAGGTGAAATACAAGAGATTTACCTTTATGAACCTGTCCCTGTGAAAACTTTTCAACCCGACCAATTCGAATTGTACCATGCTTCAATCGATCATAACACCCCTTCGAATATATTCAAATCAGACATCACACAACTTATACGAACTCAACACATGAATTCTGAAGACAGACACCACGTTGAGAAATTGTGCATATCATTTTCAGACATATTTCACAGCGAAAATTCAAAGATGACTTTCACGAACCAAGTGAAACACAAAATTAGGACCACCGATGAAGTCCCAATTTTTACAAAATCTTATCGCTATCCGTTTATTCATAAACCGGAAGTCGAAAAACAAATTGATGATATGCTTCGTCAAGACATTATTCGACCAAGCGATTCACCTTGGTCCTCGCCAATTTGGATAGTTCCAAAGAAGGCGGATGCCTCTGGCAAGAAGAAATGGCGTATAGTAGTGGACTACAGAAAAATCAACGAGAAAACCATCGATGATCGATATCCGATTCCAAATATATCGGACATCCTTGACAAATTGGGTTGATGTATGTACTTTTCTACCATTGATTTGGCAAGTGGGTTCCATCAGATCGAGATGTACCCTGATGATGTAAAGAAAACGTAGAGAACGGCCACTACGAGTACTTTCGCATGCCGTTTGGTTTGAAAGGAGCTCCAGCTACTTTTTAGAGAGTAATGGACAACGTCTTGAAAGACAAAATCTGTTTCGTCTACATGGACGACATCATCGTTTTTTTCACTTCGCTACAAGAGCACATGGTCAACCTAAAAAGAGTGTTTCAGAAACTGCGCAAGAGCAATCTGAAAGTCCAACTCGACAAATCAGAATTCCTGAAAAAGGAAGTTTCCTTTCTGGGACATCTGAAAACAACAGAGGGAATAAAATCAAATCCCGACAAAAGAAATAAAAGGATTTCTTGGTCTTCTGGGCTACTATCGAAAATTCATAAATAACTTTGCCAAAATCACCAAACCCTTTACAAGTTGACTGAAGAAAGGAGCAAAAATCGATATAACTGACCCCACCTACATCAAGACATTTGACGACTGCAAAACCTTACTATCGAACGACCCGATTTTGCAGTAACCCGATTTTACAAAAGAGTTCAATTTGACACAGACGCCAGTAACGTAGCGTTAGGTGCTATATTGTCCCAGGGCCCCCCAGGACGTGATAAACCAATCGCCTACGCATCACGAACCCTCTCCAATGCCGAACAAAATTATTCGACTATCGAGAAGGAACTTTTTGCAATCGTCTGGGCAACCAAATATTTTAGACCCTATCTTTTCGGCCGAAAATTCAAAATTTTTACGGATCACAAACCCCTTCAGTGGTTGATGCCTCTAAAAGAACCCAATTCACGATTGGTTCGCTGGAGACTGAAACTTGAAGAGTTTGATTACCAAATTATTTACAAAAAAGGGAAAATCAATACGAACGCTGACGCCCTTACTAGAATCGAACTCTACCCTAATGAAACTGTTAGACAGACTGATGAACTCTCCATATTGAGACATATGCAGGAATTTAACGAAAACCCTGTCCTAGACAATGAAAGACCATCCACAAGCAGAGATCCAGAAAATAACACACCTGAAAATATTCAAAATCAGGATAACGAATCGAACGCTGGACAAATTGACCACAATGACAATGACGAAAATGAAACGGTTCACACAAGTGCAGAAGACCCAATATTGAACATCCACATCACAGACAAACCAATCAATAACTTTTTGTGCCAATTAATGATAATTAAAGTTGATCGAAACCCTCGAATGGAAACCAAAAAACTATTTAGGAAATCAGTATGTCGTACTCGATGGTATCTATATGTTACCAACGAATCATTTCAAGCCCAAATTATTGAACATCTGAAAGAATTTGGTGTTCCAAAACGAACTACGTCTCTTACTTCCAAAATGATACCGAAGAAGTACTCTATAAAGATATGTGCAGGTTCATACCACAAAGTTGTTGAATATTTCAATGATTGAATGGTTGAGAGAAAGAGGCAGCGAGTTAATATAATTTTCCAACCTCAGTTCTAAAGGAAAATATAAGACGAGTTTTACCTCAAATTGAAACAAATTTTCAAAATGGTGTGGGTGTGTGCGTAAATTTTTTTAAGTCATATCATGATTGAGGGATTCGGCACGTAGTTTCCTCTCCCCCAATCATGATAAGCCTCTCGAACAAAAAAAGTACTTAGTACACACACTGATGAATATTGCGTGTGTGTGTATTATTTCTCATACATTTCAGTGACATTCGCAATATTCATCAGTGTACTCAGAACCGCCGCCTTGTCGACAGGCTATATATTTTTGACAACTGTTTTGTCAAACGTGCTGTACATCAGCCCACCTTACGAGGCAAGTGGAGTCCTCGTGTCTTTTTTCGAAGGGGAAGAATCAATCCACCACCAATTGAACAAGGATGGTTCAAGCTCTGATGAACGATGGACCGAATGCAACTGCATACAAACTAAGGAGGGTCTTTCGCAACGAAACTTCAAAAAACAGACCTGATGGCACTAGCATCGTTGACAGCTCAAGTGGTGGTGACCGCTCAAACGACGCCTGCTGTGTCCCAAGTACTGATGACGCCGACGACGCCCAACTCCTGCCCGAAAGACATCTATGATATCTTAATATCTTTGTCAGTACGGCTTCCATTCACAAATGAAATATCTTTGTCGGAATACTTGCACTCCACACCAAATGATATTGAAAATTTCAAAATGAGTGCAATTTATTATGATCGATTTAGAATGATCGAGAAAATTCTGGAAATTTTCTGAATGATCTGGGAAGTTCCAAAATGAGTGCAATTGATTATGATCGATTCAGAATGTTCGAGAAAGATCTGGAAAATTCTTGAATGGACTAGAAATTTGCAAAATGTATAAAACGGTTATAATAGATCTGGAATGATCTAGAAATATCTGGAACGATCTAGAAAATTCTAGAATGAGTGCAAAGTATTATAATCGATGTAGCATGTTTGAGAAACTTCTACATATTTCTGTCTCCATCTAGAAATTTCCAAAATGTCCAAAACTGTTATTATCGAGTTAGAATGTTGGAGAACGTTCTAGAAATTTCCCGAATGATCTGGAAAGTTCCAAAATGAGTAAAATGGTTAAAATTGATCTGGAATGTTCTAGAAAGTTCTAGAAATATCTGGAACGATCTAGAAAATTTTAGAATGAGTGCAAATTAAATAAATCGATATAATCGATATAGAATATTTGAGAAAGTTCTACAAATTTCTGGCTCCATCTAGAAAATTCTAAAATGTCCAAAACTGTTATTATCGAGTTAGAATGTTCGAGAATGTTCTAGAAATTTCCCAAATGATCTGAAAAGTTCCAAATTGAGTGCAATTTATTATGATTGATTCAGAATTATCGAGAGAGTTCTAGAAATTTTCCGAATGATCTGGAAAGTTCCAAAATGAATGCGATTGATTATGATCGATTTAGAATGCTATGAAAATTCTGAAATGAGTGCAACTTATTATAAGCGATTTTAAAGGTTCGAGAAATTTCTAGAATGATCTAGAATCGTTAAACATGCAATGTATCTTAACCCGAGCAATGCCGGGTTTCGCTGCTAGTAGATGTATAAAATGGAAGTTGTTGAATATTTCAATGATTGAATGGTTGAGAGAAAGAGGCAGCGAGTCAATATAATTTTTCAACCTCAGTTTTAAAGGAAAATATAAGACGTTTTTTACCTCAAATTCAAACAAATTTTCAATATGGTGTGGGTGTGTGCGTAAAATTTTACAAGTCATATCATTATTGAGGGATTCGGCACGTAGTTTCCTCCCCCCCAATCATGATAAGCCTCTCGAACAAACCAAGTACTTAGTACACTGATGAATATTGTGTGTGTGTGTATTTTTTCACAAACATTTCAGTGACATTCGCAATGTTCATCAGTGTACTCAGAACCGCCGCCTTGTCGACAGGCCATATATTTTTGACAACTGTTTTGTCAAACGTGCTGTACATCAGCCCACCTTACGAGTCAAGTGGAGTCCTCGTATCTTTTTTCGAAGGAGAAGAATCAATCCACCACCAATTGAACAAGGATGGTTCAAGCTCTGATGAACGATGGATATTTGCCGAAATTCCATCGAATGCAACTGCATACAAACTGAGGAGGGTCTTTCGCAATGAAACTTCAAAAAAACAGACCTGATAGCACTAGCATCGTTGACAGCTCAAGTGATGGTGACCGCTCAAACGACGCCTGCTGTGTCCCAAGTACTGATGACGCCGACGACGCCCAACTCCTACCCGAAAGACATCTATGACATCTTCATATTTTTGTCAGTACGGCGTCCATTCCCAAATTAAATATCTTTGTCGGAATTCTTACACTCCACACCAAAGCATTTTTTTTCTGCCATTGGCTCCCCATGCCCTGCACTCACTTCAGGTTTCATGCAATCCCGCCACGCCACTCCCCATTCAATCTAAACAACACGCCGCATCAAGCCCCTTCTTCCGTTTCTCCAATCGCAGAGTTCTGCCAACCGTAAATCATCAACGCACGCCCCGTGCATCTATACATGGGCATTTCACACTCCGTCCCTCACTTGCCGCAAACCAATCGCAGAGCTGTCTGCCAGCCATAAATCATTAACGCACGCCCTGTTCATGATATATGGTCATTCTACATTCCGCCTACTGCACGTACCGCAAACCAATACGCGCTCATTTCTACAGGCCCACACCCATACGATCACGATCACTGCCAGCATGCTTTCTTCCTCGAAGACAAAGACAATTAATATTTACATGCATTAATATGAGATGGTAACCAATCTATATAGCGAACTTCTGTGCTCCTTCCCAGCGATAACCATGGTCAATTCCGAGAACATTCTGGTTATTGTCAACAGTCGGAACAGGTGCAGACATCTGTGACGCAGTTTTACTACGAATTTTAGCCCTTTCGCCTCCCCACGAATCCTTATCAGCTAACAAACAAACAATGGCGACTTGAATGAACATTCAACATAGCCAATTTCTCTTTGATGACCCACGCTGACCGGCTTCCGTTGAGCCAAGTAGTGTAAACATCCAGCGGCGGGCTAGCCTACCGTGCCCCTTACTCCAACCACGGAATCGACACAGGCGGCACCAGGATGGGTCGATGGTGGTGCGCTCGGCTGTAAAAGCTATACCAGTCTCAGGAAAGTGTTATAGCTACACTACTTTCATGTTATTATTCAAATTGCAAACTGTTTCAACAACATTGATTGATTGACAATTATTTAACCAATATTGACACAAGATTATACAGTGCGTATTTCAATAGTCCCCCTCTGTTGAATTTTGAAAGATTTAACGTACAGACTTGAAAAAAAAACTGTTTGGGTGAGTTTCACCGATACTACTTTTTCAAATAAAACACATTATGATTGCTCGACAGATGGCGCGGGGGAGTACATAAACTAAAAAAATATAAATAGCATGCGGGTCATGTGTCACATCATTGAAAACATAATTCAATTCTCTTTTCAACCATCTCAACATTTTTAGAATTCCGTTTCATAAAAAAATCTCAAAATTTTAGAATTACGTTTTATAAAAAAAAAGTATGTCCCGTTGTTTTAGATCAAACCATTTAAAAGTATAGTGATCAGGTGAGAAAAGGGATTCGGACCGCCAGATCCGCACTTATTCTGACATTTCAAATGCATATTGTAAAAAAGTTTATTGAAGAAAATCTACAATATATAGATGGTTGAGAAGAGAATCGAATGATCATTTCAATATATGACAAATGACACACCCATCCCAATGGGCACCCGTACGTTATTTGAACGTATCATCAACATGGCATCGATCAAATAAACGTTTTTGGTTGATAATTCCAACGTCGATTCAACGTTTAGAAAACACGTTTAGAAGACGTGTTTTAGACGTTGCTTCTTCAACATTACGATGAGAACTGACTGTTGTATGGCAAATACGTTAATATATTCATTCATAATATACGTTTCTCAAACGTTATTTCAATTGATTAATTGAAAAAAATCAATGTTTATCGAATACGTTTTATGCTGAACGTATCAATATTTATAATACGTTTCTTGATCTTCATTCCCAAACGTGTATGATACGTTAATTTTTAACCTCTTCGTTCAACGTTGAAAATTGGTTGTGATTTTCAACGTTGAAAAAATACGTTTGAAAGACTCATTTCTAACATTACTTTTCAACAACCCGTTGAAAACTGACGTTATAACGTCGTATGGCAAATACTTTCATATTCATCCAAAATATATGTTTCTCCAACGTTATTTATTTTTTCTTCAAATAGTTCACCTAACACGTTTTATGCGATTCAGTTTTCGACGTTTATAACAAGTTCCTTTACCTCCATTCCCAAACGTGTATAATACGTACGTTACTTTAACGTTATAAAATGTCGTTCGAAAGCCCTTCTTTCAACGTCACTTTTCAACAACCCGTTGAACACTGACGTTATAACCTTGTGTATCGAATACGTTTGTTTCCATTCGAAATGACGTTTTTCAAACGCTATCATAATTTCAAGATTATGCCGTTACAATACGTTTCCGAACCTTCATTATCAAACGTAAATGTATATATAATACTACATTTGCAAATGCACGGCATAAGCGATAGTCGTTATATCGTTATCAATTTTGCATGGTTATTCTGTTCGAGCTAGGTTAGTCGGGTCAGGTTAGATTTGCCAGTAATTCATGCATTTTCAACTCATTTTACCTTCTTGGCTTGTCATTTAAACTTATCGCCCTTACAATGACCAATCACGGAGCGCTTTTGCCCTGTATTTTACGTTCGTCTACACCGATAGAAGTCCGAACTTATCCCATTCCCAAATCTTGGTTTCTAGATAGTTCGTCGTTCCAGTCGAACGTCGAACTGTCTGTACGTTAGTTTCTGTAGGTGGCCGGTGGCCATATTTGAAGATTTTCAAGCAAGCTGTATTTTGTGTATACCGCAGTGCAAGTTGCCCGTTTTGTGGTGAAATTAATTGAAGAAGAGGTGAACTGTTTGTTTATTGAAATGATCAATATATTTGATGGACATTTTCAAGCATATGAAAAGCCCTAAATTCCTCTAGAAACGACGAAAACTTGTTGATATGTTACCAAAGTGTAATGATTCAATTTTTGCCTGATTGTGTTTGGATATGAATGAACTCGGGTTCGAAAAAAGGAAATATTCATTTCTCTATGAGATATGCACTACCATGTTCAGTAAAATATATTACTTTATATTATGGGTTAGTACTTATATTTCCTTTTTCGTGTGAAGTGAGGTTATAAGTAAAGGAAGGGTGGATTTATAACAATATTTGGAAATATATGGAACTTATTAGTTGAATTGTTTTGATTTATTCAAAAGTTTCAATGGGCATTCATAGATCATGAAAACATAAATAATTTAATAAAATTTTTTATAAATAAACCATGTGGAATGTTCGGGCTTGGGGTTAATTCATGCTAAATTAATGTTAACGAGGATATTTGAAACGGTACCAATAGATACAGTTTTGGATTGGAAAAAAATTACGCAATAAAAGGGCCATTTATAGGGTAGTATATGAAATACCCGAAGGTATTTTTGACTCCAAAATAATTTTTTGAGAACTGAATTTTTCGAATTCAAGAAAGCAATATTTTTTTCTCTGTTAGTTGATATTTTATTGAGGCAAGATCTATTCATTGCAGTTTGAAAACGCATAATATTGAAATTGTTGCAACTGTGGAACAACACTTAATTATATTAAATGAAATGAATCAGGGACGACCTCATCTACAATAAGCAAATTGATTCCTCTTTTCCATATCCATGCAGTTGCAGGGAAGTTTTCAAGAATTTGAAATTCTCCTTTCAACTGACTCTGCTGTGTACATGGTAATTTGAATAAGGATTTGAGTAAGGAAGTGTGTATAACATATTTTTTAAAGTGAAAAGGTAAGCTGCTCTTGGAGGCTCCGGAGTTGAAATTCTCACAGGGAGAATTTTGAAATACTTGATACTTGAAACTACGAATGAAAAGGAAGGGATGAATCAGCTTGAAAGTGTTGAAGGTGATATGAAATTGTTCATGGGTGAGGAAACATCTTTGTTCACTTCGATTGATAGAGTATCAATAAATTAGAAAACGATAAATTTTTCTCATCACAGTAATTGTCTCCATCATTTTCTTTCAAATTGGGATATGTATATATTAATTCCTCATCGCTTTTTACAGCTGCTGTAGGAGTCAATAACGCAAATGAAGTAAACGAATTTAAAATATCAAATACTGAAAGGCTGGCTGAAACATATAAAGCAGGATGAGCTCTGGAAAAAAGTGTGTAATTGTTGAAATGAAATATTATTTTTAATAAAATTAAACCAAAAAAATTTAAAATGAATTTGTGTGTTTCCACTAGCCATAATTCATCTTCATTATTTTCAGAAAAATTTGTAGGAAACTCATTGCGAACGGCTTGTTCATTTGTTCATTTCAACTGATCGCAATAGATTATAAACCTGCATCTTACATCCACACATTTCGGCACTCAGGGCGTTCAGTATAGATTGTGTTTCATTGAAATCATAGCAAATGATTTTGACCAGGCACTTTGAACCGAGCTGAGAAGAAAACGATTTTTCATGCTTTAAAATTCGTATAAAAGTGACGTTTGTATTATGCAAATTTTACGTTTTCGAATATCTAGAATTTTTGTTTGAATAAACGGTAAATAATAGGTAATTCTAACGTTTATTTATTGAGAATTTGACATTGAAAAATCGTGATTGAAAACGGGAAAGAAACGATAATATTCGGTAAAAAACAACGTTAATTTATCAAGTATCCATGACGTTTAATGAACGTGATCGAAAACAGTAATAAAACGACAATGAGCAACGTTTATTTCGCGTATTCATTTGGTTTAAAACAACGTTGTTTCACGCGACATTTTTTCGTTGAAAGAATGTTCGTTAAAAACCATTTTCTGATTTTCAACCATTTCAAAACGTTATTTCAACTTCTCTGTGTTCATTGGGTTTCCATTTGAAAAAAATTTGTTGATGTGCTCCCCCGCGTCTTTCGAGCAAACACAATGTGTTTTATTTCAAATAGTAATGTGTTTCAGTTCAAAAAGTATTATCGGTGAAACCCTCCAATTGTTTTTTTTTAAGTTTGTACGTCGAACCGTTCAAAAGTTAACAGAGGGATGGGGCTATTAACAGCCGCACTGTATGTCTACTTGGGTAGAAGAATTCTGTTTATTTTCTCATTGAATCGGTAGGTTGTGAATTAGCAGACTATATTTATATCAAAATTGAGCCTAGTACCTTGATTATCTCGTGTCTGCTCTGTCGTTGTATTGGTAGCCGACGTGGTCATTGAAGTACAATTATAATGTATCGGGCAACAGTAAGCAGGATCGAAAATAGGAATACAATTATCCATCACAATGAGACATTTAGGCTTGATGCAAGCCTGTTTTCCCGCAAGACAATAGCAGTATTCACAGGATGATGAAGTGCCCATTGCAGACCCTGCGCCAAAAATACTCCCGTTTGAAACACATACTGAAAAAAATAATATTTAATGAAAAATACTATTATGGAAAATGTTTCACGTACCAGTTTTCAAACTTGTTTTATAGATAGAAAATTCAAATTCCTCTTCTGGCTCAGAACGTGCTTCTATTGAATTGCTCATCCCGGCAAGTTCTGTAAAATAGTAAAAATCGTGATTTGAAGAACCTGTCTCAAATATTCGTTTATACTCTTTGGCTTCTCCGCATGTTATACTGAAAGTTTTAGCTTTAGAAAAATACATCATTTATAATATTTTTGACTCAAATACTTTCAAAATAATAATTTGACTGAAGACGGATGTCCAGTGAATAAACTGCCACTATTGGTATTTTACTTCTGCTGAAGCTGCGTGATTGGAATTCATACTAGATGCATGAATTATCAAAATACGTTAAAATTTGACAAAATGTAAATAGCGTAACACGCAGCACAAATAGTATCGACCAAATTGGTTATAGCCGCGAGCAAAATATCATATTACTTTTGTACGTTCGATCCTTTTTGTAAACTGGTTCAATTTATTGAAAACTGTCAATGTGCACCACTTCAGTATTAATTATTTTCACTGTGCGAGTATTACAGACACGATGATCGTTGCTAAATGTCGCAGAGGTCTAGGTAACTCCTCCACCCGTCAGAATAATTTCTCATCAGACTACGTAGAAACCCAATGAACCCCTAAAAATTGACGCTTCAACTTTGGGTCATAGCTGAAAGATTGTGTTTTGAATTGTCCGTGAGTACTTTTATTCACACTCACTCATTTATTCGCATTTTCAGTTGAATTTTCCACGAATTTTCAAAGTTCGGTGTTCTCATTGTTTCTCAAACAAATGTTCAGCCTCCCATCGAGTATATTACTTCTTTTCATATCTGCTATTCTGAATTTCCCTTTGAACATTTTATGGTAGATATCTAGTTGATTTCAAAAATGTATATATCTTTATTCCTATTCTCTACCTGTTTCAATGAGACAAAATATTTTATATTGTTTCCCAATACTTTCTCTTTGTGTTTCTTGATCATTGTTTATTTATTACCGTCAATATTATTATAAATGTATGTTGTATTTTATATTCTGAAATGAATATTTCATTATATATATTTGTGTATGTGTGATTAATCTATTGATATATCACTATTTGAAATTATATAAAATTGTATGCGTCATTTTATCCATGAATAATTTAGCTAACATATTGTGTTTTTCAATTATTTTTATATTCGTGAAAAAAGTGCAATGGCACTTATCACTATCCTCTTCATTCAAGAATCTTTTCTATATTGTTACGTTTTTGCTAAATAATAGGCCGAGCACACTACTAAACTGTTTATTTTCTAACTTCACTATAAACAAACATACAACACTTCACTGACTAATAAAACACTTAGATCTATACAACAATATAACTAGCTAAATATTCCAAACACTTCTGCTTATTATCACTTTCTAATCTTCTTAAATAATTCTCTTCATAAAAACTCCTACTAACCCTCGCTTTATATAGTCCAGCTGTGCACCAGATGCTTCGCGACGCGACTGTTCGGTTATCCCGAATATTCCATACCGAAAATCGTTTACGATTTTCCAGGAAGTGATTACCGACGAACCGCTAGCGAATCGACCCAGCGGCGCAGATAGGGGGATTTTATCAATCCCGTAACATTATCCCCCTCTCAATTTGGATCGTCCCGATCAACCAATGTGTCGTTGTCTCCATTATAAAGTTTGAGTCTTTCTAGGTGAACGACCTTCATTTTTGCTCTCGGGCTGCGTTGAATTCTATAGACCACGTCGTTTATTCTTTTCACTATCGTATATGGTCCTTCCCAAGATGGTGTTAATTTGGAAAAAAAAATCCTTTCTTACGACGAGGATTGTACAGCCACACTCGATCTCCTTCTTTGAATCCACCAGTATTGGCCTTAAGATCGTATCGAGCCTTCATTCTGTCACTAGTTATCTTCAATCTTTTTCTAGCAAATTCGTGGATCCCATTCAAACTATCTCGCAGTTCGTCTGCATAATCCTGTACCTCTTTTTCTTCAGAACTTGGTGATCCGAACACCAAGTCACAGGGCAACCGAAGTTCTCTCCCGAAGATGATGCTGGCTGGAGTGAGCTTAGTGGAATCGTGCACAGAGGCCCTGTAAGCCATCAAAAATAGTGGAAGATGTCGATCCCAGGTCTTTTGGTGCTCCTCTACTACTTTGGAAAGATGTTCTTCCATAGTCCTGTTGAATCTTTCAACCATGCCATTGAGAGCCGTTGTTCTGGTCTTGCTAATTCCCATCAACTCACAAACTTCCTTGAATAAATTTGATTCAAAATTTCTTCCTTGATCGGAATGTAGCTCCATTGGGACTCCAAACCTTGAAAACATGAAATCCACCAGAGCTCTTGCAACTGTGGATGCTTCTTGATTAGGCAAGGCATAAACTTCAACCCATTTGCTAAAGTAGTCCATGGCAACGAGGATGTATTTGTTGCCATCATTTGTCATCGGAAACGGTCCTGCTACATCGATGCCGATTCGTTCGAAGGTAGCGCCTACATTGTATTGTTTCCTCTCTCCTCTCGATCTTGTCTTGGGATCTTTGCTTGCTTCACACTTAGGACATCTTCGGCACCGTCTCTCTACATCTTCACGACATTGGACCCAGTAAAATCTTTGACGTATTTTATCCAAGGTCTAATTCACTCCAAAATGTCCACCTGATTTGCTGCCATGGATCTCCTCCAAGACATCACTTATCCTCGACCTAGGCACAACTAATTAGGAAATCACTTTTCTGCCGTCGGCCGATTCCCACGCTCTCTTCAATAGACCATTCTCAACAATCAGGGAATCCCATTGTGCCCACAATGCCTTGAAACCTGGTGATCGTAAGGAAATTTCCTTCCAGGTGGGTCTTTCTGCTCCGCTTTCCTTCCATCGTAGAAAATCTGCAATATTTGGTTCACTTTCTTGGTCCGGCCTCATTTTCGCTGTGGTCCAATTGTCGTCAACCATTAATCTTACTTGGTTGATTCCTTCGCGACGTTCAATTCAATCACAATGCTCACAGGTATCCGAACAAGGTCTTCTGGACAAGGCATCTGCGTTGTTGTGTAATCGTCCTGGTCGATGTTTTATCTTGAAGTGATACTGGTTCAACTTCCTAATCCACCTTGCTACTTGTCCTTCAGAGGTCTTCATCTCGAGTAGCCACTTCAAAGCTGCATGATCTGTTCTAATGAGGAACTCTCTTCCATATAGATATTTGTGGAAGTGGTCTACAGCCTTGATTATTGCCAGTAGTTCCTTCCTCGTTACGCAATAATTTATTTCTGGTTTGGTCAGTGCCTTGCTGTAAAATTCAATAACTTTTTTCTGGCCATCTTGCTCTTGTGATAGTACAGCTCCAATCCCATTATTAGTGGCATCCGTGTCCAAAACGAACAGGACTCTTCGACGTGGAAAACTTAAAATCGGACTGGAACATAAAGCAACTTTCAACTTGCCCGTTCACTTTCGTTGGACCAGACGAATTTGACTCGGTCTTCTGTCAACTTATGTAGGGGTGCCGCAATATCAGCAAATCCTTCTACAAACCGACGGTAGTAGGTGCAGAGACCTAGGAAGCTTCTCAGTTCATGTTTGTCTTTAGGTCGCGGCCAGTCTCGGATCGCCTGTATCTTCCTTCCATCTGTTCCAATGCCGTCTGATGACACTGTATGCACCGGTGTCTATGGTGCATATGACGTCTATTTCGTCCAATTTTCCTGGAATGGTAAGGCTATCAGTTGTTCTTCTTAGCCTGTTGATAGGGATGACCCTGGGGGCTCCATTATTGCTAGCCAGCATGCGCCCCGATATACTGGCTAATTCTAGTTTTCCTGCCGCCCTCTTGAGGACTCGTTGGAAAATCTTGTCCTCATAGGTGATTGCGAACGTGGTGGCATTCTTACCCTGCAGTCGGCCCAATTTCCCACATCTATAGCACGCCCTGTTCTTCTGGGTGCTCATTCCGCTTATTTAATCTCTTCTCTTCAAGAACCTTCTCAAATGAACTAGTAGCTGCGCTTGATCGTTGTTCGGGTTCTTCTATCGATACCGCTCGTACTTTTGGCCTCGAGGTGTTGAAGGCCGCCTCCACTTCTAAGGAACGTACCAAGGCATCGCTACTCCTCTTAAAGTGTGTCAATCGCAGAGTCCTTTGAATTTCGGTGTCTCTGAGTCCATCTATAAATTACTGCACCGCTAACTGTTCTTTGAAATCTTCCGGTGCTTCTGGGCAAGCCAGCTGAATTAGGCGTCTCACATACGTTTTCATTTGAGCCCGATACAGCTGTTCTCGATGTTGATCGCCATACCGTAACTCTAATGCAGTAATCAGGTCTTTATATTTATTTTGCTGTTTGATAGGTATCGTCTGTAACATACCCAAAGCTGGCCCTCTCAAAGCTACTATAAGGGCCGTAGCTTTTTCTTCTTCTCCCCATCCATTTGCCACTGCTGCAGCTTCAAAAGTCGGTGGTTTTACGGAAATTCCTGATGTGGCAACCCTGTTTCGACGATGTTGCTTCTTGAGGAGTGCTATCTGATTTTCGAGTCCTTTCACCTCCTCTCGCACTGTATCCACTTTCTTATTAAGCTCATCGTCGATTTTCTTGACGTCTTTCTTTATTTTTCCTTTCAGTTCCTCCATTTGTACTTCGGTATTCTGTAGAACGTGTTGAAAGAACTTGTCTTGATGTTCTAGAACCTTCTGGAAGTCTGTTTTCTTTTGTTTTTCTATTCGTTCCAATTCATTCTCTTGTTGTTCGAGAATTTTCTGGAGTGCTTCTTCTTGTTCTTGTTTTTCTTTTTCTCGTTCTTGTTTTTCGTCTTCTCTCATTTCTCTGTTCTTCGAGAATTTTCAGGAGTTCTTCTTGTCGTTCTCGTTTTTCCTTTTCTCGTTCTTGTTTTTCATCTTCTCGCTCTTTTCTCTGTTCTTCGAGAATTTTCTGGAGTGCTTTTTCTCGTTCTTGTTTTTCATCTAACCGTCGCATTTCCTCTTCTCGTTTTTCATCTTCTCGTTCTTTCTTTTCCTCCTGGCGCCTTCTTTACAAATCCGCAAACTGATTTTGGATAAATTTCACAATGTCCTCCATCGTATCGTACGATGTACTCCTCGTATTCACCATAAATAGTTTCTGTTTTTCAATAATATCCCGCTTCGGACACCACTGTTACGTTTTTGCTAAATAATAGGCCGAGCACACTACTGAACTGTTTATTTTCTAACTTCACTATAAACAAACATACAACACTTCACTGACTAATAAAACACTTAGATCTATACAACAATACAACTAGCTAAATATTCCAAACACTTCTGCTTATTATCACTTTCTAATCTTCTTAAATAATTCTCTTCATAAAAACTCCTAACCCTCGCTTTATATAGTCCAGCTGTGCACGTGATGCTTCGCGACGCGATGGTTCGGTTATCCCGAATATTCCATACCGAAAATCATTTACGATTTTCCAGGAAGTAATTACCGACGAACCGCTAGCGAATCGACCCAGCGGCGCAGCTGGGGGGATTTTATCAATCTCGTAACAATATATTCATTGTATATTTAATTTGCATGAATAAAGCTAATCATAATTATTGTAGACGAATTGAAGACCCGTTTTCAGAGACTGATTCAAAAACTTCATAATTGATAATGCTTCTTCTGATGGGCTTGGGCCTAGGTATACTTTTTATAAACATTTTCTCACGTTCATTCAGAATGTCGAAAAATCGCTTAAAGCAGACGACTACACAAGCAAATATCACATTACAACTTTATTGGTTAACGGATGGTTAACGGAAAAAACAATTTTTAAATTGAAAAAAGTGGGTCTTCAAAAGCACAAGAGCTAAATAATAATGACTAAATAATGAAATGGCGTCTTTCCCTAGGTTGAAAAAGTCTTTGACTTCTAAGGGTTGCACGTCGAGGTGCAACGGTTGACGGATATATCAATTTTAGAAACAATTGTCCCATCAGTTTCCTGGAATCGTGGTATAATTCCCCTTCCTGGAGATTTAACTAAACAGGGATAGCGAGAAATTAGACCCTAGACATCTCGACTTTTTCTGTTTTTTTGTATAGTCCCTTGATTATGCACCTCTGTAGCCAATCTTCTTGTGCACAATTCATACACAAATCGGTTCTACGACAGGGTAGATGAACATCGTCCGAAAACAAGGAATATGTATTACATTTTTTGAGCATATCTTTGGTTCGTTTACCATTATTGCTGTTTTCATTGAGTGGAGATCGTCTAGGTATGTTTGATTTGGAAGCACTGACTTTCTCATTATTAGTATTATATTAATTTCACATTGTTGATACCTCTCTAGCACATTATTTTCGAACTTGTTTCGGAATATTACATTAGTGACCTGGTTATCGTTGAATATAATTTGATCGCCTCAGGACAGTTGGTATCCAATTGAGATATCACATAGGTAATTTCAAAGTAGCAGATTTTCAATTTCATGTTGGTTTCGACAAATAAGTCTGCTTGTTTCTCAAGACGACAGGAAAACAATCAATTTTTTAAGTTGTCTAGTTGTCTGATGGCTGGTCTTCATAGATTGATTGATGTTTTCCCACAATTAGAGGAGTTTTGGACAGTAAGCAACTGGATTTCGCATGAATTATCTTCTGTTAGCTCTCTGAT
The DNA here is from genome assembly GCA_958502065.1 of Chrysolina americana. Classification (NCBI taxonomy): domain Eukaryota; kingdom Metazoa; phylum Arthropoda; class Insecta; order Coleoptera; family Chrysomelidae; genus Chrysolina; species Chrysolina americana. Next base: position 51,453,452 of record OY293413.1, read on the forward strand.
ATTAGTGGACAAACAAATATTTGTTTGATAAGAGATCTTCAAACACCGATCACTCAAAAATGCATAAAATTTCAAATATTCTTGAGATACAGCAGCTTTTAAATGACCATTAATGTTGGAATAGAAAATAAGTGAAAATATTCAAATTTTGATGAATGGGCGATTGGGATATGTGAAATATAGGTTATTCTGGAATTTAATATACACAGTAAAAAGTGGATGGAGAAATATATGCTGAAATGTAATATATTCATACTCCTTTTAGTACTATAACTCCAATCAACAAGTAATTTTAAATTTTAATGGAAAACTGGGTGAATATCTTCCATTTCTCCTTTATTTTACAGTAAGCATGTAATTCAATGCTTTATTACATGTAATTTCCGTTGGTTTACATGATGACTGTAGAAAAAAATTATTAATCAGTAATACGATGTATTGTTACACTGAAATGACGCCAATTTACAAAATATTACAGGTATTGTGTTAATTCTCTTTTGCTTGAATGTAATTTTTCCTGACGCCTAATCCTAATTCGCTACTTCTCATTTCTTCATTAATGTTGGTAGGGTGAACATCGTTCTGCGTCTACGACGGATAGGTCACCAAACAAAAAGAATGAGCAATATTTTGTGTGAATAGTGAGTGAGTGCCATATTGTCTTCAGGTGAGTAAATAGGCATTTGAAATGATAGCCACTTCAAAACGAATCGAAACTTTCGATGTCGCAGACACAAATGATATAATTTTGAGTACTTTTTCGACATTCAAATCTCATGTGGATCGATATCACCTCAATTCGATTTGTTTTCAGAATCGTACTAGTAGGTGTGTTGGTACTAGGTATACAATTTATTTTTTGCAGTTCAGGAGTCAATCTTTGCTGAAAATGGAAAAAGAAAATATCTCCTAGTCATACTGTAAAACACTTCCGGAAGTCTTCATTGCCATGTTTGGTCTGTATTTCATAATCATCATTCAGTACTGAAAATAATTGTTTCTAATTACTTTCAATATTTTTTTGTAGTTCTTTTGATTATGAAAAATACAGAAAGACTATTCAATACATTCTGCGGTTTGTTAACGACGAATTATTTTGATGTCGCAAACATTCTTTCCTGAACCCTTGATTACAAAATGATTTAATTAATGAATTACCTTTTTTTTTTCATTCCATCAGTACAAAACGGTGGCACCTGGATTATGATACTATTCTCAAGATTATTCTTAATTCAAAAATACTTCAATAGTTCTGCACTAATACATGAAGGTATTTACATGAAATATGTGATAATTTGAAATACATCTGTGAATACAGTGGAAAGCACTCGAAAGTTTGAGTGATCATCGAAGAATATATGGAAATTCACATTTAAGGTATGTAAAAATGCATGTCCAACCAAGGTAATTTAATACAAAAACTGGATTTTTCCTCTCAAATACTTGAATACATATCCAATTATACATACTGAAGCATGTAATATTAATTGGCACCACTTGACTATAATGGTACAAATACGTAAATAAACATGTAGAAATCGCCATTATATCTGTAATAACTGAGAAAGTTACTTCAATATATAAGTGATAATTAATGAAATATATTGGACAATGTTTATGCATGGCAACGCATTACCTATATGGAATCATGTAATCTCATGGAATTAATTTTCACAGTGTACAATACATAAAGTTCGCTATATATGGAAGTTTTTTTTTATTCGAAGATTGAAAGATATAATGCAAATTTGAATTCGCAGTTTGTGCTCGAAAAACTTGTAGAAAACAGACTTTTCCTTCTTGTCATGTGCTACTATAAACCAAGACATTTTTTTGAAAATCATCAAAAAATAAGTTGCTCAGTTTTTCATTTTATACCTTTCTTCCAAAGTTTTTCGACTTTTTTTCGATTTTGATATTTTTCAAATATTTTGCTCTACCGATTCAAATGAAATATTATTCAAATTTCATAATTTTGATGAGAACGAGACTTCAATGTCATATCTTGTTCAGAAAATACCCACATTGTCATGTCACCAAAAAAAATACACCTCCATAAATTCATCTTTGTTACAGAATGCATATATTTTTTTTTAATTTCATTATGAAACTTATTTTCAATATACGGATATTGATATGTCAATAATCGAATGAACGAATTTATCTTTTCTCTTGAGAAACTATTTTTAAGATTTTTATTCAGATTGATTACATTCCATTTTGATATCCATATGCAATAGGTACAGAAAGAAGACCCATATTTATTACATTTATTTATATATCACAAGTATTCCCATTGCAATTTCACTTTAATTTCCATTCCACTTTGATTTTTTGTTACTTTGTTTTCTACATATTACGATCACCGCCCTCCCAAATGAAACAAAAATTCGAATTCCATTTGATTTTATGGTGACTTTGACGTCCACGACAACAGAAATTAATCACAATGTTTTCTATTTCCATGCCACTTGCATTGATATTCTACTTCCAATCCTTTACATATACAATATAACAAAAAAAAACAAGTAGTGCCCTCTTTAAACCAAAGGTAGAAGTTCATCAAAAAAAGCAGCACAAGACGGCGGCATTGACTTTTCATTGAACTCTGTATAGGATGTTACATTTTGATATCCATATGCAATAGGTACAGAAAGAAGTGCCATATTTATTACATTTATTTATATATCACAAGTATTCCCATTGCAATTTCACTTTAATTTCCATTCCACTTTGATTTTTTGTTACTTTGTTTTCTACATAGGTATTACGATCACCGCCCTCCCAAATGAAACAAAAATTCAAGTTCCATTTGATTTCCAGGTTGATTTTATGGTGACTTTGACGTCCACGACAACAGAATGTAATAAGAATGCAAGAGACAAAAAAGTTATACATCATTTATATTATACTTCGATATACACTGCTTTGTGTACAGCCCTTCATGTGCCATTTAAATGCGACTCTAATTTCATTGTCACATTGATGACCGCGACACGCAAGTGACAAAAGAATGAAGTAGCATTTAAATGGGAGATCGATAGGTGAGACATCAATGTGACAAAAGAATGAAGTAGAATTTAAATGGGAGTCCGATACGTAAGATATCAATGTGTAATGTTAAATAGAATACGTCCATGCACCCATATGTCCAAGTCGAATGGAAATGAAGTGCCATTTAAATTGGCAGCCCAAAGGCGTGCATAATTTTTTTCAGGGTCAAAATGAAAGTTAAAAACGATTTTTAAGGGTGAGTAATAGGCATTAGTTTTGGCATGATTATAGTAGGTACCTATGTGAGCTAATGTATTGAGTATAATGGTACCTATAGAATGCCGAGCTCAAAAATTAATATCATATACATAATTATAGCAACATGTTTGTATACTTTCTCGAATGAACGAATAATGAAATAAACCGCCAATCTATACAAATTATTCAACTTGAAAGGATTTTTTTTTATGTTGAATATACGTGCGAGTATGTGGAAATTGAAACGACGAGTCTAATTTTCTTCCTAATCCGTACCTAGTTTTGGCGTTCGGGTAGTTTTCTATGGGATAGCCATGGGATATCCAAACAAATGCATAGGTGAGTATATTCATATAAATATAACAAAATTAGTTTATATTATTTAGTTGAGATGGACACCCATAATGAATTTATTGATGGATTCGAAACGGATATATTTCATAAAATATTCTGCAAATTACCATGGAATATCCAAAACACTGTATTCTTTTCAAAAATAGTCGTATATGAATGTTCATATATAAGCTATATTATGCATTTATGGATTCAAAATTAATATCCTTTAGAAAATATTCTACAGGCAGCTATAAATATCCAAAGCAAATATAAAATGATCAATTTTCAATAACAATACTTGAACGACGTTCTCCTTTCTCCATAATTTTTTTCCTCAGATTGTCATTCTCTAGTGATCTGTTTTGACTAATTTTGTTAGTCAATTTTTGAATTCATATATTTCAAATGTTCAGAAATATTGAACTATCACAACTGAAATTTAATTTTTGTTTTTCAAATTTGATATCTTTCTCTTACAGCTGCTATGGATTTTTATTCATTTTACTAGCGATATTTCAATGTTTCGAAAAAACTGTGGAGTCACATGAAAATATGATCCCAGTATAAGGCTCATTTGAAAAACTGCAATAAAAATACAAGTCAGCATTTGAAAATAAAAAGTTGAGGATGGCCTGCCAGTTGGTACGATACTTTTTCATTATTTTTATTTACATATTTGGATAGTTTACCATAAGTCAATAACAATGATAATACTCCCTCATCATAGAGAGTACCCAAGGGCATAGCCCTTGCGGGTAGAGGACGGATTATTATTATATACCGTGGCGCTATGGGGAGACTTACTGATGTTTTTTGTGGGGTATTGAATTTTTAGCTGTAAGAAAACCCGGAAAACCTACAGCACGGCCCCGGGGTGGTAGGTGCGCACATTTCAAGCTAGAATCAGATGTCGGGATTGGCATTATTTAGGCAACTCATATCACACTAGCTTTACCACAAGGCATGCGACCTAAAGGGACCTATGCATTTTAGAAAAAAGATTCTCGCGTACTTAGGCCTCGAATCGGCCAGTTATGAGTGGCTGAGTTCCAGAAGTTTTAAGAAATCTTCACTAAATAAAAATATTTGCAAAAGAAGAACTATCCAGACGGCATCCAATATTCGTGGAATATGCCTACAATATCCCATTTCCCAACAGATATTGCAATATTCCTGGAATATTCCATGAATATGTATTTGATCTTTCACGCATATCCATGAGATATTCTCCTTGAATATTGTTGATATATTCTGAAGGCATACCAAGCAGAAACGAAAGTTTTTGAGTATTCAGGGAATATTCAAAAGGCATGTCAATTTGAAGGAAAGTTTTGTTAGAAAAATATCAAAACTTTCTCTAAAATATTTTTAATAAAAACTGAAAAACCACATGCATTTATAAAAACGTTTCAAGTTTCGGAGCCAAAATGAAGCATTTAATTGGTTACTTTATGAAGTGGTACGTTCGAAGTGGAATTTCAACCCATCAAATGTTTCAGTTATAGCATGATTAGATTTTACTGATTTGTGTTGGGCTATAAAATTTGTTTAGATATTGTTTTTAGTGAAAGTAAAAGTCATCGTATGGGTGGAAGTGTTGTAGTGCCGTTGAGAGTATTATTACATATTCCAGAAAAAGATGCTAGTAAATATCCGCAGTTGAAATCACCAACGACTCCTGCACAGAGAGAAAATGGTTATGCACAACGTTGTGCAAGACACAGTTGTGCAGATATTTCACACAATTGTCCAATCTTTCATCAATATTATAGAAGAATAATGAACAAATTGGTGCTGTCAACTTTTTAGAAACATATTGTGACAAAATTATCCACAATTGTGTAGAAAACATACATTTATTCCTCTCTGTGTAGTAAGATAATTCGGAATCTAACTCATTCTCCGAATCTCCTTATCATAAGTTCCAAAATCTTTTCTATTTTTAGTTTTCATTCGATGGTATAACAAATAATAAATTTTTCCAGGTAATAATTTGCAACTAGCCAGCTCATCTAAGTTTGTAACAGTATCAGTGAGCTAAGAAAAGGAAGTGAACAGCAACTCGGATTTGACGAACCCAAGAATCTATTTGACCGCAGCAAAACAAAAATGTTCATCCTGTAAAAGTATATTTGTGCATTTTTTATATTGAACTCTATTCCTTTGTTTTTATAGATTCCACTGAAAGTCCTATGATACCGTAACGATTTCGAGACCGGCCCCGAGATCGGCCCTGATCTAATTAATTATGCACCCTCGTTCAACTACAACAGCATATCTGCTGGCGTACGGATCGCCGAGAACAAGCTGGAATAAATCGATCAATTCGATACTGTTCGAAGAGCCATCTAGATGATATGCTCTATACTCCAGAATAATCGAGAGGGCCTTGCGACTATATAACCGCTGGAGGACAGTCAGAATTCAGAGTTAGTTACAGTTCCAGAGTTCGCTGATAGATAGCCACAGTAGAAATAAATTGAAATAGTTATTGAAGTCTATGTTTTAGTGAATAATTGTTGTAAATAGTGTTTTAAATAAATTAGGAAAATTAGTTAGTGCAGTTTTATTACATTTGGCGTCAGAAGTGTGATGTTTAAAATAAATAAGTGTTAAAGTGTTCGCCGTTTAAAAACTGATAGACGTTTATCGCGCCTAAGAGACAGTGGACCCGTTGAACACTTGAGTGCGTCGCGGGACAATAAACTGAAAACTGTGTGTGAAATAAATAATAGACTGATATCTCGGTAAAGACAATAAGAGACAAAATGTTTCCGAGAAGAGTTCACCTGGTTGACCTTGAAGTTAGTGAATTAAAGCAAGAGTTAGAGGAGCGTGAGTTAGACCCAACTGGAAAAGACTTTCAGATGGACTGATTGAAGAAGGAGAAGACCCCGAAACATTTTTGTTCGAAGTTTCTGGAATCGACTTGAGTTCGATTATGAATAAACTCGAGGAAACCACGAAATCCTTGGAAGATAAATTTCTCGAAAATTCGAATAGTTTGAAGGAGGAACTTCAACAAAATTCCGTAAGTCTGAAAGAACTTCAACAAAATTCTGTTAGCTTGAAAGAAGAACTTCTCGAAAAATCTAGAAGAAAAGCTTCACGAGAATTCTAAAAATCTGGAAGAAAAACTTGAAGAAAATTCGAAAAGCCTAGAAGTGAAACTTCAAGAAAAGCTTCAGGAGAACTCGAAAAATCTAGAAGAAAAGCTTCAAGAAAATTCGCAAAATTTAGAAGTGAAGCTTCTAGAAAACTCGGAGAATTTGAGAGAAGAACTTCTGGAAAATTCAAAAAGCTTGAAAGAAGAAGTCTGCGGTGTGGCGAGTCGGTTGGAAGAAAAGATGGGAACTGTCGAGACAGAAATGGAAAAATTGAAAGAGACAGTAAGTGAGCAAGTCAAAAAAGGAATTGAGGCAGAAATGTACAAAATAAAGGAAAAATTTTGTGAGTTAGAAAAGCGAATGGATTCTGTGCACATCCCAGTGACGGATCTGAGTACGAACGTAGAGGAAGTTCAAAAAGACATCAAAGATTTCAAGGTAGTACGGAACCAGGAAAGCTCTCATTGGAACCGCCTCAGTTCGACGGAAATAATCCATGGTCAAACTACCACCGACAATTCGAAGCTGCTGCCAAAGCAAATGGATGGAATGCTGGGGAAAAAGCTTCAGCATTGACACTGGCATTGCGTGGCGAAGCAAAAAATATTTTACAAAAACTCACCGCCCAACAACAGGAAGACTATGAACACTTGGAACTTCGCTATGGCCAAGCCCACCTTGAACACGTATATCACTCACAGCTTAAGAACCGATGTCAGAAATCAATCGAATCGTTGCAAGAATTTGAAGCAGATATTGCACGCTTGGTTCGTCTTGCGTACGAACGCCGGAAAATGTAATGGAACGACTAGCGGTCCAGGCATTTTTGGATGGACTTCGTGACCAGGAAACCCGGCTAGCCCTATCACTAGCTCGCCCCGCACATCTTGTGGATGCATTGGCACGCGCTCTGGAATTTGAAGCAGCAAAGCAATCCTGCAAAAGCCAGAGTAGAGTCCGGATGATTGAGGAAGATCCACAGCCACAGGAGCCCGCTAATATAGAAGCTGTGATGCGAAAAGTGCTGAAGGAAGTTGTGCCTGAGAGAAGACTGATACGATGCCGAAATTGTAGAGAACTTGGGCACGTGCGTAGCAAATGTCCAACATTGAAAAAATCGACATCAACGATGAAGATCAAGAAGGAGCAATCGTCAGCCCGTATCCAACAAGCCCCAGTTAACAATGCATATGTCGCTGTACTTCAAAGACAAGACAAAGGGGTCTTCGTAGACGGTCTCATTAACAACGAGCCTCGCACCATGCTCCTTGATACGGGTGCGACTAGGACAATCCTTGGACCTACATTTGCCAAAACACCGGCAAGAATCGAATTGTCGAATTGGAAGCTACACACAGCAACAGGAGAGCCGGCAACTGTGTATGGTGAACTTCCAATTGAACTGACTTTGGGCAGCACTAAAGTGAAACATCGGGCTCTAGTAGCGGATATCGAGGATGATGCAATCATAGGGATGGACATCATGAACTCCAGAGGGTTCGAGTTGAATTTCAGAGACGGCGTTCTACGAGTGAATGGAGAAGAGTTGGTGCTTCACGGTAGAAGTAAAGAAATGATTCGTGTTCTGCTGGCTGAAGATGTGAGCGTACCGGAGAGGGCTGAAACCATTTTGGAGGCTCGCCTGGATGGGTGTGCGAGCAATGGAAACTTGGTGATGTTCGAGCCCAAGCTCCATGAAGAGAAAATTGGACGAGGAATCGGACTAGGGAAGACCTTGTTGCGAGTTGATAAATTTGTGCCGGTAAGGGTAATGAATGTCAATTATTTCCCTGTGACTTTGAAGAAAGGAACAATTCTGGGGCACTGCTCGTCAATTTTCTCTGTGATAAGGAGTGTACGCGGCACTGTCAAGCCAGTAACTTGCCAGCAGAATTGGAGAAGTTGGTTGCTATCTCGTCCAAGGACATGGGGCCAGCACAGAAGCCTAAACTAAAAGAACTAGTCAGGAAGTATCAGGAAATCTTCGATACCGGAGTAGGCAAAGGTGGTAGAACAAAGGTGGTTCAGCAAAAGATAGATACTGGAAATGCCAGACCAATCATGCAATCAGCCAGAAGACTTCCTCTCGCCAAAAAGGAGGAGGCTGACAGAATAGTCTGTGACATGGAGAAAGACGGAGTCATCGAGCCATCCGACAGTCCCTGGTCCTCTCCAGTCATGTTGATGAAGAAGAAAGATGGATCAATACGGTTTTGCGTAGACTACCGTCAACTCAACAACGTGACGAAAAAGGACAGCTACCCTCTCCAAAGAATAGACGACACGCTAGACACGCTGGCTGGATCTACGATTTTCCCTACCTTAGATTTGAAGAGCGGATACTGGCAGGTAGTACTGGCCCAGGAAGATCGAGAAAAGACAGCTTTTACCATCGGCACCGGATTATGGCAGTTTACAATTATGCCATTCGGCCTCTGCAATGCTCCAGCCACGTTCGAAAGATTGATGGAGACGGTTTTGAAAGGACTATCATGTAAGACGTGTCTGGTGTATCTCGACGACATTATTGTGGTTGGCAGATCATTCGAGGACCATGTAAAAAACTTGGAAGAGGTATTTCAGCGACTGAGAAGCTCCGGACTGAAACTGAGCCCTAAGAAATGTCATCTGTTTCAAAAAGAAGTACGTTATCTCGACCACGTTGTCTCTGGGAAAAATTCGACGTTTCGGCTCCGATTTTGGAGCCATTTTCAAGAACTGAAAAAGAAAGAAAATTAATAAAAGGCTGTAACGAAATTCTACGCTGAGATCTTAATCCGCCTACTCCTCGGGTATAATTACGTTAGGTTTTTGTGACTTGACGTCGGGGTCTCAATCTGCCTACTCCCCATGTCTCGTCACTGGTTCTCTCTAAGTTCTTAATCTGCCTACTCCTTCGAGAGAACTCTCGAAGGAGTAGGTTAATAAATACGTATAAATTTGACTAAGATTATTCAAATCGGTTCTTATCTACTATTCTAGATGGAAATTTAAAAATATTGGACTTAATAGAAATAAAAATAAAAATAATATTTCACAGAACAACCCTGACTGATACTTTTTTAAAAAGATATAACCTCTGCCAGTTCAAAATGTCACACTTTTGATTGAAAAAATCCTTCAGAAACCTTGCAAAATAAAGAGTTATTCTCAAATCATAAGATTACGAGCCAAGTAAACGGAACACTCTGAACTCATCCAAGAAACATCTTGTATATGAAACTGTCACACAGCCAATCACAGGTAGAGTTTAGAAAAAGAACGAGGAAACTCAAAGTCAAGAAAAAGGTCATAGTTATTACATTTAAAAAAAAAATGACTATTGAGAATAAAATGAACAATATTTGAGTTGAATTCATATCTTTCTTTATTTCCAAGGTAAATTACATATTATTATTATATATCATTCTTGACATCCTTGTCCTGAATTCTACCTAGAGATTGAGAGTTTCTCATGTGGCGTACCAAGAGAGCAGCTGGAGCACCTGAAAAGAAAGAGGAAGGTAATATCTAGAAGCAAAGAGTAAGTATTTGTAAGGGCGTTCTGAAATATTATTTGAATACAATACTTTATTGTTATGATGAATTGGTTATCAATAATTACAATAAAAATAATAATAGTTTGAATATATTAATAATATTAGTGATAGTATTAGTGATTGTTGATAATAATAAACTGTATTATTATTTTTGTGATTTTTAGTAGTTGTAGAATTCGTAGAAAAATAATTGTATTGAATTCGAATTTTTGTTTTATAGTTTTTCTTTAGTGAAAGTAGTTTGATTGATAGTAGCAATAGTAGTAGTTAGAAATTTGTTCCCTTTTATTCATATTTATAATCAGTGGTTTGTAGACTGTAAATAAAGTATTGTATTCAAATAATATTTCAGAACGCCCTTACAAATACTTATCTTTGCTTTTAGATATTACCTTCCTCTTTCTTTTCAGGTGCTCCAGCTGCTCTCTTGGTACGCCACATGAGAAACTCTCAATCTCAAGGTAGAATTCAGGAAAAGGATGTCAAGAATGATATATAATATTAATATGTAATTTACCTTGGAAATGAAGAAAGATATGAATTCAACTCAAATATTGTTCATTTTATTCTCAATAGCCAATTTTTTAATTTTTAATGTAATAACTCTCATAATTATCAGTAGATTTCTTAAATTCTTATTTTACCTGTCCCTACGAAAACTACCTTACTTGCTAAATATGTGAACTTGGCAAAATCATGTAAATTTCAAACATTAGAGGAACGGCACCGTCACCGTTTTAATAGACACTTGCCATTCATATGGTTCCTCAAACGGAAATGTCTTTAACCTTAAATTACAAGTAAACAGAAGAGTTCGTGTGTTGAAATGAAAATAATTGATAAAATAAGACTAATAAGGTTCTCAAAAAGGAATAGTTTCGTGCACTGATACGAGGAAATTGTCACAGTGATCTAACTGGTTATGAAGAAAAGTTCGAAAAGAAAGGAAAGTTCAAACTCGTGCACTGGATTGCTTGTTGAATTTTGGATTTATTTATATAAGGATCAAATATCTTTCTGGTTCTGGTAGATTCCAGCTTCTCCTATTTGGCTTGCAGATTGGATTTCTTACCAAATGTTTGTCAAGGTAAGTTGTTATCAGTTTCAGTACTTCCTAATTTGGTATATTAAGTGTTTCTGTGGAGATTTAGATGTAATTCTTCATTTAATTGGAATTTTGATGTAATTTTCCTCTGCTTTCTCCAAAATCGACCTCCGCTTCCTATTTTGTTGATCACTCCCCCTCACTTTTTTCCGTTCCCAGGCCCGTTATTTGACGATTTTCACAAATACTCTCGATCACTTATGGTTGTGAGTCTCTGATTTTTATTGATTTCTTATAATTGATTAACCTATTTACAATTATTTCTATATGGTACATTTTTATTTTATTTCTACTAAAATTTAATTGAGTTTTTACATTTTTATACATGATATTTATTTCCTTTTTAGTTGCTGATATGACCTTTTTCTTGACTTTAAGTTTCCTCGTTCTTTTTCTAAACTCTACCTGTGATTGGCTGAGTGACAGTTTCATATACAAGATGTTTCTTGGATGAGTTCAGAGGGTTCCGTTTACTTGGCTCGTAATATTATGATTTGAGAAAAACTCTTTATTTTGCAAGGTTTCTGAAGGATTTTTTTAATTAAAAGTGTGACATTTTGAACTGGCAGAGGTTATATCTTTTTGAAAAAGTATCAGTCAGGGTTGTTCTGTGAAATATTATTTTTATTTTTATTTCTATTAATTCCAATATTTTTAAATTTCTATCTTCTACTCTTATATTCTATTTTCATGACAATATATATATATATATATATATATATATATATATATATATATATATATATATATATATATATATATATATATATATATACAAAAGGGGAGATTTTTTTGGGTAAAAGCAGCAAGCAAAACGTGTACTCTTTTAACACTATAATTCCGATATTTCGACAGTGGTTACTGTCATCTTCAGGGAAGTGTGTTATTGAGGTTGAATGCTAAAGATGTAATAAATGAGATATAAACAATATCGAGTCTTGTTGTACACTCGATATTGTTTTGCTGCTTTTACCCAAAAAAATCTCCCCTTTTGCATCCTAACTAGTCAGCAAAGACTACCTCTCTACTATATATATACAGCAAGCAAAACTAAAAGTTCGGGTTGAACCGCGTCTGGAATTTGTTGAAATTCAAATTCCAAATTCCAAATTCCAAATTCCAGACGCGGTTCAACCCGAACTTTTAGTTTTCAAATATCTGACCGCGGATATATATATATATATATATATATATATATATATATATATATATATATATATATATATATATATATAGTTTTTGAAGGAGGTTAGCTCGACTGGCTAAGTTAAGGAACGACATAGGGAGTTGTCTTGTCAGGTATTGCAGTCGGAGACACTTTAATTGTGTGAACTGTTTATTTCAGTTCAAGCTTTCGAGAATTATTTTTCTCTTCATCAGGAACAGAAAGGCGAGGTTGTAACGAAGCCGGTTGCATTAAACATAAACACTTTTCCTTATGAGTTATGACATATTAAAAATGTAAATAATAAAATTGTGTGAGTACAGGAACACATTATACTAAGTCATTATAAAAATTGAAAAATTTTTGTGAAAATTTCCTACCACGAGGATTCAAGTTCACATGTCTTCATAAAAAGGCGGAAACAGTTTTCCACCACCATGGGTTGGTATAAGTCTCTCTTGAAAGCGATTTTGAAGATAATTTCTCGCTATTCTTGAATTATGCGGAGGGGCGCCATCTTGCTGGAAGTACATTCTCTCAGTTATTTCCGCTGGTAGGTTGTTAATGAATTCCGAAATTTCATTCTTTAAAAAATAAAAGTATCTCTCTCCGGTTAGTTGGCCTTGAAAAAGAATGGGGCCAAAAATATGAGTTCCAACTATTCCTGCCCAAACATTCACACCAAATCTCTCCTGGAAGCCACCTTGTCGAAACTGGTGCTCGTTTTCTATCGCCCAGTACCTGAAACAAAAGACCGTTCACACTTTTAGCACTTTACACTTCGACTATCGACAATAATCCAAATAAAGTACAGTACCTACCTTGTATTATTCCTGGTAAATAATCCATTGTTGGTAAATCTTGACTCGTCCGTGAACAAGATATAATAGTTAAATAGGTGATTCTCAGCATTTTGTCGAAGAAACCAATTACAATATTCCAGGCGCCTTTCACCGTCATTTTCATACAAATGTTGATGCAACTGATACTTGAAGGATTTAAATCGATGTTTTTCAAAATTTTCCTAGCAGAGTCCTTATAGCTAATTCGGCGCCAATCTGCCTTGAGGAAATTGTGCTATCGTATTGTACTAAAGCTAATACATTAATTTCAGTTTCCTCATTAATAACAAATGCTTCTTGGTCTTCGTGAACATCAGGCTCAGTTCTTAATTTTTCTTCAAGCCACTGGAAAAACCTTCTTGACTGTTGCTGCCTCCCTGGATATCGCTCTAAATACAATCGTTCAGCGGCATAAGAATTTTTTAAACATTCACCATAAATGAGAAGCATGTCAATTTGTTCGGTTCGTGAATAACGGGGCATTTTTTGAATATTCCACTAACTGATTTCGATTTCCAAACCCTTTTAAAATGGCATAATCAAAACACTACTTCGAACGTCAAAATAATATGGATAGCAGCGTTCGTGAGAGCTCTCGTTTCTTTTTTGTTTCATTCCAAAATACATCTTAATCAGCCTACTTGTTAATATTTTGGTTCGAATGTTTATTGCAATGGAATGATCATTCTGAATAGCACAAACATCGTCCATAGGTAGATATTAGAATATCTGTGGACGATGGCACAGACCAAGTACGTTTATGTTCCTATTTAACCTAGAACCTACAGGATATAATTTATCATTCCACATTATTTTTAATGTTATTTTTGCGTATGGCGATAATCTGTTTGTTATTTGAAGAATAATAATTGGATTTTTTGGTATTTCATTTCAAAAAATTACTTTCTATTATATCATTAGAAAGGAATGGTTATGCTGAATAGTACAGGCAAGAAAAAGTTGTATGTTCCTATTTTAGTTATGGACCTACAGAGTATTGTTTTTTTCCCAATTTTTCCAATATTTTTTTGGCGGCTTTTTATAACGCCGACGAATGAAAATAAAATATCACAGTAGTAGCAACTGTTATCAAGTGACGTATGGTTTCCATAGCCAACTTTTCAATTTTTGGCTTTCATTTTGCTTCCACGGCCTACTCGGTGAATTTCAATAATAATTTTTTTCTGATCTAGTTTCTGGTTAGATACCAACTTGTGATATGTCATTAGAAAGGGAATTGGATGCTGAATAAAGCAAAAAGAAAAAAAAATAGTGTTTCCATTCAAAATAAGAAAGTTGATGTTACTTCCGGTCAGACCGGAAGTTAACGTCGACATGTCAATATGCTCAAATTCTAGCTCTTATATCATTATATCGACGCTCCAAATTTCACAAACCTACTTCATACAATAATTGAGATATTCCGTAGGCAATACTTCCGTAGCCACCCGGTATATATAAAGGGACACCTAAAATAAAAAAATTGTTTTTCTTTAAAATTCTGAGTTATAACTTGAAATTTTGAAATTTCGAGTTATAACTCGGAAATTTGATGTAAAATTCCGAGTTGATATTTATAATTCTGACTTATATCTCGGAATTGTACTTCAAAATTCCGAGTTGTATCTCGGAATTTTGGATTCAAAATTCCGAATTTTATCTCGGAATTTTAAAATTCCGAGTTACAACTTTAGATTCAAAATTCCGACTTTTATCTCGGAATTTTAAAATTCCGAGTTACAACTCGGAATTTCACATCAAAATTACGAGTTATGACTCGGAAGTTTAAAATTCCGAGTTATTACTAAGAATTTTAGAGGCAAATATTTTTTTGATTTTAGATTCTCTTCCAGGGCTTCGTAGTCTCGAAACCATAGTGGCATTTTCCGTAAGAACTCATGTTTTAGAGAGAGAGGGACACAGAATAGATTTTTGGTTAGATCTTACCAGGAAATCGTTGAAATGATTTTTTCAAAAAGAACGGCATCATTGGTTTTGGGACATTGGAATCTTTTGAAATCCATAATAAAAAAACCAGGGCCGTATTTAAAAAAAACAAAGTTGATGATGGCCTCTCAAAGACGAAACACCGTTTTGAGAATCTGATAACACGTCTGTAGCAATGAGAATGTGTAATTTGTTTTGTAACATCAATTCCAATAGAGTCAAAAAAAAAATAAATCTGAAATCGCGAATATTCGGTTTTTTCCAAAAATCTTCGGAGTTTTCGGAATTTTTCAAATTTCAAAGCAGCGTTTTGATGAGCACCAAATTGAACTTTGCCTCCATTTAAACGATCTCGTATATTTTCTACTTTCCGAGATCCCAATGATGAGGCTCGAATTTGGGACACCCTGTACACTTTTCATGAATAAATTGTTTCTTGAACTTTGCACTCATTTACAAAAACTACCCAAAATAATTATGTGCAGAAATCTAGACACTAACTGACAGCCTTTGATATTGATTAGAGTTTTGGAGCAACGAAAGTGTTTTGTTAGCGGAAACAGACGAAATACTTTCCATTCAATTTAGAAACTTCTTTTGGTCTGCAAAATATTAGGTAACGTAATAAAATACACACTAACGAATTCTATTTATATTCAAGATATTATTTTTTTATAGGTTGATATAATTGACGGTGACAATCGAGTTGAAATTATTCTAATAGTGTCACGAAAATGCAACTTCTTTTTATCAATGAATACACTTCGAAATGTTGTTGACTCAAATATTATTCAAAGTGGTTTTATAAACGCTTCTGTTGACATTTAAAATTCTCAACGATTGTAATATAAAAAAGTTTGATTGTAGAAGTATTGAACTCGAGTAAATTTTTGCTATACCGAGCTGTTGCGATGTTTTTATCATATGACTTAATGACAGTTGTTTCAATGAAAGTAATGACGTTTCATCATTCATCCTCTCGTTGGTCCTTACCTGAACACATCAACTTCGAACAACATGAGTGATATTTGTGGAGTAGAAAGCATCCTCTAGGTGGTGGATTCGGAAATTTAGGACACATTCTACGATAACATACTAAGGCTCCTTTACTACAGGTACAGTTGAGGCAAGATTCAACTGTGGATACTTCTGCACCTTCTTTGTGTTTTTTGCCATCATACCAGCAGTCTGAAAAAGAAAATTATACTATTACTATATACTAACGAATATAATATGAGACAATCTTGTAAGTAGTTATTTCCACATTGAAATCAATCGATATAACTGTGGTTTATCATCATTCTCAGATTTGAGGTTGATGAGAGTGACGTGGGATGGGAACTTCCCAGAGTTCAAATATTGAACCAACATAGGAACAGGTTGAAGACAACTTTCACTCTAAAATATTCTTAACATATATTGAACTGTTCTTACCAGTAAGGTACATAGGAGTTGAAGTGTGGGCGCAGTAATTAACGGAAAAAATGTGATATATTAATTTTTCTGAAGTTTTTGCAACATTTATTATTCCATCAATTTTTATTGAAAAACCTATACAATACATGCAAGTATATAAAACTAAAAGGTTATGTTCGGTTCACTTACGCTCGGGAATATATGAATATATTTTCAAAAAAACTGCCCAAAATGCTTTTTCAAATACACATACATACTATTTTTAGTGCCTGCCAATCTCCAGCGAAGGATAGTTTACCCAATAAAATAAAAAGAAAACGAGCTCCCAGTGAGAATTTCTAAGAAAAATACTGAAGAATATATCTAGCGCCACTTCTAGGTTTATGAAAAAGCACTTCATTTTCATCAATTTTTCATCCATTTATTCTTCATTATTAATTTAATAATATAATAACAATAATAATAATTAGCAGGGAGTGACAACCACCATCCAAGGCCTTGGTGAGTTGCGACACCACTTTCCAGAGTCACCGGTGCAAAACTGGACCGGCAGCCAAGGCGCACCCTAGAGGGAATGCTCAGTCTTTCTGATGTCGGCCGTGGGTATACTAGGCCAACCCCCCGGTATACCCTAACACTCGGATGCACGAGGAAGAGGCCCCCACAACCGACCCCTTCGGATTAGGGGTCATAGGCAAGGTGGTGGGTCCTAACACGATGATTTGCCAAACGATGGAGACCGCATTGACAACGGACGGTTTGAGTGGACGGATGAACTAAGGGACAGTCTTCTGCACTGCTATAATAGTAGTGAGTCCTGCGGGCACGCAGAGCACGCTGCCATTCCCGCAAAAAAACTGTTAGGGATTATGTATCCCACCTACGGGATCGAGGCTATGTTAGAGCCCCTCCTCAGCCGGTTAACGCAGTGGCAGAAGTGGCAGAGATGTCAAGTGTCGACCTGGCTGTAGGGGAGCCCCGCATCATACCATCAATGGAAGGCATCAGAACCCGCAGGGCGCTCCGTAACAGCAAACACCTGAAGCCACAACAACTGGCACGGGTGGATGCGGAGATAGGCAATACTTCATCTCTCACAAGTTTACGAGGTATATCATGCACAATTCACTCCCACCTTTGACTTGGACGCTGTAGTTATTCCTCGGATTTGTGAGAAACTACCCTCATCTCCCCTTCCGATCGAGTCATGGTCACACATCAAGCATATACAGTTAGCAGATCCCAACTTCAATACGCCCGGTACCATAGACCTTTTAATCGGTGCCGATTTGTTTCCCCACATTTTACAATCAGGTCGTTTGGTAGGAAGTCACTTTGAACCTGTTGCACTGAATACCGTCTTTGGTTTCGTTCTAAATGGGAAAAACTAATTCTTCACGACAATCTCCTCACACTCTCTCGTTACTCAGTTGTAATGATTCGTTAGAAATTACCCTGCAGAAATTTTGGGACGTAGAGGAAGTTCCTGACGTTCATTGTTTTTCTCCCGAAGACAAGAGGTGTGAATCTTTGTTTCTTGACACTACTTACCGAACCGATTCGGGAAGGTTTGTAGTCTCCCTCCCCTTTCGCCTAGGGGAACCTGAGTTTTCAGATACGAGAACAATGGCAATAAATCGCTTTCTGTCGTTAGAACGTCGCCTATTGAAAGATCCCAACCTTTATAATGATTATTCAGCATTTATGAAGGACTACATAGATCTTGGCCATATGGAATTGGTTCAAGATACTCCAAATCTCGATAAAATTTTCTATATTCCACATCACGCAGTATAAAAACCATCTAGCTCCACTACTGAGCTAAGAGTGGTATTCAATGCTTCTGCTCACACTCCTGGCCAACATTCTCTTAACGATACCTTATTGACAGGTCCGAAACTTCAACGCGACTTAGTAAGTATATTATTGAATATTTGCCTTCATAAGTACGTCTTCACAGCTGATATCCGACAAATGTATCGTCAAATTCTCATAAATCCCCAGCACATTAACTACCAGCGTATTTTATGGCGATTTTCTCCAGAGGAACCTATTCAAGATTATCGACTCCTCACAATTACCTATGGATTTTCATGTGCTCCATATCTAGCGTTGAAGTGTCTCTTAGTTTTGGCCGAGGAAGGGCGCCACACCCTACCCGCTGCGGCTCGAGTAATCGAGTCCGATACCTACGTGGACGATATTGTCACTGGTGCCAACACCCTTCACGAAGCTAAAACGTTGCAAGCTCAAATCATTACTCTACTCTCGAAAGGGGACTTTGAACTCCGAAAGTGGGCTTCTAATGATCCACGTCTTCTAGCACATATCCCTCGTTCGCACTTATGTGACGAAACCCTATCAATAAACTTTGAATACGATAATCCTTTGAAAATTCTTGGACTTCAGTGGAACCCTTCTTCGGATTGCTTTTCGTTCTCAGTCCAGCCGATGGATACCAGCTGCACAAAACGCAATCTTCTTTCAAACTTGGCAAAAATATTCGATCCTCTGGGCATTCTGACCCCGATCACGTTTTATGTTAAATATATCATCCAAAGACTATGGACCTTACAGCTTGACTGGGACGATTCTCCTCCTGTCGATATTATACATACGTGGGAACAGTATATTTTGGAACTTCCTTCCCTCCTTGCCCCGATTCAAACTTTCCCGCTTCTTGCTTCCTGATAATATTCAGACCTGCGAGTTACATGGGTTTTGTGACAGTTCAGAAAAGGGATATTGCGCCGTCATCTATTTGGTATTCGTGTCAAGCGCAGGTGAAATTACTAGTAATTACGCATGGTCAGATTCTACCGTAGTTCTCAGCTGGTTGAATTCATCTCCCCACCGCTGGAAAACTTTCGTAAGCAATAAAGTTTCCTTCATCCAAGGACGAATCCCTAGTTCCAGTTGGTTTCACGTATCTTCCTAACAATCCTGCCGATATTGGTTCTCGGGGTCTTCTTCCCTCGGCATTACTCGAATCTAGCCTTTGGTGGGCAGGTGCTCCCTTTCCAAAATCTGAGGATCGCGATTGGTATTCCTTCACTTCAGACACCTCTCCCCGAGAAGCCTTGAGTGAAGAACGCACTCTTACATTCACTTCTGTCGTTATCTCCCAAATCTGGGATTTACTGTTGGAAAACACTCAGTCCTCACCCGACTAAAGCGTGTTGTGGCCTTTGTTCTTCGTTTCCTCCATAATTGTCGGCACCCGGAACAAAGAAGATGTGGCTGGATTCTCTCCACGGAGCTCAACACCGCTTTGATGGTTCTCGTAAAACACGTATGGGACCGCAAATGAGTTTTCATGTTTGCGCCGAAAACTGCGCCTGTGCGACTAAACGAAATGGGCAAGAAGACATTAGAAAAGCGATCAAGAACAGAGCACGACCTACCTCACCTCCATAGCCGACATACCCGTTCATGGTGGAATGAAATTATTGTTAGTTAAGTTATTATTGGTAATCTTAAGCCGGCCGGCCACGCGTCAAATAGTGCAGTGTCCCATAAGCTCAAGAAACCAGTGCCAACATCGACAGTGCAGTTAGGTAAGAGCATGAAACTCTCGATACCCATACAGTCCACTAAATTTAAAGTTTAAAGGGTGCAATACAACTGCAATTCAGTTATTCACCCTAACAGCCCTAGTTTTTTCCGGATCTGGCATGATGCCTTTTTCTGAAATTACGTGACTGATAATAACCCTGTGATAAGTCTAAATGTGAAAAATAAATCGCACCGGAAAATGAATCCAAAATTTCCATGATATTTGGTAACGGAAACTTGTACTCTTCAATATTTTGTTCAATAATCTGAAATCGATTACTATCCTCCATTGCTTTTTACCCTCTTTTAGATTTTTCGGTACAATAAGTAAAGGTGCTGACCAAGCTGTAGCATCCTGGTCTTTTCGTTTTCCAATAGGGTCCTTGCGTAAATTGATCTCGAATCTTGCAATCTCGTCTTCGTCTTCGAATGATTTGTATTCACATAGAAACGAATCTTTGCATGACATTTAAACTTCCATTTGACTACAACCAGAACAATTATTCCAGGTTTAGTTGGCTTCGTTGAGTTGGGCACGGGATTTCCTCAGTTCATGCATTTTAATCTCCTTGACCACTGATGATTTCATATTTTTACGTATGTTCTTGATGATGACTTATACTATTGTTGCAATCACCAAAATAATTAGCGCTAATACTATAATCAGTATGTGTAAATTTCGATGAATTACTTTGTGAAGCATTGTTCGAGCCGACTCCTGCAGCCTCAATTTGGATTTGCTCTCGTTGATTCACTTTTGAGTTACACATTTTGCACTGTTGAAACTCCTTAAAACTGTATGGCCGAAGCACAAAATTTGCAGATTAACTAGCACATTTACAGGACTGGCAGAATAGCCATGTAATGTTCCAGTTTGAGCACCTGTTGGTAGAAGCCATTGAAACACGAAATAAATTTCTCCCATTGTTCTTCACTTCATTTTCTTTGAAGTTATATATGTCTGACCAATTATGATCATCCAGAGAAGAGAAGAAAATATTTTCATTTTCTTCTGAAAAGATTCTGATACTTTTATAGGTTCTACTTTTCGGTTTATTTGTGAAAAAACTGATTTTTTGTGCAGTGTGATCTGAAATAGAAGAGTTCAGAATGTCTGTTGTATAACTGTCTTTCATATTTGTAAAAATATTGTCAATACACTATCTTGAAATTGGTGTTATTCTTGTGTATTCGTTGATGGTGAACACAAAAGAATAAGAGTTCAATAGAACATTCATTACCTCTAGCAGTTCTTCGAGTTTTTCATAGAAGAGAACTAGATTTTCTGCGTAAGGAGGTCGAGGTCGTTAGACATTGAGAAATTAGTGTTATTCACACGACTTTCAATTGCAGCACACTCAAATATGTCACATTTTGATAATATATTAACTCTTTCCACTATTTTATAACTTATTCCATTTCGGATGTAGACAGCTGCTCCTCCATGTTTACCTTTTGGCCGACAGTAGCAGGATGCTAATCTGAAGTTTTTGATTCCATATTTGCGTTCAGTTTTCCAGTGTTCCGTTGCTGCGAAAAAATAACAATTGGGATGTTGGTCTAATAGTGCATTCAATGGATCTCTAATATTCCTATGTACCGAAGGTTTTGATGAATCAGAATCATAGACTGTTTACTATTTGCTGTGTATTTTATTAATTGTGTTGGATCATGATTATTCTCATAGGTTCTATTATTAATCAAAAATTCTCATTTCTTCTTTGATAAATATAATATTTTCTGAAATCGAAGCGCCTGAATGCTACACTTCTGGGCCATGTGGATTGTTTTTAAATTTCATCTTTATACCGTTCATTGACTCCGACCATGAAGCATTTATTTTGTGATTCATCTGTTGATACTTTCTTTATTGTAACTTTAGCATCTTTAAGGGTGTCAAGTTCTTTGATAAATTCCTTTATTTTTTCAGTTATGATATGTCTTTTGATCCTGTATAAGTACAGCCAAACTTTCCTTTCAGCTCCAAAATCCTCACTGGTATCATTTTCTCCAAAAGTTTTTCTTATTCACTTGTGAATCCATTGTCATCAATTTGATCATTATTAAGACCAATGAATTCTGTCATTTTGTTTTTCTGCATGTTTATAACTTATAAACAAGTTTTATAGGTTCTTCTGTTGTTTTCTTTGGCTGATCTATTTTATCTGATGAAGTTCCTGGCAAAAATTTAGGTTTTTGTGTTTTTGTGGTGGTGCCTCCTTCAACAAATTATTTTCATGTTTTTATTTATGTATTTCATTCCATTCAATGTTGAAAGAATACAGGGGTACCCTTCTCTCTAATCGTTTTCACAAAGTGGAAAATGAAGGCAAACATCTGCCAGAAAACAACTACTTCCCTGGCTAATACCACGACGGACAATAAACTACAACTGACAGATATTTGTGCAACGTTCTTCAAAGAAGACTCAATTGCAAGTGCTTGTCTCGTAATTAAAAAGAAAATTTCCCTTCATTTGGCTGGGAATGACCACCTGCAAACATGCATGTTTCGAGGTTTATTGCCTCTCATCATTGACAGGGTGGGTCGGACAACATTATAATTATCCTGTTCCTGCCAAATGAATAATAATCAACTGTTTAACTAATATTTCCCCACGGATTACACCACGATATACAACCAAGTTGATCGAAGCGCCATCCGCACGGAACAAGACAAAACACTCCCAAGCAACACAGTCTCCGGAAAGAGAAATCTGTAAACATTCGAACTAGTTCGAATATATTGTGCCAGAGAGGTATCAACAATGTTGAAAAAATACAGGGGTACCCTTCTCTCTAAGCGATTCCACAAAGTGGAAAATGAAGGCAAACATCTGTCAGAAAACAACTACTTCCCCGGCTAATACCACGACGGACATTGAACTACAACTAACAGATAATTGTACAACGTTCTTCAAAGAAGACCCAATTGCAAGTGCTTGTCTCGTAATTAAACAGAAAATTATCCTTCATTGGGCTGGGAATGACCACCTGCAGACATGCATGTTTCGAGGTTTGTTGCCTCTCATCAGTGACAGGGTAGGTCGGACAACATTATAATTGTCCTGTCCCTGCCAAACGAATAATAATCAACTGTTTAACTAATATTTCCCCACGGATAACACCACAAACTACTACCAAGTTGACCGAAGCGCCATCCGCACGGAACAAGACAAAACACTCCCAAGCAGCACAGTCTCCATGAAGAGAAATCTGTAAACATTCGAACTAGTTCGAATATATTGTGCCAGAAAGGTATCCACAATGTTGAAAAAATACAGGGGTACCCTTCTCTCTAGGCGTTTCCACAATGTGGAAAATAAAGGCAAACATCTGTCAGAAAACAACTACTACCCTGGCTAATACCACGACAAACAATGAACTACAACTGACAGATATTTGTGCAACGTTCTTCATGGAGAACCCAATTGCAAGTGCTTGTCTTGTAATTAAACAGAAAATTGTCCTTCATTTGGCTAGGAATGACCACCTACAGACATGCATGTTTCGAGGTTCATTGTCTCTCATCAGTGACAGGGTAGGTCGGACAACATTACAATTGTCCTGTCCCTGCCAAATGAATAATAATCAACTGTTTAACTAATATTTCCCCACAGATAACACCTCGATCTACAACCATGTTGATCGAAGCGCCATCCGCATGGAACAAGAAAAAACACTCCCAAGCAGCACAGTCTCCGGGAAGAGAAATTTGTAAACATTCGAACTAGTTCGAATATATTGTGCCAGAGAGGTATCAACAATGTTGGAAGAATACAGTGGTACACTTCTCTCTAAGAATTTCCACAAAGTGCAAAATGAAGGCAAACATCTGACGGACATTGAACTACAACTGACAGATATTTGTACAACGTTCTTCAAAGAACACCCAATTGCAAGTGCTTGTCTCGTAATTGAACAGAAAATTATCCTTCATTTGGCAGGGAATGACCACCTGCAAACATGCATGTTTCGAGGTTTATTGCCTCTCATCAGTGACAGGGTAGGTTGGACAACATTATAATTGTCCTGTCCCTGCCAAATGGATAATAATCAACTGTTTAACTAATATTTCCCCACGGATAACACCACGATCTACAACCAAGTTGATCGAAGCGCCATCCGCACGGAACAAGACAAAACACTCCCAAGCAGCACAGTCTCCGGGAAGAGAAATCTGTAAACATTCGAACTAGTTCGAATATATTGTGACAGAAAGGTATCAACAATGTTGAAAAAATACAGGGGTACCATTCTCTCTAAGCGTTTCCACAATGTGGAAAATAAAGGCAAACATCTGTCAGAAAACAACTACTACCCTGGCTAATACCACGACGGACAATGAACTACAACTGACAGATATTTGTGCAACGTTCTTCAAAGAGGACCCAATTGCAAGTGCTTGTCTCGCAATTAAACAGAAAATTTTCCTTCATTTGGCTAGGAATGACCACCTGCAGACATGCATGTTTCGAGGTTTATTGCCACTCATCAGTGACAGGGTAGGTCGGACAACATTATAATTTTCCTGTTTCTGCCAAATGAATAATAATCAACTGTTCAACTATTATTTCCCCACAGATAACACCACGATCTACAACCAAGTTGATCGAAGCGCCGTCCGCACGGAACAAGACAAAAGACTCCCAAGCAGCACAGTCTCCGGGAAGAGAAATCTGTAAA
The DNA here is from genome assembly GCA_958502065.1 of Chrysolina americana. NCBI lineage: Eukaryota > Metazoa > Arthropoda > Insecta > Coleoptera > Chrysomelidae > Chrysolina > Chrysolina americana. The sequence goes on from OY293413.1 coordinate 51,478,401, forward strand.
CATTCGAACTAGTTCGAATATTTTGTGCCAGAGAGGTTTCAACAATGTTGAAAGAATACAGAGGTACCCTTCTCTCTAAGCGTTTTCACAGATTGGAAAATAAAGGCAATCATCTGTCAGAAAACAACTACTTCCATGGCTAATACCACGACGGACATTGAACTACAACTGACAGGTATTTGTGCAACGTTCTTCAAAGAAGACCCAATTGCAAGTGATTGTCTCGTAATTAAACAGAAAATTTTCCTTCATTTGGCTAGGAATGACCACCTGCAGACATGCATGTTTCGAGGTTTATTGCCTCTCATCAGTGACAGGGTAGGTCGGACAACATTATAATTGTCCTGTCCCTGCCAAATGAATAATAATCAACTGTTTAACCAATATTTCCCCACGGATAACACCACGATCTACAACCAAGTTGATCGAAGCGTTATCCGCACGGAACAAGACAAAACACTCCCAAGCAGCACAGTCTCTGGGAAGAGAAATCTGTAAACATTCGAACTAGTTCGAATATATTGTGCCAGAGAGGTATCAACAATGTTGAAAGAATACAGGGGTACCCTTCTCTCTAAGCGTTTTCACAAAGTGGAAAATAAAGGCACACATCTGTCAGAAAACAACTACTTTCCTGGCTAATATCACGACGGACATTAAACTACAACTGACAGGTATTTGTGCAACGTTCTTCAAAGAAGACCCAATTGCAAGTGCTTGTCTCATAATTAAACAGAAAATTTTCCTTCATTTGGCTGGGAATGTCCACCTGCAGACATGCATGATTCGAGGTTTATTGCCTCTCATCAGTGACAGGGTAGGTCGGACAACATTATAATTGTCCTGTCCCTGCCAAATGAATAATAATCAACTGTTTAACTAATATTTCCCCACAGATAACACCACGATCTACAACCAAGTTGATCGAAGCGCTATTCGCACGGAACATGACAAAACACTCCCAAGCAGCACAGTCTCCGGGAAGAAAAATCTGTAAACATTCGAACTAGTTTGAATATATTGTGCCAGAGAGGTATCAACAATGTTGAAAGAATACAGGGGTACCCTTCTCTCTAAGCGTTTTCACAAAGTGGAAAATAAAGGCACACATCTGTCAGAAAACAACTACTTCCCTGGCTAATACCACGACGGACATTGAACTACAACTGACAGGTATTTGTGCAACGTTCTTCAAACAAAATCCAATTGCAAGTGCTTGTCTCGTAATTGAACAGAAAATTTTCCTTCATTTGGCTGGAAATGACCACCTGCAGACATGCATGTTTCGAGGTTTATTGCCTCTCATCATTGACAGGGTAGGTCGGACAACATTATAATTTTCCTGTTTCTGCCAAATGAATAATAATCAACTGTTCAACTATTATTTCCCCACAGATAACACCACGATCTACAACCAAGTTGATCGAAGCGCCATCCGCACGGAACAAGACAAAAGACTCCCAAGCAGCACAGTCTCCGGGAAGAGAAATCTGTAAACATTCGAACTAGTTCGAATATTTTGTGCCAGAGAGGTTTCAACAATGTTGAAAGAATACAGAGGTACCCTTCTCTCTAAGCGTTTTCACAGATTGGAAAATAAAGGCAATCATCTGTCAGAAAACAACTACTTCCATGGCTAATACCACGACGGACATTGAACTACAACTGACAGGTATTTGTGCAACGTTCTTCAAAGAAGACCCAATTGCAAGTGATTGTCTCGTAATTAAACAGAAAATTTTCCTTCATTTGGCTAGGAATGACCACCTGCAGACATGCATGTTTCGAGGTTTATTGCCTCTCATCAGTGACAGGGTAGGTCGGACAACATTATAATTGTCCTGTCCCTGCCAAATGAATAATAATCAACTGTTTAACCAATATTTCCCCACGGATAACACCACGATCTACAACCAAGTTGATCGAAGCGTTATCCGCACGGAACAAGACAAAACACTCCCAAGCAGCACAGTCTCTGGGAAGAGAAATCTGTAAACATTCGAACTAGTTCGAATATATTGTGCCAGAGAGGTATCAACAATGTTGAAAGAATACAGGGGTACCCTTCTCTCTAAGCGTTTTCACAAAGTGGAAAATAAAGGCACACATCTGTCAGAAAACAACTACTTTCCTGGCTAATATCACGACGGACATTAAACTACAACTGACAGGTATTTGTGCAACGTTCTTCAAAGAAGACCCAATTGCAAGTGCTTGTCTCATAATTAAACAGAAAATTTTCCTTCATTTGGCTGGGAATGTCCACCTGCAGACATGCATGATTCGAGGTTTATTGCCTCTCATCAGTGACAGGGTAGGTCGGACAACATTATAATTGTCCTGTCCCTGCCAAATGAATAATAATCAACTGTTTAACTAATATTTCCCCACGGATAACACCACGATCTACAACCAAGTTGATCGAAGCGCTATTCGCACGGAACAAGACAAAACACTCCCAAGCAGCACAGTCTCCGGGAAGAAAAATCTGTAAACATTCGAACTAGTTTGAATATATTGTGCCAGAGAGGTATCAACAATGTTGAAAGAATACAGGGGTACCCTTCTCTCTAAGCGTTTTCACAAAGTGGAAAATAAAGGCACACATCTGTCAGAAAACAACTACTTCCCTGGCTAATACCACGACGGACATTGAACTACAACTGACAGGTATTTGTGCAACGTTCTTCAAACAAAATCCAATTGCAAGTGCTTGTCTCGTAATTAAACAGAAAATTTTCCTTCATTTGGCTGGAAATGACCACCTGCAGACATGCATGTTTCGAGGTTTATTGCCTCTCATCATTGACAGGGTAGGTCGGACAACATTATAATTGTCCTGTCCCTGCCAAATGAATAATAATCAACTGTTTAACTGTTTAACCCCACGGATAACACCACGATCTACAACCAAGTTGATCGAAGCGCCATCCGCACGGAACAAGACAAAACACTCCCAAGCAGCACAGTCTCCGGGAAGAGAAATCTGTAAACATTCGAACTAGTTCGAATATATTGTGCCAGAAAGGTATCAACAATGTTGAAAAAATACAGGGGTACTCTTCTCTCTAAGCGTTTCCACAATGTGGAAAATAAAGGCAAACATCTGTCAGAAAACAACTACTACCCTGGCTAATACCACGACGGACAATGAACTACAACTGACAGATATTTGTGCAACGTTCTTCAAAGAGGACCCAATTGCAAGTGCTTGTCTCGCAATTAAACAGAAAATTTTCCTTCATTTGGATAGGAATGACCACCTGCAGACATGCATGTTTCGAGGTTTATTGCCACTCATCAGTGACAGGGTAGGTCGGACAACATTATAATTTTCCTGTTCCTGCCAAATGAATAATAATCAACTGTTCAACTATTATTTCCCACAGATAACACCACGATCTACAACCAAGTTGATCGAAGCGCCATCCGCACGGAACAAGACAAAAGACTCCCAAGCAGCACAGTCTCCGGAAAGAGAAATCTGTATACATTCGAACTAGTTCGAATATTTTGTGCCAGAGAGGTTTCAACAATGTTGAAAGAATACAGAGGTACCCTTCTCTCTAAGCGTTTTCACAGATTGGAAAATAAAGGCAAACATCTGTCAGAAAACAACTACTTCCCTGGATAATACCACGACGGATATTGAACTACAACTGACAGGTATTTGTGCAACGTTCTTCAAAGAAGACCCAATTGCAAGAGCTTGTCTCGTAATTAAACAGAAAATTATCCTTCATTTGTCTGGGAATGACCACCTGCAGACATGCATGTTTCGAGGTTTATTGCCTCTCATCAGTGACAGGGTAGGTCGGACAACATTATAATTGTCCTGTCCCTGCCAAACGAATAATAATCAACTGTTTAACTAATATTTCCCCACGGAAAACACCACGATCTACTACCAAGTTGACCGAAGCGCCATCCGCACGGAACAAGACAAAAGACTCCCAAGCAGCACAGTCTCCGGGAAGAGAAATCTGTAAACATTCGAACTAGTTCGAATATATTGTGCCAGAAAGGTATCAACAATGTTGAAAAAATACAGGGGTACCCTTCTCTCTAAGCGTTTTTACAAAGTGGAAAATAAAAGCACACATCTGTCAGAAAACAACTACTTTCCTGGCTAATATCACGACGGACATTGAACTACAACTGACAGGTATTTGTGCAACGTTCTTCAAAGAAGACCCAATTGCAAGTGCTTGTCTCATAATTAAACAGAAAATTTTCCTTCATTTGGCTGGGAATGACCACCTGCAGACATGCATGTTTCGAGGTTTATTGCCTCTCATCAGTGACAGGGTAGGTCGGACAACATTATAATTGTCCTGTCCCTGCCAAATGAATAATAATCAACTGTTTAACTAATATTTCCCTACGGATAACACCACGATCTACAACCAAGTTGATCGAAGCCCTATTCGCACGGAACAAGACAAAACACTCCCAAGCAGCACAGTCTCCGGGAAGAGAAATCTGTAAACATTCGAACTAGTTCGAATATATTGTGCCAGAAAGGTATCAACAATGTTGAAAAAATACAGGGGTACCCTTCTCTCTAAGCGTTTCCACAATGTGGAAAATAAAGGCAAACATCTGTCAGACAACAACTACTACCCTGGCCAATACCACGACGAACAATGAACTACAACTGACAGATATTTGTGCAACGTTCTTCAAAGAAGACCTAATTGCAAGTGCTTGTCTCGTAATTAAACAGAAAATTATCCTTCATTTGGCTAGGAATGACCACCTACAAACATGCATATTTCGAGGTTCATTGTCTCTCATCAGTGACAGGGTAGGTCGGACAACATTATAATTGTCCTGTCCCTGCCAAACGAACAATAATCAACTGTCTAACTAATATTTCCCCACGGAAAACACCACGATCTACTACCAAGTTGACCGAAGCGCCATCCGCACGGAACAAGACAAAACACTCCCAAGCAGCACAGTCTCCAGGAAGAGAAATCTGTAAACATTCGAACTAGTTCGAATATTTTGTGCCAGAGAGGTTTCAACAATGTTGAAAGAATACAGAGGTACCCTTCTCTCTAAGCGTTTTCACAGATTGGAAAATAAAGGCAATCATCTGTCAGAAAACAACTACTTCCATGGCTAATACCACGACGGACATTGAACTACAACTGACAGGTATTTGTGCAACGTTCTTCAAAGAAGACCCAATTGCAAGTGATTGTCTCGTAATTAAACAGAAAATTTTCCTTCATTTGGCTAGGAATGACCACCTGCAGACATGCATGTTTCGAGGTTTATTGCCTCTCATCAGTGACAGGGTAGGTCGGACAACATTATAATTGTCCTGTCCCTGCCAAATGAATAATAATCAACTGTTTAACCAATATTTCCCCACGGATAACACCACGATCTACAACTAAGTTGATCGAAGCGTTATCCGCACGGAACAAGACAAAACACTCCCAAGCAGCACAGTCTCTGGGAAGAGAAATCTGGAAACATTCGAACTAGTTCGAATATATTGTGCCAAAGAGGTATCAACAATGTTGAAAGAATTCAGGGGTACCCTTCTCTCTAAGCGTTTTTACAAAGTGGAAAATAAAGGCACACATCTGTCAGAAAACAACTACTTTCCTGGCTAATATCACGACGGACATTGAACTACAACTGACAGGTATTTGTGCAACGTTCTTCAAAGAAGACCCAATTGAAAGTGCTTGTCTCATAATTAAACAGAAAATTTTCCTTCATTTGGCTGGGAATGACCACCTGCAGACATGCATGTTTCGAGGTTTATTGCCTCTCATCAGTGACAGGGTAGGTCGGACAACATTACAATTGTCCTGTCCCTGCCAAATGAATAATAATCAACTGTTTAACTAATATTTCCCCACAGATAACACCACGATCTACAACCAAGTTGATCGAAGCGCCATCCACATGGAACAAGACAAAACACTCCCAAGCAGCACAGTCTCCGGGAAGAGAAATTTGTAAACATTCGAACTAGTTCGAATATATTGTGCCAGAGAGGTATCAACAATGTTGAAAAAATACAGTGGTACACTTCTCTCTAAGAATTTCCACAAAGTGCAAAATGAAGGCAAACATCTGTCAGAAAACAACTACTTCCCTGGCTAATACCACGACGGACATTGAACTACAACTGACAGGTATTTGTGCAACGTTCTTCAAAGAGGACCCAATTGCAAGTGCTTGTCTCGCAATTAAACAGAAAATTTTCCTTCATTTGGCTAGGAATGACCACCTGCAGACATGCATGTTTCGAGGTTTATTGCCACTCATCAGTGACAGGGTAGGTCGGACAACATTATAATTTTCCTGTTCCTGCCAAATGAATAATAATCAACTGTTCAACTATTATTTCACCACAGATAACACCACGATCTACAACCAAGTTGATCGAAGCGCCATCCGCACGGAACAAGACAAAAGACTCCCAAGCAGCACAGTCTCCGGGAAGAGAAATCTGTAAACATTCGAACTAGTTCGAATATATTGTGCCAGAGAGGTTTCAACAAGGTTGAAAGAATACAGAGGTACCCTTTTCTCTAAGCGATTCCACAAAGTGGAAAATAAAGGCAAACATCTGTCAGAAATCAACTACTTTCATGGCTAATACCACGACAGACATTGAACTACAACTGACAGGTATTTGTGCAACGTTCTTCAAAGAAGACCCAATTGCAAGTGATTATCTCGTAATTAAACAGAAAATTTTCCTTCATTTGGCTAGGAATGACCACCTGCAGACATGCATGTTTCGAGGTTTATTGCCTCTCATCAGTGACAGGGTAGGTCGGACAACATTACAATTGTCCTGTCCCTGCCAAATGAATAATAATCAACTGTTTAACTAATATTTCCCCACAGATAACACCACGATCTACAACCAAGTTGATCGAAGCGCCATCCACATGGAACAAGACAAAACACTCCCAAGCAGCACAGTCTCCGGGAAGAGAAATTTGTAAACATTCGAACTAGTTCGAATATATTGTGCCAGAGAGGTATCAACAATGTTGAAAAAATACAGTGGTACACTTCTCTCTAAGAATTTCCACAAAGTGCAAAATGAAGGCAAACATCTGTCAGAAAACAACTACTTCCCTGGCTAATACCACGACGGACATTGAACTACAACTGACAGATATTTGTGCAACGTTCTTCAAAGAGGACCCAATTGCAAGTGCTTGTCTCGCAATTAAACAGAAAATTTTCCTTCATTTGGCTAGGAATGACCACCTGCAGACATGCATGTTTCGAGGTTTATTGCCTCTCATCAGTGACAGGGTAGGTCGGACAACATTACAATTGTCCTGTCCCTGCCAAATGAATAATAATCAACTGTTTAACTAATATTTCCCCACAGATAACACCACGATCTACAACCAAGTTGATCGAAGCGCCATCCACATGGAACAAGACAAAACACTCCCAAGCAGCACAGTCTCCGGGAAGAGAAATTTGTAAACATTCGAACTAGTTCGAATATATTGTGCCAGAGAGGTATCAACAATGTTGAAAAAATACAGTGGTACACTTCTCTCTAAGAATTTCCACAAAGTGCAAAATGAAGGCAAACATCTGTCAGAAAACAACTACTTCCCTGGCTAATACCACGACGGACATTGAACTACAACTGACAGATATTTGTGCAACGTTCTTCAAAGAGGACCCAATTGCAAGTGCTTGTCTCGCAATTAAACAGAAAATTTTCCTTCATTTGGCTAGGAATGACCACCTGCAGACATGCATGTTTCGAGGTTTATTGCCACTCATCAGTGACAGGGTAGGTCGGACAACATTATAATTTTCCTGTTCCTGCCAAATGAATAATAATCAACTGTTCAACTATTATTTCACCACAGATAACACCACGATCTACAACCAAGTTGATCGAAGCGCCATCCGCACGGAACAAGACAAAAGACTCCCAAGCAGCACAGTCTCCGGGAAGAGAAATCTGTAAACATTCGAACTAGTTCGAATATATTGTGCCAGAGAGGTTTCAACAAGGTTGAAAGAATACAGAGGTACCCTTTTCTCTAAGCGATTCCACAAAGTGGAAAATAAAGGCAAACATCTGTCAGAAATCAACTACTTTCATGGCTAATACCACGACAGACATTGAACTACAACTGACAGGTATTTGTGCAACGTTCTTCAAAGAAGACCCAATTGCAAGTGATTATCTCGTAATTAAACAGAAAATTTTCCTTCATTTGGCTAGGAATGACCACCTGCAGACATGCATGTTTCGAGGTTTATTGCCTCTCATCAGTGACAGGGTAGGTCAGACAACATTGTAATTGCCCTGTCCCTGCCAAATGAATAATAATCAACTGTTTAACTAATATTTCCCCACGGATAACACCACGATCTACAACCAAGTTGATCGAAGCGCTATTCGCACGGAACAAGACAAAACACTCCCAAGCAGCACACTCTCCGGGAAGAGAAATCTGTAAACATTCGAACTAGTTTGAATATATTGTGCCAGAAAGGTATCAACAATGTTGAAAAAATACAGGGGTACCCTTCTCTCTAAGCGTTTCCACAATGTGGAAAATAAAGGCAAACATCTGTCAGAAAACAACTACTACCCTGGCTAATACCACGACGGACAATAAACTACAACTGACAGATATTTGTGCAACGTTCTTCAAAGAAGACTCAATTGCAAGTGCTTGTCTCGTAATTAAAAAGAAAATTTCCCTTCATTTGGCTGGGAATGACCACCTGCAAACATGCATGTTTCGAGGTTTATTGCCTCTCATCATTGACAGGGTAGGTCGGACAACATTATAATTGTCCTGTTCCTGCCAAATGAATAATAATCAACTGTTTAACTAATATTTCCCCACGGATTACACCACGATATACAACCAAGTTGATCGAAGCGCCATCCGCACGGAACAAGACAAAACACTCCCAAGCAACACAGTCTCTGGGAAGAGAAATCTGTAAACATTCGAACTAGTTCGAATATATTGTGCCAGAGAGGTATCAACAATGTTGAAAGAATACATGGGTACCCTTCTCTCTAAGCGATTCCACAAAGTGGAAAATAAAGGCAAACATCTGTCAGAAAACAACTACTTCCCTGGCTAATACCACGACGGACATTAAACTACAACTGACAGATATTTGTACAACGTTCTTCAAAGAAGACCAAATTGCAAGTGCTTGTCTCGTAATTAAACAGAAAATTATCCTTCATTTGGCTGGGAATGACCACCTGCAGACATGCATGTTTCGAGGTTTATTGCCACTCATCAGTGACAGGGTAGGTCGGACAACATTATAATTTTCCTGTTCCTGCCAAATGAATAATAATCAACTGTTCAACTATTATTTCCCCACAGATAACACCACGATCTACAACCAAGTTGATCGAAGCGCTATTCGCACGGAACAAGACAAAACACTCCCAAGCAGCACAGTCTCCGGGAAGAGAAATCTGTAAACATTCGAACTAGTTTGAATATGTTGTGTCAGAGAGGTATCAACAATGTTGAAAGAATACAGGAATAGCCTTCTCCCTAAGCGTTTCCACAAAGTGGAAAATAAAGGCAAACATCTGTCAGAAAACAACTACTTACTACTTCCCTGGCTAATACCACGACTACAACTGACAGATATTTGTGCAAGGTTCTTCAAAGAAGACCCAATTGCAAGTGCTTGTCTCGTAACTAAACAGAAAATTATCATTCATTTGGCTGGGAATGACAACCTGCAGACTTGCATGTTTCGAGGTTTATTGCCTCTCATCAGTGACAGGGTAGGTCGGACAACATTATAATTTTCATGTCCCTGTCAAATGAATAATAATCAACTGTTTAACTTTCTTTCAACATTGTTGATACCACTCTGGCACAATATATTCGAACTAGTTCGAATGTATACATCATCCCATTCACTTTGATTCAACTCACAGCACTGAATTCTTGATTCACATACTTTTTTTGCATTCAAATTTGTTTTTGACTACACAAGATATGTGATATGCATTTCCACAAATTATGCATTCGATGATTTTGCTAGGTTTAGTTTGTCAGCATATGAATGTTTTATCTCCAATTCAATGTGCTACTTATCCCATAGAGGAAACCTGATGGAAACGCTTAGAGACAAGGGTACCCCGTATTCTTTCACATTTTTGATACCTCTCTGGCACAATATATTCGAACCTTTTCGAATTGTTACTAATTATTATTTATTGACTTGAAATAGGAATCCTAATGTAAAGGTAGATAATTTAGTGTATAACAATTTACTTAACTAAAATCACAGGAACAATTGTAGATGAATATATAGTAGAATATATAGTAGTAGAATATATAGTAGTAGAATATATATTATATATATATATATATATATATATATATATATATATATATATATATTCATATATATATATATATATTCATATATATATATTCATATACTATATATCATCTACTATATATTCTACTATATATTCTATATATATATATATATATATATATATATATATATATATATATATATATATATATATATATATATATATATATATATATGTATATATATATATATATAACAATTTCCACCGAGAAAACTCTGCAAACCAGGATCATCCGAGAAGCCCTCGAGATAGAGAAGCGCCCCAATTGCCTCAACACTCGCGACGACGGACGTAGACTTCCCAATACCTGGAAGCCTCTCATTGCACGCATCAACTCATTTCCCACCAACCCAGTTCCCGCACATAGCTCACTTAGCACCAACCTAGTTCCCGCACACAGTTCATCTAGCGCCAACTCAGTTCCCGCCCATAGTTCACCTCGCGCCAATACATTGCACACGGCCATTACAGCCACGTCCACTATAAATACAGTTCCTCAACCCACAATTCCTCAGTTCTCTCGAAGGAGTAGGCAGATTGAGACCTTAGAGAGAACCAGTGACGAGACATGGGGAGTAGGCAGATTGAGACCCCGACGTCAAGTCACTAAAACCGAACGTAATTATACCTGAGGAGTAGGCAGATTGAGACCTCAGCGTAGAATTACGTTTCAACCATTTATTAATTTTCTTTCTTTTTCAGTTCTTGAAAATGGCTCCAAAATCGGAGCCGAAACGTCGAATTTCAACAAATTCTAGACGCGGTTCAACCCGAACTTTTAGTTTTCATATATATATATATATATATATAGGAACTAGTAAATAGTGGGGCTATGCAGCAAAATCAAAGAGTACTCTTTTAAGTTTGTCCAAGCTTTCGGAAATTTAATTAATCGTTTCCATCATCAGGGATACTACAATTTGCATGAGTAAGTAATATATAAAAAATATACTTACATCTTAGTTGAGGGTGTTTGACGCGATGTTATTCAACAAAAGGGGGCACATTGTACAAGATGAATTTCAATATAAAACAGGTAAAATTGGAAGGATGTCATAAAAGTTTTGTAAAAATACGTTACATTTTGATCACATAAGGCCGAATCAATGCTATTGGTTGGGAGAAGACAGACAGTTGACATGGCATATGACTTAATCAGTGGTACCAATTTACAGTTACCAACCTATGTTGGAGTCCGTAAATCAAAATTTAGTTAGTTGGGCGACACCTAGTGGCCCATGGAGGAACCTGAATTAAGTACATCTGGCATATAACTGAGTGTCTTTGGTACACTTTCGATCTGGATATTATGTTATATTTTGTAGTATAACAAAGTTAAGTCCTTCTGTGAGCAAAATTTTTATTTAGTACAGGTTAAGTATCTGGTGAATTTTAAGTCAAATTTAGGAAAAAGGTTAATTTTTATTTATAAAATTATTTGATCATTTGATAGATTTGAGGAATTAATGAATGGTGGATTCTTATCTAACGTCAGGAGGTAAGAATAAATTTCACTTAGATGATTAATATCTGTTTTTTTATTGATGCAATTACTATTTTCTGAAATAAAGGCCATTTCGAGAAAGGTACTTTTGGGTAGACGCGATTCACTAGCTAGGACCTTAGTGGCATCATAATTCATATGGTGGTCAAACTTGTTAACATGTTCAGCTAACGCACACCGTTCTGGATGTAATCTACAGTCACTTTTATGTGAAACGATTCGGGAGCCTAGAGATCTCGAAGTCTGACCAACATACATTTTGTTGCACGATTGACACGGAATACTATATATTACATTCGCTTGAGAAAATAGAGAAAGTTTGTCTTTGACTTTAGAGTGAATTGTTCTAATAGTTAATACTGATTTATTTGCAATTTTCAAATTCGGTAAATCATTAAAAATTCTGGAGAGTTTGGGAGTGATCTCCTTTATGTAGGGTAAAGAACTATAAAAAGCAATTAATGGTGCAATATTGTTTTCATTGTGATTATTATTGCTATTATTACTGTCAATTCGTGTAATTGTTGAGTTGTTAATTATTTCAAAGGAGGATGAAGAATTAAACAAAATATTTTTAATCATAATCGGTGGGTAAGAATTTTCAAGAAATAAATTTAAAAGGATAGCAAGATTTTTTTTGTGAAATTGACTGTCAGAGATTTTTAACACTCTATCTTTCATTTGTTTTACTAGATTCACTTTCATTGAGTGTTTGTGGTAAGACCAATAGTTGATGTATCTTCCTGAGCTACATGGTTTTCTATACCAGTCTATCAGAATTTTGTTTTCTGATGACCGTATGAACCTTGTGTCAAGGAATGGCACGGAAAAATTTACATCTTCAGTTTCCATGGTGAACTGAATGAAAGGATCATAACTGTTGAAGGTGTCAAGAATCTCTTCAGTACAGTCGATTGGTAAAGCCAGAATAATATCATCCACATATTTTTTTATAAAGTGGGGTCTGAAAGACAGAACCGGTAATACTGTGTCTAACAAGTCATCCATTACATAAGCTGCTAAAATTGGGGAAATTGATGCACCCATGGGTGTTCCAAAAGTTTGTTTATAGAATTTATTATCAAAGGAGAAATATGTATTGTTAAATAGAAATTGTAAAAGGTTTATGAAATTATCTTCAGAAATACTGCAATGTAAACTAATATTGTTCCATTGTTTGTGGACTGCTCTTATGCAGGTTTCAACATAAACATTACTGAATAGGGATATCACATCCAAACTTGCAAGAACATAGTTTAGAGGTAACAGAGTGTTATTGAATTGATTATTTACTTCAAACGAGTCTTTTATATAGTAATCATTGTCTAGGTTATAGGCTTTAGTCAAGATATTTGTTAGGAAGGCAGCAATTGCTTCTGTAGGGGATCCTATCGAAATGTAACGTATTTTTACAAAACTTTTATGACATCCTTCCAATTTTACCTGTTTTATATTGAAATTCATCTTGTACAATGTGCCCCCTTTTGTTGAATAACATCGCGTCAAACACCCTCAACTAAGATGTAAGTTAACCATCCATGTATATTTTTTATATATTACTTACTCATGCAAATTGTAGTATCCCTGATGATGGAAACGATTAATTAAATTTCCGAAAGCTTGGACAAACTTAAAAGAGTACTCTTTGATTTTGCTGCATAGCCCCACTATTTACTAGTTCCATTCCTAACTAGTCAGCAACGACTACCCTTCCTTTATATATATATATATATATATATATATATATATATATATATATATATATATATATATATATATATATATATATATATATATATATATATATATATATATATATATATATATATATATATATATATACAGTGAGGACCAAAAGTCCGTCGCCCCCTCCGTAACTTCTTCATTTTCCATATTACAAAAAAATGTTAAATACATAAGTTGTAGGGTTTCATTCGATCTCTTTAACGGTTTAAGTTTCATTCATACAGAGTGTCTCAAAAAAGCACGGTGACTTATAAGTAATTTTTTTTTAAATGGGACACCCTGTATTTCATTGCATTATTACATTCTACGTTGAATTCTGAACAAGTTTGATAAATAGTTTTCTATCAAAAAAGTTAATAGTTTTGGACTTATGAACACTTGTAAATAATTATTTCGACTACTTTGGCGCCAGTTCAATGAGAAAATCGTAACAAATGGATCACAATGTATTCCACTTTCCTGTCCTAACTTTTTGAAAGCTGTCCAATGTTGCAAACTGCTGATGGCACCATGTGTAACTTACCTCGTCGTACCATTTTACAATTGTTAGAGTTGTTGATAAATACAGATCAAGAATCATTAAAAACTGAAGAGATATTTTAATTTATAACTAAAAACGGTGAGTTTTTATCTATTTCAAAAGATGTTCGACATGTCCACCATGCATTTCTTGACACATAAATAGTCGGGTTGTAAACTCTTCCCTAACATTAATCAAGGTTTGAGGTGCTGTTTCTGAACACACTTCAATAATTCGACGGTGCAGTTCATCTAACAACCCACAAACTGTCTTAAAAACTACGGATTTCACATAGCCCCAGAGAAAGAAATCAAGCGGTGAGAGGTCCGGTGAGCGAGCTGGCCACTCTGTTGTACCTCGACGTCCAATCCACCTACCTGGATACCTTTCATCTAAGTAATTTCTCACCTCCCGAAAATAGTGTGGTGGCGCTTCATCTTGCTGAAATGTTACATCCAAGTAAAATTCATGTGGGTTTTGCGCAACGATCTCATCGATACTGGGACTTATTGTGTCTTGCAGCATTTGGAGGTATCTGGGATCATTTAAATTTTCTTCCAAGAATATGGGACCTACAATGTGGTTACCTAAAATACCAGCCCAAACATTAATTTTTTGGGGAAATTGAGTATGCCCCTCGCGGAATTCATGGGGATTCTCATCACTCCAATATCTACAATTCTGGGTATTCACATTTCCATTTAGGTAAAAAGTGCTTTCATCACTAAAAGCAGATGTGTTGCAAATAAAGTCGATTTGCAACAATTCTTTCTGCTATGGTCTCGCAAAATTCAAGTCGCCGGTCTGGAAGGATGGAATTTATTTTGTTTTAAAACCCTCTTTACTGATGTTTTAGAAACATCACATGTCTCAGCTACTTGCTTAGTTGATTGTTGTGGGTTATTTACCATTTCGGCTAGTACTTGAATTTCAACATCTTCCGTAATTATTTTCGGCCTCCCAGATCTCGGAGCATCTTTCACGGTGCCAGTTTGGTTAAATTTTGCCACCAATTTCTGCAGATATTTTCGACACATCGGACGTTCTGGAAACCGTTCATTGAAAATGCGAATAGCAGCGTGGTAATTTCGGTTAGCTTCACCAAATATGATAACGGCTTCAACTTTGTCTGCTACTGAACGAGCCATATTAATCAACAAGAGAAATTGAAAACCGTTTGAAACAAAGTTTTGAAAACCTACAAAATGTCAATGACATTTGTCAAAAACAGATAAGAGTTTTTTTTCGTTGTCATGGATAAAATAAACGCGCCTAGCGTGCATAGCCTACCTCATTAATTTATTCGTGAACTGGTGCAAAAGTAGTCGAAATAATTATTTACAAGTGTTCATAAGTCCAAAACTGTTAACTTTTTTGATAGAAAATCATTCATAAAACTTGTTCAGAATTCAATGTAGAATGTAATAATGCAATGAAATACAGGGTGTCCCATTTAAAAAAATTAACTTCTAAATCATATATATATATATATATATATATATATATATATATATATATATATATATATATATATATATATATATATATATATATAATAACAAAATATTCTCGACCGAACTCTATTAACTAAGTAGGAATTCTCGGGTAGCGGTCTGTTGAACAAAGAAACTTATTCGATTTAAATCTTCAATATATCGTCATATATATATATGAGAGGTAATCGTTGCTGACTAGTTAAGATCAAGCTAGGGAACTTGTTGGGTAAGCAGCATGCAGGAAAGTAAACTCTTATAACACTTTATTCCAATATTTCGAAAAGTTTTATTGTCATCATCAGGGAAAGCTACAAATCATGATCAAAATATAGTGAAAACAATTGAACAACATGGATTCTAAACCACTTACGTGTTGTTGAGATTGATTGCAATGGATGAAGTAAAAAGACGTGTACAGTTGTTGAACATATTCAAAAACAGTTTGTGAGATAAACATAAAGATAATCGTCACACATTAAAAAATTATTTTGTTATGGATAAAAACTAATTATATTTGAATTTATGTAAAATGGATACCATACCGGTGTCCGTAACGGCCGGCGTGAAGAAGAGAAACAATTATATTATTTAAAATTAAGTTGACATGTGAAGTTAGTTCGGGTACGTTCATGCATGGAACATTCTATTACATTTCCATTAGTGTAGGTATTCCATTGGCACCAACTGTCAAACTACACACAACGTTGAATGGAATTTAAAATATTACAATATATACTACTAAGTTGTCCTGTATCGGTTTTGTAGTTAACTGTGTTAGGATTTTTGTTGATATGGACCATCTCAAGGAATAACCTGTTTTTTTGATTGCTGACTTTGTCTAGAATTTTTGGATTTGAATAATCAAACCGGTGGCCTGTTTTCTGGGTGTGGTCGACTGCTGCACAGGAGTTTTTTCCCAATTGGGCATCACTCTTGTGCAAAGCTAGCCGTTGTTTTAACCACTGTGAGGTCTGTCCGACATAACTACCTTCACAACCTTGGCATGGTAGTTCATAAATTACATTGCTAAGGAGTGGAGTTGGTGTTTTGTCTTTGATTTTGGAGAACAAGTTGGAAAGTTTTGTATTATTACGCTTGGCTATTTTGATTTGTGGAAAGTCTTTGAAAATTTTTATTATGCGGTTGGATACTTTGTCGATGAATGGGATTGATTTGTACTTATATTGTATTGTAACGTCATCAGTTGGTCCGTCATAAAAGTTGGAGTTATAGATTAGTTTTTTTAAGATGCGGATGGCGCTGCAATTAACTTTGTTGTAGATCGTAGTGTCATCCGTGGAGAAATATTAGTTAAACGCTAGATTATTATTTATTTGGCAGGGACAGGACAATTATAATGTTGTCCAACCTACCCTTTCACGGATGAGAGGCAATGAACCTCGAAACATGCATGTTTGCAGCTGATCATTCCCAGCCAAATGAAGAAAAATCTTCTGTTTAATTACAAGATAAGCACTCGCAATTGGGTCTTCTTGGAAGAACGTTGCACAAATATGACAGAAGTAGTTGTTTTCTGACAGATGTTTGCCTTTTATTTTCCACTTGGTAGAAACGCTTAGAGAGAAGGGTATTCCGTATTATTTCACCTCTAGAGGAATTTAAAAAAAAGTGATCAAAGTGAGGTAACAAAAAAGTATTTATCGTGCCTCATAGAAGTGAGACACTTGCTAGCTCAGAGCGCGATGGGCGTGATTAATGCAGAAATTACTGTAATAAAAAAATCGCAATCAAATTTCCCAATGACTTAAATCAGATAAATGAAAATTTGGTTCTACTACCAGTACCAAACTATATCAGATGGTATAACGCTTCAAATCATATATGGGTGACAATTATATATTAAATCCGTTGATTACCAATATTATCCACCCTGTTCGCATGAAACATACTGTGAGGTTCACGAGTAGTAATAAAAATAGAAATACCTTTGCAGAACTCCACCCACAATATCTTCAATGAGCAAATGTGTTATTCAGGAATAAAAATGGTAATAATTATTCCTTGAAAAATTATTACAATCTTCACACAGCTTTCTTCACTCGTACCGTGAGCAAGATTCAAAGTAGAAAACCTTGAAACAATTTCTGATAAGTCCAGTGCAGGCTGTAAAGAAAATACCCTGTTTAATGTAGCTATGCTACTTCATGCAAGCCCAAGATATAAGTAAGCAGTGAGAATTTAAATTGGGTATTCTTTAAATATCCCAATGCAGAATAAATATTTCAAAACGATATGATAAAATTTCTGAAACATCCAAATAACACCAATATATCAAATTATTCCACCTCATTCAGCCTGTTACCACCCAAAGTAGATCGATTTATTGGGCGTCATTTGCTACGTTGACCTAATCCCTTAGAGGAAAGTTAAAAAATGTGATGTAACAAAAAAGTATTTCTAGTGCCTCACAAAAGTATACATTGACCATATTTCACTGTAGCTTTCCATCGATACCATATGTTTTTGAAAATTCCTAGTACTTATTGAGTTAACCATATACAGTGTGTCCAAGTTAAGGATGGGATAACATTAGTATCTCGGTAACGGTTGCAGATACAATGTTGGTATAATTAGATAAAAGTTGCACAATCCAAAGGCCTTTTATATGGAGTTTGCAGAAGTGGGGTATCTTTTTCGGATTTCGAGATATTTTGAATACAGTAAAATTTTCGATATTTTATTTTATTTATTTCTGATGTTATTTCAGTAAATATCGAAAAATGAAAAATACATTTTTATTGTCACTTTTTAAGCTTAACAAGATGATTTTCACAGATTTTCAGTACAACGTTTCATTTTCAAGGAGCCTTCATAATTTTTTTTAATACAGCCCTGTTTTTTTAATGCAGAATTCAAAGACTTTTTTTATTTTAAATTGCGTCATATATCATTTATACTTATTTATGAATGTTTCCAGTTCATTTCAGATATTACTCAAAATCATCCATGAAAAACCTCCGCTTACGTCTCTGTCTTAATTGCAAAAGATGTTCGAACAAGTGACCATTAGTTTCTTAGCAAAAGTAACATCGTCAAACTGTGAAACCCAAAACATTGTTGAGTATATCTGGTGTAATGGTTTGAATTGCATCTAAAATCAGTTGACGTAATTCTTCTTCCGTTTGAAAATTACGATGATACACACAGGTTTTGATGTACCTCCAAAGATAAAAGTCAGGAGGTGTCAGATCTGGCGATCGTGTAGGCCAGGCAACTGCTGAATGCGTACCTATCCATGGATGATTTTGAGTAATATCTGAAATGAGCTGGAAACATTCTTGAATAAAATGATATATGACGAAAATAAGAATAAAAAATGGCTTTGTTTTCTGAAATAAAATACAGGGCCGTATAAAAGTTGATGAACGTTCATCGGAAACGAAACGTTGTATTGAAAATCTGTTAGCGTCATCTTATTAAGCTTGAAAAGTGATAATGAAAATTTATCTTTTATTTTTTGATATCTACTTAAATAACGTTAGAAATGAATAAAATCAAAGATCGAAAATTTTACTTTATTCAAAATATCTCGAAATCCGAAAAATATATCCCAGTTCTGCAAACTCCATATAAAAGCCCTTTGGATTGTGCAACTTCTCTCTAATTCAACTAACATTGTATCTGCAACTGGTACCGAGATACTAAATCTATCCCATCCTTATCTTGGACACACGTATAGACGAGTTCCGGAGTTTTTCACGATTGAAAGTTTCTTTCGGGGGTGTATATCAATCTGTTTGTTTCATATACATCAAACCTGTTACTCTTTTGACTCGTATAGTATGAACGTTTTCGAAATACCCATCACCAATTAACGTACCACCATGTTATATCACACTCACCGATATATACCCCAGTTCCAGTACTCTTTTCCATAAATAAACTACGAGTACCTACTAATATCTGTTTTAACAGTTTACATCAATTTCATTCAGAATGTCTCCCTAGTTTCCTTGATTTGAAAATATATCTAGTCGGTGGAAAATATAAATGCTCTGATCAAGTAAAATATACTAGATGATTCACACAAAATGATCCTGGCGGAAATATGTGTACACGACACACAACATAACCTATTTTAAACGTTTGAATTGTGGTAAAAATATCATGTGGGTTAGCGTTTCATTAATTAATCTTAGTAAAAAAATAAAAGATGGCCATCTTAGTTGATACTCACTAAACATGTTACATAACAAAAATATTTTCCAGAAATAACTCTTGTGATATTTGCAACTAAAGGCCGATGTTATTGAAGCACGGACGGTTTGAACGCCTTTTACTCACGTTTCTATCACAAGAACATATTTTATTTGGTTCTGTAATAATTCTTGCAATACTGGAGTAATGCGGATTGAGTTTTCCAAATAACTCTGATATCTTTTTCACTGGCTTTAAGGCCGACTCAGATACATGTGTGATAAATAAATACATCGGGATTATTTGAAAACAAATATATAACAGAATCTCATCTAAGTGCTTGTGCGTGATTAAGATACATTTGAAATAAGTATGCTGAATATATAAACAAGTAAGATACATTTACAAATAGAAAAAAAAAATATATATATATAATTAATAGGTTATTTGGTTGATATGACAGACGTCATTTTGAAATATAGATACTTAATTGAAATTTAAATGTCCTGAATTTTCACGATCGATAGATACATCAGATATGAACTCTTTGCACGAAAGAGGTCATCCTAAATGATATACACTGCATGCCAGGAGCGATGAAATCACCCATTTTTTTGAGAAGATATATAAAATTGGCCTGAACTTCTTTCGGATTCGTGTTCAGGATATCCAAATTAGTATTAATACATCTGTTTCCAGGATTAATTCCAGTTCTGAAAAATTCTAATTAGTTTCACTTCCCATGAAAACGCCTCCGTATATATCATGTATTATGACGCCATTTGTGCATATAGTTCATTCCTAGTGTATCTATCTATCCTGAAAATTTCATGGTTCTACGTAGAAAATTACAGAAGATACGGGGGCGTTTCCATGAGAAGTGAAACAAATTATAATATTTCAAGACTGAAAATTTTTCAGGAAACAGATATATAAGTAGTAGTTTGGGAATCCGAAGGAATTTTGGGCCAATGAAAATTTCGGAAGATACGGGGGTGTTTCCATGAGAAGTGAAACACACTGTATAGTCCCCAAATACGTCTCAGACGGAGTAATTATGTGTTTGTTTAACCGGCTCAAAACATTACCCACATGTGAAAAGGAAACTAGGAATTGAAATTATAGAGATATTGCAATTACGCCTGGCAGGATATGTATAAGGCAGCCAGCACTCAGAGCAATCATGACCGACTGTCCGCGACCGTCCAACTACCACCCGAATTTACAAGAAAACTCACACTGAATGATCGTCCGGTTTTCAAAGACTATGTCGAAACTTAAATCTGCTGAAAATTTTGGTCGATCAGTGTGAGCTTGAACGTATTCATTGATTCATTTCAATTTTTGGTCGTTGCTGGACGGTCGGTCCTGGTTGGTAAGTGTGTTTTCTAGCTAAGGCAACGCTATTTCAATAGTGACTGGCACTATTCTGTAATTGAAAACAGTTCGTCCCTTATTTACACAGTTTTTTGTTATTCATAACCTATGAATCAAATCTAGTTTCTCAGTTTTTTTTTCAACATAATTTTTCTCAGAATAGGATACAATTATTGTGTTGATAGAATAGCGAAGGGGTGCTCTGATATCGATTTGTGTTGAAAATATTATATAATTATCATGTATAAATTATGTCGTATCCACTATCTTGCTCGAAGTGGAAATTAGGAAACTTTATTTCTGTTCACTGAGGGCCAGTTTTTCAATGTCCAGTTAAGAATCTCAGCTAGCTGGCTGACGGCTAATAGTCCTCGATCCCATTATCTGGAGAAAATGAATTATTCACTTTCCATTGAGACTTCGTTATTCTGTTTTTCAATTCAAGTTGTACCACAAGCTATATGCAAAAATTCTCGATAGTACGTAGTCCAAGTCGACATTGAAAGCAGATAAGTCTCAAAGGTTGAGTAATCATTTCTCTTCTGCCGGTACTGGGCTTGAGGGCTATTAACTATCAGCCAGCTAACCGAGACTCTTAACTAAACAATGAAAAACCGGCCCTAATAATTTTAATGGAGATGTCCTCATTCCAGATTCACATTACGGGTGCGTACATGTCAAAATAAGAACAACTCCAACACTACCTGACGTTATTATGAAATGCAATTTATGAACTGCAGTATCTCTCTATTATCTTTGAATGTTCTTTAAATATTTTATTAAGGTAATCACCATGATATAAATTTGCTGCAGTCTGGAACTCGTCGATATTCAGATATTATGCAGTTAATTTATACGTTGAATGTAAAATGCTGCATTCCGGCACTATACTGTTGACGCTCGGTTGAACAAAGTGCGGAATCAGAATCAATCCCCCTGTGAATCGCGCAAAACCATCGTAGAGTGTTTTAGACAATTTCAGGAAAAGGTGTCAGAATAATAAAATTAATAGATAGATATAAGTACTGTCATGTCAGATGAATATGAAAAAAAGCATTTTTGGTAATTTGTAAGACCTCGATAGGCAATATTTGTTTATTAAACAGTTCAATTTTAAATACAGTCCATTATTGAAGAAGCATATGGTCCTTCGAGCCGTTAGTTTGGCATTGTCAATTAGAACTTGATAAAAGAAAAGTTGCATTGGTGTGCAGTGGGCCATCGCAGTCTAGAACTCAGCGCCGGTCCTTGTCACCTTGGAAGAGTCGAATAACTACCTAGAACTGAGCCATTAGAGGCACTGGACGCAAGTATCAGATCAGAAGGGGGAGTCCTAACATTCCATTTCCTCTCCTTTCCTGTCAAATATAAGACATTTTGTAATAGCAAAGAGGAAGAAATAACCATATTGAAAAGAAAGAGAGGCGGTTTGAAAGCCAAGTCAACTTTATTGATGAACATTTGTTGAACAAACAAAAAATATACCCATTTCAGATAATGTTGATTTGATAGAGCTAGATCAGAGACTCAACAGAATTGATCCGTTATTAGAAGATTTTGATCGGGTACAAAGAGCACTCGAATTTGCGTTAGAAAATGATGCAGAACAATTTTCTGAACATGAATCATTTGAATCAAGTTTTTTCGCAGTAACCTCAATAGCAAAGGGTTTAGTATCTAATGCTATAGCACCAGCAACGAACTCGGTGGCAAACGATGTTGCGGCTGATAATGTTTCAGTTTTATCGATAACTAATAGTCAATTAGGTAATCCATCATCACATGTTCCGGTGACAATAATATCCCTTCCCATCTTTGGTGGCGACTACGAAACATTTGACAGTTTGATTCATCGGAATAATTGTATGGGGGAAATTGAGAAATTTCATTATTTAAGAGCTTCGCCTCGAAGTGAAGCTGCTGAGGTTGTGAGATCCTTTGAATTTCCAGTGATAATTATCAACATGGCTTTCAAGATAAAAAATCATGTATAACCAATTTGTCTTGTATTTCACAATTCTTGACATATGCGTTTGATATGAGATTTCAAGTCGATGTCATCTATTTTGACTTGCAGAAGGCGTTCGATCAGATTGATATGAAAATTCGAATGCTCAAACGCGGTTAATTTGGCTCCACTGTATGGCAAAACATATCCTTGCCCAGTTCCCAATTGAATAGTTATAAGCTGCGATAGTATTTACTACACGTTCACCAGCAATAGAAACATGTGAACACGTATTTCTGACTGTTAGTAGCGGCCTTGCTCACCTAACTAAAACCCCGAGATTACCCGTTGCTTCGCATCTGTCGACCAACGTGGGCTGGTGTAATAAAATGGTGGTGGACAATAAATACCCCTGAACCAAATAACTAAAACTTGAGACCAGCTGGACGAAATCTTGAGGACCTGTTGAATAGGGCGCAGCAAAAACCCCAACAAAGTAATCTGCAATCAGAAGGTATGCCTAGTAGTAACAATCTTTCCAATGACCGGAGAGGAGAAAGTTCAGAACCTAACGCCGAAGGGGGCTCCCTTCGTGAAACTGCCTCAGGTTCGTCATTGTTCGAACAGCCACATCCCCAACGAGAGCACCATTGGTCCAGTTTGGTTCTCCAAAACCAAGTTCGTTATCTTGAAATGAAAAGAAAACTAAAAATACAAATTCTCAACAAACTCATAAACAAAATTTGTAAAATTTGGGAGTTTTAGGACAGAATTTACCAAATTTGAATGTCCATCATACAACAAGAATAGAAAGGCCCATTATGGAAAATAGGGAATACAGATTTTCCTCTCAAATTACAAATTTTTCACTGGAGGAGACAAGCAAAGTGTTGAAAATATTGCCCCCATTTGACAATCAGGGACTACTACATCCTTTAGACTTTATAAAAATTTTGGAACATACAAGTCCTTTCCAGAAAGTAAAAATAATTTCAAATAATTGCTTAATTAATGAAGCAAAAGTGTGGTTCGATGCTTTTTCAGGTAAATATGACAACTACCATCTTTTCAAAAAAGCTTTGGTCAAATATTTCTGGAATGAACATTATACAAATATAATGTTGTCCGACCTACCCTGTCACTGATGAGAGGCAATAAACTCAAAACATGCATGTCTGCAGGTGGTCATTCCCAGCCAAGTGAAGGATAATTTTATGTTTAATTACGAGACAATCACTTGCAATTGGGTCTTCTTTGAAGAACGTTGCACAAATATCTGTCAGTTGTAGTTCAATGTCCGTCGTGGTATTAGCCAGGGAAGTAGTTGTTTTCTGACGGATGTTTGCCTTTATTTTCCACTTTGTGGAAACGCTTAGAGAGAAGGGTACCCCTGTATTCTTTCAACATTGTTGATACCTCTCTGGCACAATATATTCGAACTAGTTCGAATGTTTACAGATTTCTCTTCCCGGAGACTGTGCTGCTTGGGAGTGTTTTGTCTTGTTTCGTGCGGATGGCGCTTCGATCAACTTGGTTGTAGATCGTGGTGTTATCCGTGGGGAAATATTAGTTAAACAGTTGATTATTATTCATTTGGCAGGGACAGGACAATTATAATGTTGTCCGACCTACCCTGTCACTGATGAGAGCCAATACACTCGAAACGTGCATGTCTGCAGGTGGTCATTCCCAGCCAAGTGAAGGATAATTTTCTGTTTAATTACGAGACAAGCACTTGCAATTGGGTCTTCTTTGAAGAACGTTGCACAAATATCTGTCAGTTGTAGTTCAATGTCCGTCGTGGTATTAGCCAGGGAAGTAGTTTTTTTTACGGATGTTTGCCTTTATTTTCCACTTTGTGTGAACGCTTAGAGAGAAGGGTACCCCTGTATTCTTTGAACAATTACAAGATAAATATAGGGCCCAAATTGAAAATGGTATATGCAAGGAAGGGGACACGTATACAGACCATTTTACCCACTGTGTCGGTCTGGCTAAATACTTAGAACCCCGTTGCACAGACAAAAAACTAGTGGCAAAAATTGATAGTTAGTTTCCTCCGCGGATGTCAGCTGTTCTTATTGGAGTGGACGACTTATAAATCGCTCTTGAAAGTTTAAGAGAAGCTGACTACTTCTTTAATTCAAATTTCAAAAGGGAAAACTTAAAAAAAACCTAAATTCTGACACAAATATAAATAAATCAAACAATTATTATCAAAATAAAAATAAATTTAAAAATGATGATGAAGAAGAGGGAAACAAGGAAGCCTCACATTCTTAAGCTCGTGGAATGTAAGGGCAATAAGTCAAACAAATAATAATTCGAAGTATATTAATAGCAACCCGCAAGAAGAATTTTTAAAAGATGAATGTGACTTTGATCATTCAATAGCTGATGACCGTTCACCTACCATTATATGGTTATTCATTCCCAGCACTTGTGGATAGCGGTAGCCAGATTTCTGCTTTTTCTTCAGAAGTTTGGGCACAGATGTCAGATTCGCGTATAAAAATCCCTCACTTTCCTGCTACTGGAGTCAAGGTCGTTGGAGCATTCTAAACTGATGAGAGTACTTTCACGAGCACATATCAACTTTTGGTGATGAACCATTTGCTCACGAATTTTTGCTCATCAAGGATTTGGGTATTGATTTTTTAAGACAGCAAAAAGTATTAATAAATCTAGACGAAAAATATTTGGTTTGCAAAGTACAAGGAAAAAATAAAGTCATTCCTGAAATAAATCTTGACCATTTTGTTTCTAACCAGGAATCAGCTAATTTGTCAGCTGTATTACACAAAAGTAAGGTTATGGTACCAAAAATTTTAAACTTGGAAAAATGTGGTATCTCCAGTACCTCAACTCCAGAGTGGTACCAGGTGAAGTGCGAAAAATTGCTGGAAAAATATTCAGACATTTTCTTCGACAAGCCAGCCACAAGACAGCGGTATCATCCTTCACTCGATGTATTGATGGCATTTTTTGCTCATCATATCTGAGGACTATGAAAATACTCTCCAACACTTGGAAATGGTATTCCATAGACTGAGTGAGGTAGGGCTTACCGTCAAAAAAGGAAATGTGCATTTTCATGATAAAAATTAAATTTTTTGGGTTATGTCATTGATGAAAATGGGGTACTGCCTGACGAGGAAAGAGTACAGGCCATTATGGACTATGCTATTCCCAGAAATACCAAAGAACTCCAACGTTTCTTAGGAATGTGCAACTATGACAGACAATTCTGTCCAAATTTTTCCTCAGTCTTGTCCCCTTTAACCAAACTACTTAGGAAAAACATACCATGGAAATGGGATGCCGAAAAGCAGAAGGCCTTTCAGGAAGTAAAGCAGTTACTGAGGAAAGCTACACTACTTTACCATCCAAACCCTAACCTTCACTGGCATATTGAGTCTGATGCGAGTGACGTAGCCTTGGGCTACCAGTTGTTCCAAATTTTCGATGGAAAACGTTGTGTTGGTGCTTGGTCCAGCCGTCTACTACTGGACAGAGAGAAGCGATATAGCTTTAATGAAAAGGAGGTCCTCGCTGTAGTGTTTGCTTTTTCTAAATGACGTATTTACTTACTTGGAAGAGAGGTTACGGTCCATTCTGACAATGAGGCAATGGTTTACCTGCAGACTGCTCGTTTACTATCGCCCAGAATTACTAGGTAGGTGCTTGCTCTCCAAGAGTTCACCTACCGTGTGGTACACCTCTCTAGTAGGGAAAATATCATCGCTGATGCATTATCTCGGCATACCAATGTCCGCTGTAACACACCAACGGACAAATACTTTTGGTTAGCCATTACTTCATTGAAGCTTCCTGCAGTGTTCCAGGATAACCTAAAAAATATACGACATTATCACAATAATGATAAGAAGCTGAAGGAGATTACAAATTCCTTGGATGCAAATAAACAGTTGGGAGGAAATTTTGTTCTCCAGGATGGAGTTTTGTATAAAATGAGTTCTGATAGGGTTTCTCTTTTATTGTGTGTGCCCACCGAACTCATTAACCAGTTCATTGAAGTATTCTACTCAACCTTAGGCCATTTTGAAGTCTACAAAAACTGGGTTGCGTTGCGGAATGAGGTATGGTGGAATAATATGCATCGCACAGTAAAAAAATCAGTACTGACCTGTGAGATATGCCAAAAGTCCAAATCCTCCATCATGCCAAAGCACCCCCAGGTGCAGATCATACCTGCCAATAAGGAGGACATTATCGCCATGGACATATTTGGGCCACTCGTACTAAGTAGAGGAGGGGATTGTTACATCTTTGTCACCCTGAATCTATTCACAAAGCACGTCACATTTTACCCGGTGAAGAAGGCAACGGCCAGAGCTATGGTAAACCGACTCGTTCATGAGTATATTCCGAAACATGGAAAAAGCCGACGGGTTCTGCATGACACTGGATCCCAATTCACTTCCAAGTTGTGGAGGGAAACCCTCTCTAACATTGAGGTGCAGTTGGTCTATTCCGCTGTCCGAATGTAACAGTTCTGAACGTGTCATGAAGGAACTTGGTCGCCTCTGCCGCTGTTTCTGTACTGATCAACATTTTAGGTGGGCATGTGAGGTGCCCCTTTTTCAACAATTCCTCAACTCAATGGTACATGAATCAACTGGGTTCACTGCTGATGAACTACAGTTTGGCCAGGAAAGGCTTCGCCTATTACCAGAAACTTTTCTGCGTTCACCCGCAATCGAACCAACATATGAAGGCAAGTTGATCCTTGCGAAGGCTACTCTTAGAGGAGAGGCAGCTCGTCGTGCAGTCGCTAATCCAGGAAGACCCGGAGAACGTTACAAGGTTGATGACCTCGTGGTACTTAAAGCAAATAACACCTCATACGTGCTTCGGGCTGAAACATTAAAATTTTATTACTTTTTGAATGTCCTTACCGGTTTAAGAAAGCCGTTAGTGATAATACTTACGTGTTACAGTACGTCAATTTTAACAAAGAACGAGGATCCTTCCACTCGTCGCATCTTCGTCCATATCACCAGAAATGCGACCAATAATTTTTTGTATGCTCCTATCTAAATCAAAATTCTTGCTCGCAAAATAAAGGGGGACGTAGATATGGCGAAACATATCCTTGCCCAATTCCCAATTGAATAGTTATACGCTGCGATAGTATACTTCGCCCAAAAATGGCGTTTACGCGTTTCATAATAACAATTATGGTGTATATTCTCATTTCCTATCTCTCTGCCACCTCCACTATTTATGTAATACTCTGATACCCTGATCAAATTTCAACCACAAAATCCTTACTTTTTGAGTTTTAAGGTTTTAAAGGGTTGGGATCATCTGGGTTAGATGGCGCCACCTTTACGTTTTTGGTATTTAAAAATAAAACTACGTTTTGGTTTTTGTGATACGTTTTTTTTTAACAACCTTATCAGTGTTAAAGAGGAATTTCACATTTTTACTTTGCATCGAATAGACAAATCGAATTATTCTTGCACTCGCATGATAAAGTGGAACCTTTTTGGCTTTGTTCTCAAAAGTACTTATCAGTATTTTTTGACACTGGCTGGTCTTCTTTTAGGTAAGAAATTGAACTTATTTTATTGAAACATTTATCAATTACATTCTATTGATCGTAAAACTTTCAAGTTAACTTACAATATAATTACGCCTCGTTTTGGCTATTCTTACAGTGAACAAGCTGAGAGTATTTACTACATGTTCACAGCAATAAAAACATCTGAACACGTAAATCTCACTGTTAATACCAGCCTTGCCCACCTAACTAAAACCCTGAGATTACCCGTTTCTCCGCAACTGCTAACATCAGTGGCGCACCCAGAATAATATTTGGAGGGGGGCAAGCGGATCTAAAATTGCACCGCAGGCGAATTTTTTTTCTGGTCACGGTTATGTGTATTTCAGAATAGCGATAGAATGCTATAACCATACCAAACTTGAAGTTTCTTGAGAAAGGTTTTTGAGATATATTGGTGCCTTGTGACACCCTGTACCTTCGATTCCATATTGGGCATTCAGCACTTTTTGCAATGATAACTTTTATGTTGTGTTTTTATGGATTTCTGTCCACTGCTTAGATATGAAGGAATGAAATAAAGACAGTTATGAATGGAACGTCAATTGTATTATTTATAATCCTCCTAAAAATAAATATAAATAATTGCATCTCTAGCTTTGCTAGGTTTGCTCGTTATATAAATCGAACGCAAATATGTCAATTGGTAAATTGGAACCTTTCAAATTCGGCGAAAGTAATTGGACGACATATGAGACACGCATCGGACAATATTTCAAAGCCAACCAAATCAAAGAGGAAATGAAGACGCCATCCTTATTACCGCGGTTGGCAATGAAACATTCGAATTGATGATTGATCTCTGCAGTCCTGAAAAACTCGAAGACAAAACATATGAAGACCTGGTGGGACTTGTCACGGAGCATCTTCAACCAACTCCTTCCGAAATTGCCGAAAGATACAAGTTTCGTCAAAGTAATTGTATCTATTGAAGACATTCAAACACACCAAAATTGTGCTCCTGATAAATTGCAGTTTTGTCTTAGAAAAAGTTGAGTGAAAATTGTGAATTTTGGTATATATATGTGCTGAAATATTTTCTATAAAGTTATGCAAAAATATCCTGGAAAAAGTGCATTGTCGATGTGAAAGGAGGAGATAAAGTGAAAAAGTGCAGGTCTCATTGAAATGAAAAACGATAAACTCTTATCTTAATCCGCATTGTAGAATCAATAAAAAAAGGTACCAAAACAAACACAAATTATGAGTGGAATAGATACACGGAATGGAATTTGAAATTAATAAAACTATGAACTTGTTGAATGTCACAGGGGATATCACAAATGCTGAACTTTTGAAAAAAATTACCGATGTGGTAAGAAATGAGAACAGCCGGATCAAAAAGGAACTAAAGGAAGAAATTCAATCCGAAAATAATAAAATTATAAAAAAACTTGAAAGGTGCCTGAATGATATAAATAAAGTAAAAAAAGGACTAGAACAAGTGACGTCAAGATGTACCAACCTCGATAGACAATTACTTAAAAATAATTTAATAATATTTGGACTCCCAACTACTGAAAAAGCAGATCTCATTGCAACAGTATTGGGAAAAATCAAGGATCTTCTCGATATCGAGTGATATAAACAATCTGTATTTTATGAAAGTTGGAAACGCAGTTGCAATAAAAATTGAATTTATTTCTTGTTTGAAAAAGAATCTTGTGCAGAAAAATTGTTTTAAATTGAAAGAAACAAATATATCTTTCGTACAAGATTTGTGTTATGAGGATAGACAAGATTCAAAAGTTCTCAAAAAATACCTCAATAACGCTAGATATAAAAATTACATTGCCAGGATTAGCGGTCGAAATCTCATAGTGAACAATGAAGTTTATTCGATAGACCAACTAAATAGTTTGGATGATGATGATTTCAATGAGATAGACCCGAAAACATCACATCCGCAGTATACTAAACCGAATAGTGCACCGTCAACCCCAACGGCAGGTCAAACTTACTTTGAAATTCTAAATGATAATAAACAAGAAAAAACAAATGAAGACGTCAGAAAAATCAACGTAAATGCAGGGCAACCCCAAATAAAACAACAAATATTGGATAGCGGAGATCAAAAAATTATACATGAAAGAGAAACAGAAGAGACAAACCCCAAAGGATCCACGACCTCCACAAAGGCAGAAAGAAAACAAATAGATGAAAAGAAGAAAAAAGAAATTACCCCAAAAACAAGACTTAACTCAAATTCAGGTTCCAACAGCCGAATAATTACTCGGCAACAAAACAACAGGTAGACAACTGTTTTTTTTTATATTTATATGTTACTATCATTATTTCTTTTATAACAAACAAAACTCACATATATCTATTTCATTACTGTTCATGTGGATTATCTTGTTATAATTCATTATGGATAATTATATCATAGATTTCCAATGTAATGAAATTCTCACTGAAACTGTTAAAAACTCAGAACAATGTAGTAAAATTCTGTCAGTAAATGAAAGTAATGCAAATTTCAAAATGATGCACAATAATATAAGAAGTATACACAGAAACTTTGATGAAATGAAAGTCTTTTTGAGTCAGCAAAGCAGTAACTTTGATTGCATTATCTTCACTGAGACATATCAAATTGAAAACATTGATCTATATAAACTAGATGGATATGAAATTATCTATAATGAAGCAAATCTCAACAAAAATGATGGTACTATTATATACTTGAAAAATTCTCTCCAGTTCAACTCATGTATCTCTAAGTTGGATGACGTCACGGTGACTGAACTAGAGATCCACATTCACAATAAAAACATTCAACTGATGGCACTATATAGATCCCCATCTTTAGATCCATACGAATTCAATATTCATTTGCAAGAATTTCTAGAATCAAGAAAAAAACAATATGATTATGAAATAATTGTGGGAGATATAAATATTGATATACTGAAAAAAGCTGATTACGCCACTGAGTACTTGAGTATTCTCAGTTTGGTTTTGTATCAATGATAAACGAATATACTCGTGTCAAAGATGACACTAAATCATGCTTGGACCATATCTTCCAAAAAACAAAAGCCGACCTTGAATTTACCCTACCATTAGTTGTGCTTAATGATATAACAGACCATTTTACTATAGTACTCCAAGTTATCTTTCCACTCCAAAATCGTCAACCAGGAAATAAACATAATATCATTGCCTATGTAAACTACAAAAAATTGAAAGACATGAACGATACAGATTGGAATTGTGTTTATAGACAAAATACAATTGAAACCGCTGCAAATTCATTATTCAAAATAATATCTGAAAGCATTGAAAAGTGTACAATTACAAAAAAAATTCCAAATGATAAACAAAAAAGAAAGCAATGGATTACGCCTGCAATCGTAAAATCAATTAACCACAAAAACAAACTATTCTCATTGACAAAATTGAACCCAAATAACTTGGAACTTAAACTGGAATATAATAGATACAAGAAAGAAATTTGAAATATTTTAGACTACAATTTTATATTTTAGATGCAAAATTTTATATTTAAGATTTAATATTTTATATTTTTATACTTTAACTCGTGATCAATATTTTGTATTTTATATTTCTATGTTTAAATTTTATATCTACTTTTATGTGTGTATTAAATACGTTATATGTGTGTACGGGTGTATGTGTAGATATTGTTATATCACACAACATACCATTTTTATCATAAATTTGTAAATGATTCTTTTTATCTTATTTCAATATGTATTATGTTTTCGCACACAGTGTTTAGTGCTTATCCTTTATAAGCGCTTGACACTCGCGAATATATTCCAACGTTTATATCAAACATAGGAAGCATCCTCCTGTAAACCTTGATAAATAAATGTTATTATTATTATTATTATAGTAAACAGGAAACATGTGAGTCAATAGCATGTTATGTAGCTGTTTTAAAAAATCTGGCTGAGAATTGCAAATTTGGCACTAATCTTTAGACCGAAATACGAGATCAGTTGGTGTTTGGATTGAGAAACGAAATCATCAGATAACGTCTTTTTCAAGAAACAAATCTCACGTATGCAAAGGCATACGACTTGGCAAATAACTTGGAAGCAGCGGAAATAAATTCAGGGTTAGTCTGTTCAAATGGAACCCTGAGCCAAATCAGTAAGTCCAAAAATTTCAAATTCAATTCATCGGGGGTGAAGTTCAATATGGAGCAGCCATCTTGTTCTAATAGACAGCGAGGACAGCAAGGCGGAAGTAGCAAGTGTCGCCATTGTGGAAAAGTCAACCACAGCAGCGCCTCCTGTTTTTTCAAGGAGGCAAATTGTAATCAGTGTAGGAGAAGAGGCCATATCAGCACAGTTTGCAAGACAATGGGTAAAAATGTGGTAGGTCAGACAAAATTCAATAAACTTATTGTAGCTGACTATAATCAAGACTCTGATTCTGATGATGATTTGAATTTCTATAATATTACTCATCACGATGAGAAACCAATTAAAACTGAGTTGTTTGTAAATGATAAATTGATTTTAATGGAATGCAATACGGGTTCCCCTATTGCAGCCATTTCTGATAAATTGTTTTCAAATAATTTTCGAAATATTCCCTTTATTGATTCTAAATTAAATTTGAAATCCTATACAGGAAATGTATTAGACACACTAGGTTTCATCAAAGTTACTGCTTCCTATAACGGTGTCACCAGCGGAGTAAAGTTGTTTGTCATCAAAGATGGGGGTTTCATGTTACAATTACCATTTATGACATAAAAAAACATCATGAAATATTCTCAATTCACAATTCCAAAATAATTATTTTATTCAGAAGAAAACTTGCCCATTGACTATAAAAAGTTTCACTGTACACAAAGAAAGATCCTATTTTGAATAGAGTGTATGGTTATTGTTTTCACGGCTGGACTGAAAAAAACGAAGTACCTGAAAGCATTAATTGCTATCACTCTAAAATGGATCAGTTACACTTGGAACATGGGTGTATTTTATGGGGCTTCAGATTGGTCGTACCTGCAAAACTTCGATCATTCTAATTGGATCAAATCCACTTGAGTCATATGGGGGTGAGTAAATGCAAGGCAATGGCTAGGTGTTATTTTTGGTGGCCAAATTTGGATAAGGATATCGAAAAAAGTTGTGAAACTTGCAACACATTCCTTAATAATCCACCGAAGACAACCTTGCATCCATGGCCTTACGAAAAAACTCCATGGAGTAGAATCCATGCCGACTTTTTTGGACCCATTTTTAGAAATTAATATTTGATAATTGTGGATTCGTTCAGCAAATGGCCCGCAGTTTTCAAGGCAAATCAAAGTGATGCCAAACACGTTATAAAAATAATGAACAAGCTTTTTTCAGACTTTGGATTGCCGACGAAATTCGTATCTGATAATGGCCCACCATTCACTTCCACTGAATTTCAAAATTATCTGAAATCAAACGGCATCATACAGCTCTTTAGTACTCCTAAACATGCCCAAAGTAATGGACAAGCCGAAGATTCGGTGAAAATATTGAAATTAGCACTAAAAAAGGCATTTATGGAAAATAGGGATCCGGAAAAATTTCACTATTTTTTTTTTATTATCGTTACACACCGCATTGTACAACAGGGGAAAGTCCAGCTAAGCTGATGTTTAATCGGAAGTTACGTGAAATATTAGATTTATTCATTCCAAGTTCAGAGGAGATTGTGAAAGAAAGAGTTGGAAAACAAATTGAAATTTATGGGGGTAGGTCCAGTAGTTTTGATGTCGGAGAAAAAGTGTTGACAAGGAATTTTAAAAACCTTGAACGACCTACCTAGATAGAGGGGGAGGTCGTCGGTAGAGAAGGGTCTGTTATTTTCAATGTGAAAACGACGGAAAATAAAGAATATAGACGTCATTCTAATCAACTTCGACCTATTTCCCGAAAATCACTTGATGGGGGTTGTTCTACTTATAATGATGGAGACATTGATACAAAGAACGTTATTTCTGCTGGTGACATAAATGAGGGGGTGGAAGCTCAAGAAACAAATAGGGTAAAGGTTAATTCGGAACCGGAAGGTCCTAGGTACTTTTTTGAGATCGAAGACCAAAGAGTAGATTTAGTTACATAATGAATAAAAAAATATTTGTTTTGGAATTGTGAATTGAGAATATTTCATGATGTTTTTTTCTGTCATAAATTGTGGTTGTAAAATGAATTTTTTTTCTTTTGGTGAAGTTAAAATATATTCGAGACTTAATTGTTTTTCTATAAGGGAGGAAGGTGAGATATATTGGTGCCTTGCGATACCCTGTACCTTCGATTCCATTTCGGGCGTTCAGCACTTTTTGCAATGATAGCTTTTATTTTGTGTTTTTATGGATTTCTGTCCACTGCTTAGATATGAAGGAATAAAATAAAGACAGTAATGAATGGAACGTCAATTGTATGATTTATGATCCACCTAAATGAATATAAATAATTCATTACAGTTTTATTTTCAATAAGTGGAGAATTTCTTGAATCAGCCCTCACGCCTCTTCCTTTTATCTCCAGAAGTTGTACTTGTCATATTAATTTTTTTTTGTGGTGCCGATAACCCCTGCAGTACTTTCATTTTGTCACCATCATTCAGTTGTTTGTTTTTCTTTCTGAAGAAAGAAATATCAGATTGGTCTGCAACAGTAGTAACATCCACCCCAGAGGTTGATGGCTGGGAATCACTCATAGCATCAAAATTTCCACCTTCATCTGAAGTATCCTCGTGTGTCTTTGTCTTTTTCTTTTGAAAAAATCCAAATGAGTTTGAGACTTCCGTTTTCCAATCATTGTGATTTTTGATTAACGTCTAGAAGAATAATCGAATCAATGCACATAGAAAATATGACCCATTAACCCTTAAATTGGCAAATGCATATTTTTTCTCATAAAAAGCTGAATTTTGGTTTGTATATCTAGAATAGTTACTGAATTCTATTATTGAGCCCAATTTTTATTTTTGAGTTACGAAAGTCAAAATTTTGAGATGTATCTCCAGGTATACATCGCCAAGACAAGGTTTGATCAAAACTCCTTTGTTTCATCACAGGATGATGGAACACCAAGTAGTGGAGAAGTTATTAACTTCTCCACTATACTTGAACACTGCACTCATAGTTACAATCTTTCCAGGTGTCCCGTAACTGAATAACGAATACAGGGTATCGAGATTTGCATGTTCTTCAGAAAACGAAGTTATCCAATACCCATATCAATGAAATATACTTTTTCTCGTTCCTCAGAATGTTATTTCATATGAATAAAAATATTAAATATAATATACAGGGTGTTTCAATTTACTTTGATGGACGTATGAGGCAAGAAAAAAAATGAACGTAACAAACTTTTTGCCACGCTCATTCTGAATTTTTTCAAACGCATTGCCTGTTTTGGGTTATTCTTCAGTAAATTGAATTCTCGTCTATAAAGCAGCCAAGCGTTGTTGACACAAATATCGAGAAGTTGAGAAAATATGCCCATTTACCACCCGTGTGTTTTCATTCCAGTTCTGTAAAGAGCAATGAACATATCAGCTAGGTCAACAAGAAAAATTAAAAAAAAAAATTATAAAACACCGAATTTGGCAATGTGTCTCCTACATAATATAAGAGTCTCTCAAACAGAAAAATCTGTTCCATTTATGCAACTTCTCATTTACGATATCAAAGTTCACATCCTAAATTGTAGAATTATATATAGATATCGTAAAATATAACAAAAATACTCGGTATAACAATGAACTTACTGATTCACGTACAGGAACTCTACCATTGGCAGCCATATTTTACTAACCGGTGAACAAACTTGTCAAGACATGAAAACAATATGCGCCTCATTAGCTTCAATGTGGTGAATCCCTACTACCCAATGTATCTTCTCGTACACAGTGGCAAAATGTACGGTCTATATTGATGAGAAATTGAATATTTGGACTTTTGATTTATATGTATCTCAGAAGATACAATGCCAACTTGAGGGTTAAATAGTCTCCTCACATTGTTCATGGGTTATACTTTCAAAGCACCGAGATCTTAAAAACAATGCGACGCCCAAAAACAATAATTCAGAAACAAAATCGGATGTGCTCAACCAACACTCGTCACTGATACTACTACTACACTACTACTACTACTACTACTACTACTACTACTACTACTACTACTACTACTACTACTACTACTACTACTACTACTACTACTACTACTACTACTACTACTACTACTACTACTACTACTACTACTACTACTACTACTACTACTACTACTACTACTACTACTACTACTACTACTACTACTACTACTACTACTACTACTACTACTACTACTACTACTACTACTACTACTACTACTACTACTACTACTACTACTACTACTACTACTACTACTACTACTACTACTACTACTACTACTACTACTACTACTACTACTACTACTACTACTACTACTACTACTACTACTACTACTACTACTACTACTACTACTACTACTACTACTACTACTACTACTACTACTACTACTACTACTACTACTACTACTACTACTACTACTACTACTACTACTACTACTACTACTACTACTACTACTACTACTACTACTACTACTACTACTACTACTACTACTACTACTACTACTACTACTACTACTACTACTACTACTACTACTACTACTACTACTACTACTACTACTACTACTACTACTACTACTACTACTACTACTACTACTACTACTACTACTACTACTACTACTACTACTACTACTACTACTACTACTACTACTACTACTACTACTACTACTACTACTACTACTACTACTACTACTACTACTACTACTACTACTACTACTACTACTACTACTACTACTACTACTACTACTACTACTACTACTACTACTACTACTACTACTACTACTACTACTACTACTACTACTACTACTACTACTACTACTACTACTACTACTACTACTACTACTACTACTACTACTACTACTACTACTACTACTACTACTACTACTACTACTACTACTACTACTACTACTACTACTACTACTACTACTACTACTACTACTACTACTACTACTACTACTACTACTACTACTACTACTACTACTACTACTACTACTACTACTACTACTACTACTACTACTACTACTACTACTACTACTACTACTACTACTACTACTACTACTACTACTACTACTACTACTACTACTACTACTACTACTACTACTACTACTACTACTACTACTACTACTACTACTACTACTACTACTACTACTACTACTACTACTACTACTACTACTACTACTACTACTACTACTACTACTACTACTACTACTACTACTACTACTACTACTACTACTACTACTACTACTACTACTACTACTACTACTACTACTACTACTACTACTACTACTACTACTACTACTACTACTACTACTACTACTACTACTACTACTACTACTACTACTACTACTACTACTACTACTACTACTACTACTACTACTACTACTACTACTACTACTACTACTACTACTACTACTACTACTACTACTACTACTACTACTACTACTACTACTACTATGTACGAGGTATCGTAGTCGTAAATTGCACGGCGGTGGAGTTAAGACAAGATATGTACAGTACATCCCAAAAATATGTACGGCAGAACATTTACTTTCAATTTGCTTACAAACTTTGAAAGAAATAGTGGTTTGACTGTAGGAGTTCGGGGGGGGGCTGTGCCCCCTTGCCCCACTCCTGGGTGCGCCACTTGCTGACATGATCGACCCTTATTTAATCGATATCAATATGTAGAAATTGAAGCCCATAAATGTATGTTCTATATAGACACATCAGGCGTGACACAGGGCTCTAACGTTGGCCCCTTGCTATTCCTCTTGTTTATTGACGACATTTCTTAAATTATTGTTTCTCCAAAATTACTTTATGCCGACAACCTCAAGTTTTTTAACATAATAGACAATACAACAGAATTTTTGCTTCCACAGGATAATATTGATTCAATTTTCCAGTGCTACAACCCTAACATTATCCAAAATTTAATTCAAAAAGTCAAAAATAAAAGAGGACAAAATCTAACCTATCCAATAGAAGAGAATCCTTCTAGATATTTCTCAAAAAGTCTCTGGTTGCATCAAGAATAAAATAACAAATTTAAAAATTTCTTTTAAAAGTAACAATAACAATTTATGCAAACATTTAGTAAATTCAAAAGACAAAATTAACAAATTATCAAAAAGTGGGATTTATAAACTTAATTGTAATGATTGTGAAGCTTTTTACATAGGACGAACCTGCAGACCTTTGAAAGTTCGTATAAACGAACATGTGAATAAATCTGGAAACTCAGCATTTGGCCTCCATATTAAATTCAGTAAACATAACTTCAGTTCAAATCGCAATTCACAAATTTTGAAACAAGTCAACTCAAAGAATTTCAATAGACTAGATTTTCTTGAAGATCTATTATAGTTATGTGAGAAGTAAACTAGAATATGGTGCACTCATATGGTACCCTGTACATTCCACTAATGTTGCCAATATTGAACGTGTCCAGAGACGATTTTTGAAATATCTATTTTATAAAACAAGCGGAAATTACCCTAATAGAGGAATTGGCTATTCAGTTCTTCTGGATCAATTCAATTTGGTACCATTGAGCACACGAAGATTATATGTCACCATAAAATTCCTTTACAAACTAATCAGTAATCATATAATTTGTGAGGATTTGTTGTCCAAAATCGATTTTTTAGTACCTCGCGTCAATTCTAGACATCACTTTCCTTTTTATTGTGTCAACTACCGCACCAATGTATTACGGAAGTCTCCAATTGTTATTATGTGCCGAAATTTCAGTGCAATCTGCCAACATTGTGACATTTTTTCATGTAGTGTGAATGACATTTATGAGGCGGTTGTGGGAGCGGCTCCATAATGTTTCTATAGACGAGTGAATTATTACTATTGTGCATAATTTAGTTCGTAACTATTCTATTATCTGTATTATTATATTTTTCTTTCCTAGCGTTTCCTGTAATTGGGTGTTTTTACCTGTTGGAAATAAAGAGCTATCGATCTATCTATATTTCATCGTTATTTGCCCTGGAATCCATTAAAAATGAATCGTCCGCGGAAATTAGAAAATTAATTGACACAGTCTCGAAGAATTTGAGTGCTTTATCAAAATTGAAACAACCCACCGATCAATGACCTTAATGATTTATATAGTGTCAAAGAAATTAGATAATGTGACTAGTCGGGAATGGAAACAACGTAAGTGCGCAAAGGAACTTCCTACTTGGAGTGATTTCAAGGAATTTCTCAAAGGTCGTGCGGATTTGCTGAAAACCCTGGAACAAAATCGCGAGCGGAACTCCAAACAAAATTAAAATTCGAATCAAGAGAACGGTAACGGATCACCAAAATATAATAGTAAAGGTTCTTCGAATGTAAAGGGTTTACTTACGAGCGACATTCATTGCGCTAGGTTATGTCTCAATTGCTTGAAAAGGGACCATTATAGTAAGTATTGTCGTTTGGGACATTGCAAAAGGTGTGATGAAAACATAATATTTTATTACATATCGATTCACAGACCCTGTAAATGATCCGCAGACAAACTTGACAGCAATGCATTCTAAAAATTACGTATTGTTGTCTACGGCTCATGTTAAGGTTCTTGATATCAAAGGTAATGCTCACATAGTTAGGGTCATTCTAGACTCGAGTTCCCAGACAAGTTTTGTAACCAGAAATTTATCTGAAAAACTAAATCTGAAAAGGGAAGGAATTAATATGTCAGTTTCTGGTTTGAACCAGATTATGTTGAAACTAACACACAAATGTGAGTTGGGAATTCACTCAGTTCATAACGATTTCCATACCAAGATTTCGTGTTTATTTCTACCGGAAATAACTGGATATATCTCAAGTATCAGATTGACACTTCTGAAATCAAGATTCCCAAAAACATTGTATTGGCAGATCCAACTTATTATAAACCTGAAAAAATTGATGTGCTGTTAGGCGTAGACTTATTTTATAGTCTGCTATGTGCTAACCAAACACTAGGTTTGGTTGGATTATCTCTGGGCTGGTGGAAAATATTAAGCGGAATAGCAAATTATGTTGTGATTTGAGTACTCTTGATATTCAAAATAAACTCGCGCGTTTTTGGAAATTCAAGAGTGTCCTGTCAAAAAGTCGTTAACGCTTATCGAATGGTCGGTTTATGGTGTTGCTGCCTCTTAAAGATTCTGTCGAGAGTCTGGGAGACGGAGGTTTTTGGCACTGGAGCGAAAATTTTTGAGAAATATTAGGTTCAAGCAAATGTACATAGATTTTATGACAGAATACCTGACTCTAGGGCACATGACCGAAGTGGATATATTAGACGAAATTGCCTATTATATGCCATGCACATCATGGAGTGCTAAGAGAGCTGAGTTTGACTACCAAGCTTCGAGTAGTTTTCGATGCTTCAGCTCCAACAACTTCCGGGGTATCCCTGAACGATGTTCAGATGGTTGGGTGCACTTTACAAAGTGATATTTTTTTATTATAGGTATTATTATATTATATTTAATATAGCTATGTGGTATCATCAGATATCGCAAAAATGTACCGTCAAGTGATGATGAAACCAACACAGAGACCTCTACAGCGAATATTGTGGTGCAAAAATCCGTCGGAACCGGTAAAGGTTTACAATTTGAACACTGTTACATATGGTCATGCGGCAGCGCCATTTCTGAGTATTAGATGTTTGTTTGAGCTTGCAAACGAATGTGAAAATTCTTTGCCGGACATAACAGAACAGGTATCGAATCTTCTCAAATCGGGATGCTTCGATTTGAAAAAATGGATCTCGAACGAACCGAAAATATTGGAAGGTGTCGATAAACAACAGAACCTTTCCACATTATTATGTTTGGTGAGAATGAAAATACTAAAACTTTAGGGTTGATATTAGTCAAGGTAAATTTGTAACCAAACGAATGATTCTCTCACACACTGCACAATTATTCGATCCTCTGGGACATTTAAGTCCATGTACAATCATTTCAAAAATCGATTTGCAACACTAATGGCGTGAAAAGATCTCGTGGGATGATCGAGTTCCCAACACTATGGAAAAGACTTGGTGTGAATTTCGTAGCGACTTACAGGTATTGAACAAGTTGAAGATACTACGTCACGTTATGTATATCAATCCCATCATTACCGAATTACATGGGTTTTCGGACTCCTCAAATCATGCTTATGTTGGGTGCATTTATGTCAGAACTGTAGATTGTATTGGAAACATTACTGTTAAGTTGCTTTGTGCGAAATCGAAGATATCTCGTCTAAGGGTAATATCCATTCCACGACAGAATATCACGAATGGGGACATGTTCCTACTGCTCAGAATCCAGCAGATTTGTTATCCAGAGGGATAATGCCCAATGTGATGGCATGGCCCAGACTGGCTCAGCATGTCTGAGGAATTCTGGCCCAAATCTGATATCACCGTGGAAAGCTTACCTGAAATAAGATCCAACCTAAAGGGTTTGGTAGCAACAAATACATTTTCCATATTTCTTTTCGATAGATACTCAAATTTCAATAAACTGAAACGTGATACTGATTATTTAATCAGGTTTAAAAATAAAGGTCCTTTAAACTTATTGGAAATCGTAGATGCAGAAAAATGTTTAATCAGACTCTGTCAAAAGGGATCCTTTCCTGTAGAATATGACAGACTCAAAGGTAAAAAATCGGTCGGCACAAAAAGTAGAATTTTGAGTTTGAATCCACTTATTTATGGATATACAGTGTCCGCCAAAAACTTGAAACCACTAATAGTTTCTCAAGAATTTTTTTTCCACATAACAGTTGGTGCATAGCCGTTTATATCAGTAGCGTGCGGTTAAGCGGGAATCGGCCGATATTCTAATTTCACTGTAGAGTAAAGTGCATTACTATGCAAAATATCGAAAAATGTTATTGAAAAAAGTTGTTTGCAATTGAATGATATTTTCAGTAATTGAGTTCAGTCTGCCAATGATCAATTTCAATAACGTCACAATGAGTTGGCTTCTATTTTCAATGTAAACTATATCGACAATAATTTTTTCGTAGTAGGGTTTTC
The DNA here is from genome assembly GCA_958502065.1 of Chrysolina americana. Lineage (NCBI taxonomy): Eukaryota > Metazoa > Arthropoda > Insecta > Coleoptera > Chrysomelidae > Chrysolina > Chrysolina americana. The sequence continues at coordinate 51,521,281 of OY293413.1, forward strand.
ATCTACGAACTATTTCTCAGAAGGAAATACAGTTTATTTGCGTCTTTATTTAAGTGTGAAAAAGAGCCTTCATTTTTATTTATTGTTCATTAAGTGAATATTGAAATCATTAATTGGCAGACTAAACTGAAAAACTGAAAATATCTTTCAATTGTAATAAACTTTTTTCAATAACATACTCTATAATGAAATTAGATTATCGGCCGATTCCCGCTTATCCGCACGTCACTGATAAAAACGGCTATGCGCATATTTGATCTAATTGAATGCACCAACTTTTATGTAGTTTTTGAGAAACTATTAGTTAAAAAAGTTTCCCATATGGTTCCAAATTTTTGGCGGACACTGTAGATGGTATAATACGTGCGGGCGGTAGATTGGAAAATTCGAATTTTAAGTTTTCAAAAGAGCATCCGATATTAATTTCTGCTAAACACGCTTTCCCTAAACTCATCATGAGAAATGAATATGTACGATTGATGCATGCTGGTCCCCAACAATTACTCGCCTCGATCAGAGAGAAATTCTGGCCGACGCAGGGGCGTAGCATAGCGAGGGCGACAGTACGCCAATGTGTTGAATGTCACAGGTTTAATGCACCTGCTGTCCAACCCATTATGGGAAACCTACCTAAACCTCGTTTGGAGTCCGGGCAGGTATTTGATGATGTGGGTGTGGACTACGCAGGGCCCTTTCAAATAAGGGATAGAAAAGGTCGTGGATATAAGTTTTCAAAGTGCTATATAAGCTTATTTGTCTGTTTTTCAACGAAGGCGATCCACCTCGGATTTGTAACAGATTTGACTTCTGAAGCATTCATTCTCACTTTGAGAAGATTCGTAGCACGTGGAGGAGCTCCACGCCACATTTATTCTGATTTATTTATCTATCTATCCATCCATCCATCCATCCATCCATCCATCCATCCATCCATCCATCCATCCATCCATCCATCCATCCATCCATCCATCCATCCATCCATCCATCCATCCATCCATCCATCCATCCATCCATCCATCCATCCATCCATCCATCCATCCATCCATCCATCCATCCATCCATCCATCCATCCATCCATCCATCCATCCATCCATCCATCCATCCATCCATCCATCCATCCATCCATCCATCCATCCATCCATCCATCCATCCATCCATCCATCCATCCATCCATCCATCCATCCATCCATCCATCCATCCATCCATCCATCCATCCATCCATCCATCCATCCATCCATCCATCCATCCATCCATCCATCCATCCATCCATCCATCCATCCATCCATCCATCCATCCATCCATCCATCCATCCATCCATCCATCCATCCATCCATCCATCCATCCATCCATCCATCCATCCATCCATCCATCCATCCATCCATCCATCCATCCATCCATCCATCCATCCATCCATCCATCCATCCATCCATCCATCCATCCATCCATCCATCCATCCATCCATCCATCCATCCATCCATCCATCCATCCATCCATCCATCCATCCATCCATCCATCCATCCATCCATCCATCCATCCATCCATCCATCCATCCATCCATCCATCCATCCATCCATCCATCCATCCATCCATCCATCCATCCATCCATCCATCCATCCATCCATCCATCCATCCATCCATCCATCCATCCATCCATCCATCCATCCATCCATCCATCCATCCATCCATCCATCCATCCATCCATCCATCCATCCATCCATCCATCCATCCATCCATCCATCCATCCATCCATCCATCCATCCATCCATCCATCCATCCATCCATCCATCCATCCATCCATCCATCCATCCATCCATCCATCCATCCATCCATCCATCCATCCATCCATCCATCCATCCATCCATCCATCCATCCATCCATCCATCCATCCATCCATCCATCCATCCATCCATCCATCCATCCATCCATCCATCCATCCATCCATCCATCCATCCATCCATCCATCCATCCATCCATCCATCCATCCATCCATCCATCCATCCATCCATCCATCCATCCATCCATCCATCCATCCATCCATCCATCCATCCATCCATCCATCCATCCATCCATCCATCCATCCATCCATCCATCCATCCATCCATCCATCCATCCATCCATCCATCCATCCATCCATCCATCCATCCATCCATCCATCCATCCATCCATCCATCCATCCATCCATCCATCCATCCATCCATCCATCCATCCACCCAATTTATAGAGTTTTTATAGAATATACATTCGTAAAATCTCTTGTAGTCCTGCTCATGAGCAACATTATTGTTGCTCTGTTAATTATTTGCTCAAAGTGAAGGTGAAAGTCCATTTTGATGTCCACGACAACACCCAGATCACGAAAAGACCTAACACACTCGAGTGGCTCACCAGATATATTATAGATCACGTCATATTTATCCATGGTTCGATAAAAAGACATACTTTTACACTTACTGACATTAACTTCCATTAGGTTTTCAGAAAACCATTCAGAGAAAGCCAAGAGATCCATCTGAATTTTCTCACAATCAGTGAGAGATGTAATAGTCCTAAATATTTTAAGATCATCTGCAAAAACTAATATTTCGGAGTGTTTGATTTTTTTGTTGATATCATTTATGTAAATATTGAACATAATTGGCCCCAAGTGACTTCCCTGTGGAACACCTGAGCTGACAGAAATTTCATGAGATGTGTAACCTTTGATTTTCACGAGCTGTGTTCTGTCACGAAGGTAACTTGCGAGCCAATTTAACATATTTCCAAAGAATCCAGTAGCTGTTAAATTCTCGTATAAAACCCTATGATTAACCGTATCAAATGCCTTGGAAAAATCTGTGTATATTACATCAACTTGATGTTTATTTTCCAAGGCATTCAAGATAAACTGAGAATATAGTAGCAGATTGGTACATGTTGATTTACCTGGACAAAAACCATGCTGTTGATCAATTATCACCTGATTTAGGGAAGCTCTTATACTATCACATACGATGTGTTCAAAAACTTTTGGTATTTAACTCAATATACTAATAGGACGAAAGTTTTTTATATTGGTGTAATGAAACTAGACTGAAACTAAACGACTAAACGACGAAAAAAAAAACTCCTATTCTGCAGTGACCAAAAGAAGTAGGAAAAGTAGAGATGGGCATGCTTTAGTAGGTACCGGCATGGAAAACAAAACTGACTCCAATGAATCCGATGACTTTGGCGCATCTCCAAAACGTTTGTGGCAATATGTCGGCCGCTGCAAACCATCCTCCACCTGAGGTCGTCAAGAAGTATTTGGAAAACCGATCTCCAGGACATGAATTCCATGTGAGCAAACCGAATTCTATGGGAAGGAATCTATCCTATAGAATTGAAGCGGACTTAGAACTAGAGAAAACATTATACACTCCTAGTTACTGGCCGAAGGGTGTTCTAGTGAAGAGATTTCGTTTTCGCACCAACTATGATACCGATCGAAAATTCTAATTCCTCTAAACAAATAAGTATCCCACAGCAGAATCTGAAGATAATGTACGTCAACTGCCAATCCATCACAAATAAAACCGAGGAAATTGAAGTGTTACTACAAGACCATGACCATCAAATAATATGTTTTTCGGAAACTTGGTGTACAAACCAAAATATAAACTATGTTCATTTCAGAAATTATACTTCTGCAAGTTTCTTTGTGAGACAAAACCATATACATGGTGGTGTCATGATACTAGTGAAACGGGACTTGGCTTTCAAAAATCTAGAAGTAATATGTAATGCGTCACAAGAAATGCACGTGGAAAGCTGTGCTGTTGAACTGTCATTGGATACAAATAAGTATTGTGTAATAGCTATGTATAGACCTCCAACTGGACATATTGACAACTTTATCACACAGACAACACACATTTTGGAATACTGTACAAATAATTTTAATAATATTATTCTGTGTGGAGACCTAAATATTGATTATCACTCTGAATCAATGAAAAAAGATGTATTTTTAGATCTTATACAATCCTATAATCTATCTATGAAAAACACTGATCCAACGAGGGTATTCAAAAATATTCACGGGAGAGTGGCAAGAACAAAAATTGACTATATATTTACAAACTTACCCAAAGAAAACTATGAAGAAAATATTCACGACCTAAATTTAGCAGATCACTATGGTCTTGAGTTGAATATAAAAATAAAGTCATTTGAAAAGCAATGTCACCAAATAATTTTTAGGGATGTTGGAAAAGGTAAAATAGAAAAGTTGCAATCTCACTTAACAAAGGAGGACTTTACTCCGCTAAATACCCTGGTTGAAGTCAATGAAATGTACAGAAGTTTTCTCAATATACTTACCAATGCTCTTGACTTGCACTGTCCAGTCGTGGAGAAAACAATATATGGTACACATAACCGAAAAAAAGCGATGAAACAATCCAAATGGGAAAAATATTGAAAAACTTACATTGGCTAAAAAATAACTATGATAATGAAAACCTAGATATAGAATATAAAAGATATATAAACAAAAAATCAAAACTGAAAAAAAAGCATTTCACCAGGCAAGCATCGAAAGTATGGACAATAACGTAGATAAACAGAAACTTGTATGGAAACTTGTAAGAGAGAAAACAGGTAGAGAAAAAAAATTACCCTGAAATAAAACTTAAAATTGGTAACGATACTATTGATGACGAACAAATGATTGCAAATAGATTTTCTGAGCACTTCTCAATAACTGCTTAACTTGCAATTGAGCAACGCTTTAGCAATAATGACTATGAGTCATGTACGAAGTGCAACGTGGCTTTCAATAACTCTTTCTATTTCATACCGGTTGACTATCAAGATATCATTCAAATAATAAAAGATCTTAAAAATACAAATTCTGTTGGAGTTGATTGCATTCCAACAAAATTGATCAAAAGTGTAGCTTACCAAATTGCTGAACCTGTAAAAAATTTGATAAATTTATCTGTCGAATCCGGTGAATTTCCTGAAGACTTAAAACTGGGGATGGTCACGCCAATCTATAAAAAAGATGACCCCCTCTCCATGGATAACTATAGGCAAATAACCGTACCCTGTATTATCAGTAAAATAATCGAAAGGGCTGTGTATAAAAGATTGATATCTTATCTTGACAAATATAAGATTATCAAAGATTCACAAAACGGGTTTTATCCTGGCAGATCAACAGAAACAGCCATTTGCAATTTTGTTGAATATATCTAAAAGCATCTCGACCAAAAAAAGCTCGTAGGCGCGCTATTTTTTTACCTTACAAAAGCTTTCGATTGTCTAGATCTAGACCACACAGAAACCAAATTATGGTCATTGGGCATTCGTGGAAATATATTGAAATGGCTCATGTCATTCTTGAGGAACAGGAAAATAATTGTGAAACTCAAAGGAACCCAATCAGAAATAAATAGCGTAAATCTAGGCGTCCCACAGGGATCCATTCTGGGTCCTCTGATATTCTTGATGTTCATCAATGAATCTACCTGAGTATGTGGATACTGATTATTTAGTGATGTATGCCGATGATGTTACTAGAACATTTTGTAGTGAAAACCAATGCCAACTTGATAATAAAATCACTGAACTATTCTTTTTCAATGCCAACTAACCGGAGAGAGATACTTTAATTTTTTAACGAATGAAATTTCGGAATTCATTAACAACCTACCAGCGGAAATAACTGAAAGAATGTACTTCCAGCAAGATGGCGCCCCTCCGCATAATTCAAGAATAGCGAGAAATTATCTTCAAAATCGCAACCCATGGTCCAGTCAGGTGGCCACCAAGATCACCTGATCTTACTCCGTGCGACTTTTTTCTATAGGGGCATCTTAAAAATAGGGTGTATTCCACACAGCCTACAACTCTACATGAGCTAGAAGTAAAAATTCGTAAAGCTTTCCAAGATATCACGCCCCAAATGTTGAGAAACGTTTTAAATGAAAATATCACCAGAGTCAATAAATGTATTGACGCTGAGGGAATGCATTTCGAACATTTGTTTTGAATTTATTTTATCTTTAATCCTATCAATTTGAATTTATTTTATTTTCGATAAATCTGTTTTTTTGTTATTTGAATAATAATAATTGGATTTTTTGGTATTTCATTTCAAAAAATTACTTTCTATCATATCATTAGAAAGGAATGGTTATGCTGAATAGCACAGGCAAGAAAAAGTTGTATGTTCCTATTTAAGTTATGGACCTACAGAGTATTGTTTTTTTCCCAATTTTTCCAATATTTTTTGTGGCGGCTTTTTATAACGCCGACGAATGAAAATAAAATATCACAGTAGTAGCAACTGTTATCAAGTGACGTATGGTTTCCATAGCAAACTTTTCAATTTTTGGCTTTCATTTTGCTTCCATGGCCTACTCGGTGAATTTCAATAATAATTTTTTTCTGATCTAGTTTCTGGTTAGATACCAACTTGTGATATGTCATTAGAAAGGGAATTGAATGCTGAATAAAGCGAAAAGAAAAAAAAATAGCGTTTCCATTTAAAATAAGAAAGTTGATGTTACTTCCGGTCAGACCGGAAGTTAACTTCGACATGTCAATATGATCAAATTCTAGCTCTTATGTCATTATATCGACGCTCCAAATTTCACAAACCTACTTCATACAATAACTGAGATATTCCGTAGGCAATACTTCCGTAGCCACCCGGTATGTTGCTGAAATACTTTTTAAGTATATTTTTTAAAGTGTTTTATATATATACAATGTTAACAATTTTATACTGACTCTTCCAATATCATGTAACAATGATCTTACTGGAATAAAAGAATTATTATTATTATTATAATGGGACGTGTTTCGTAGGAGCCAAAAAAGAGTTGAAAGAATTGGGAAACTATTTATTGAAAAATAATGATGAACTTCTAACTTTATATCCGCTTGAAAACATTCAGTGGCACTTTATCCCAGCTAATTCTCCACATTTTGGGGGTCTTTGGTAGGCTGGGGTGAAGTCCACTAAGCATTATTTGAAACGGGTTGCGGGAAATTGATGTTTAACATTTGAACAATTTTACTCTTTGCTGGTTCAAATTGAGTGAAAATTGAATTCCCGTCCCCTCTATCCATTATCCTCCGATCCTAATGACATGAATCCTTTGACACCTGCTCATTTTCTGATCGGAAAATCGTTGACTGACGTTCCTGATCCAGTGCTGAACCACATTCCAGAAAACAGACTTTCCCAATACCAACAAATTCAGCAACTAAGACAGCATTTTTGGAATCGTTGGAGCAAGGAATACATCGGAGAACTTCAGCAACTGGTGAAATGGTAAACCCATTATGACCAATTGGGAGAGGGTGATATATGGTTTTAAATAAGGGAAGATAACCTACCTCCATTAAGATGGCGACTTGGACGTATCACTAAAGTTTTCCTAGGCAAGGACAACATCAATCGTGTAGCCACAGTGAAAACTGCTAGTGGGGAACTGAAAAGGGCATTTTCCAAGATTTGTCCACTTCCGAAGATGGTATAGTAAATGTATGTGTGGTTGAAGGTGGGTCCTTCAAGGTGGGGAACATGTTGACGCTCGGTTGAACAATGTGCGGAATCCATAACAATCCCCCTGTGAATCGCGCAAAACCATCGTAGAGTGTTTGAGACAATTTCAGAAAAAGGTGTCAGAATAATAAATTTACGAGAAAGAACAGTCATGTCAGATGAATATGAAAAATAGAATTTTTGGTAATTTGTAAGACCTCGATAGGCAATATTTGTTTATTGAACAGTTCAATTTCGAATATAGCCCATTTTTGAAGCAACAATACACATTCTACAATATGCATCTTTCCATGATATTTTTCATTCCCATCATTTATCATATCATCAACCATGGCACGCACCCACATGAGAAAACGTTGTTAAAACTAACTTTCCATGAAAAAATCTCTCAACTATATATGATGGAATGTTGTAGAAATTGTTCTACTGATATCAAAGTGAAAGATTATTGTGATAAAAAATCAATAATGTTGACGATAGAACAAACGAGACAGAAAATGCATAATCTCTGGATCATCTGAAGTAAAGTACGAGATGAAGGAAAAATACAATAATTTTTGAGTAGTATATTTTTATACTCCACTATGATTGCAGATAGCATAGTCAACGTCTTTGGAAAATTTTCAGATTACGAAGTGGATTGTTAGTAGTTGAATTGGAATATCGATATTTTCGAAAAATTATTGAAATAATGGAGAGGGGAAAACGCTTTCTCCACGATCATCGACGAATTTGTTAATTCTGAAATCAAATTTGATAACAAATCACTTTATCTCTCTTGTGTGAAGAAATATTCTACAACTCCTTTGTCCCTGTGCAGGATGAATGTATTTCATTCTCTCTCCAGAGATAGAATGAATATTCTCACACTATTGAAGCAATAATAGACAGAATGTTTGAACAGCTGCTATGAGTTGACGCTTCTTAAAAGACCAGGCAGCAGCGCAGAAAAATTGTCACCTGTTGATTCTTCCGAATTTTCGCTATATTGTAGAAAATAGCCTTATGAAAAAAAGTGTTTGTGTGCCATACTCAATCTTATGGTTCGAGATACAGGGTGTCGACTTTGCAGAGTGGTCATTTTTCATAGATACATTGCTTTTAGGAAAACATTTAGAATAAAAATGTTTTTGCGACAAATACTGCTTATCCACAAGCCAATAACTTATTTTTATTATTTAAAATGATATTTTTAATAGACCCTTTAAAACGAAAATGTGATTACCAAGTAAATCATTAAATTGCTCATAGTTTGAATTTGTAAAAATTGATAAATCAAAGTTGTTTCTCTGGTGGCACTTCGTTTATTTTTATATAATATTTTGATTAGGGATACTTGACTATGACCATACATATTGGCCGGAATTGATGATATACAGTCTGAAACAAATTTTAGCTGGTGACAAAAATTGTTGTTCTTGGGATACACAGGATAATAGATGGAAAGGGGCGATCAGCTATATATCCGTTAGTACAAAAGTTATTAATAAAGTTGTATACAATGAAAATCAAAATGAATCACCATAAAAAATGTGTTCACTTGACAGTGCCTACACATTACATTTTGAACTGTTCAACCAAATTTTCATTCAATTCGATACATTCATCATATCGTTTTCTTAATGTTAACCATGACATTCGATAATTGGTTTGGGTGATATCTTTGCAAGCCTGTTCTTATTCTTTCACGAAGTTCCTCTTCGCTCATTGGGCGAGTTTTGTATACTTCTTCCTTAACGAAGCCCCGTAAATATTCAAGTCCAGAATCTGGAACGAAACTCCACTATTCTGCCCTATCCACCGATTAGGAAAATTGTTTTTCAACCACTCTCGAACAATTCTAACAAACTGCTTGAAAAAGAGCAATTTATGAGCAGACATTCAAAATGAGTTTTGTGCAAAACCTCAACTTTTGAGATCAAGATGGCCTTCTGTTCTCTAACCTATGGCGCATCTTCTCACACTACTATGAACATTCAAAACGCATTCAGTCTCATGTGAAACACCCAGAAAAAATTCGTTGGACATTCAAAATGCATTTTGAACACATAGACTCTCAAACGCATTTTGTTTTTGCGTCGTCGACTAAATGGAGTCTGAATGTACATAATTCTTTCTGATAATCAGCCCTATGCTGTATCATTTCCGTTAAAAATAACGTCAACGTGTTTCGCCATTTCCGTTATTTTGCTATTGGTAATGCTGTTATCGTAATAGCATTGAAGAGCTTCATATTATTATATTTAATGAGATTTCTCCTTATTGTTGATAAGTTAATGTCCAAACTTGCAATTCGCACACCTGTTTTCAGATTATTATTAAAATAACTTCGAATTCATTCAGAATTATTTCGTCTCTGTCTTTGTACAGCATTACCGTTCTTCAGAATATGTTTACAAACAGCCCCATACTGATTGAACATTTTTTTTATTCGTTCAACTGTAGCTCTGCTAATATTTCGACGCCCCGGATGCATGTTATTGAAAATTTTACTTACTTCCCTTTCGGATATGTTGTTGTTACCACGAAGTATAACTATTTCAATTTTCTCCTGCAGAGTCAAATTACCTGCCATACTTTTTAATTAGTGTAGGTACTTGAATAGTTATAAACTTCCCCATTAACAGTGACAAATTTGTGTCTTTCCGTCTTTTATTCTGATGACTTGTCATCTCTATAGCAACTAAAGTTTCGAAACATTCTAATAAAACCAATATTTTTGGAATGTAGCATCCGAAACAGGAACTGCGTGGAAGATTGAGACAGGCTTGCACAAATGTTACCCCAAACCTATGATCGAATTGATGATTAAATCGGGAATTGGTTGAAAAGTACTAAAATTGAGGTGTAGGCACTCCATCTCAATCCATTCTTTTGTTGTAGTTCATTCATTTTATCAATATTGGTTATTATTGATTATTGAATATATTATTATTTGATGTGAAGATGTAAGTATCATTTCTCTGATACAATAAAACTGTAGTGTTCTGATGGACATAAGTATCTCCCATACTATGGAGTTATGTTTGGAATAAGAAACAGAATTTGACAACATGTTGAATAACTGCTGTTTACAAACTCTTCTGCTAACGACCTAAGAGAGCATTTTAAATGATATTTTTTAAGAGATTGTAATTAATGTGGCGACTATTCGTAACATTTAGATAAAGTGATAAGAATTTTAGTGATGATATATTTCTATTGAAAAAATGTATTTCTTGGTGAAATTTTAGTCACCCCCATTTAAAAGCACCAAAAATTCAGTGGCGTCTACAAATTTTATTAAAAAAAAATCGTTTACCTTGAAAAAAATTGGAAGTAGGCCTTGAAATTTTCATTTCTGTTTCGAATTTATAGCACCCTACTAGAACTTTGATGCTCTTTCTATTGAAAAAGAAAATCTGAATCGGATAATAAATAATAGATTTAGAGAGGTGGTCCGCTTTCAAATGGGTCACTCTGTATATGAGACCCCTCGATTTAAAGATTTGAGTAGTTTACCGGAACGACGTTAACGAAATCAAATACATAGGGGGAGTTGGGGGAATAGCGGTCCCCTAAGCCATATCTCCAATTACTCTATTAATAAAATATATCAACCTTCTGATTTAGAATGAATAATTAGGCAAGATGTAAATGAACATGTATTTATGTATTTATCAATAAAACAATTTCCTATAGAATAAAATGAAAAAGAATGATCAGCCATCATTACCCCAGGCATGTGGGGTAATCACAGCCGTGGCCGTGGTTACCCCATATGGAAGTTAGGAAGAGTATTTAAGAACAGTAATCGCAAATAAACTGAACTTTTTCAGTGTCTGTGGAGGCTTTGTGTGCCCAACTTATAATTTTTTTTATTTTTGCTTGCAAAGTAGTTCTAGGAATTCAGAAAATCAGAAACATCGAGCTACCTGTCTCAGTGGTCTTCCACTTTCTAGAGCATTTTTGATTTGATCAGCAGACCCTGCTGCTTTATTGTTTTTTCTCATGTAACTTCTTGGCATCTGAAACAACAACATTATAAATTACCTTATGGGATAATCGCGGCCATCTATCATTATCCCATGACTTGTGGCTTTTATAATCCCAAAATTCAATAACAGACGAAAATTTTAATAATTTAAATAGTTTATTCCATTCGAGAGAAGCTGCTTGTATTCAGTATTCAGAGTTTAATATGACCACGTGAGTAAATGACAATCGATTAACAATGATTTTAAATCAAACTATAGTACTTCTGGGAATCCTTCTTAGAAATGGTCACAAAATATTATAATGCCGATTAGTGCAGGTTCGATAGTCCACCACTATATCGCAGAACATGTCTTTTTAAAGAAACTAGCGATCTATATGAAAATAATAGTTGGCCGGTATTACCCCAGTGGCCGCCATTTCCCCAACTTCCCCTAATATCGTGAATGAACTGGGAAATATCACTAGAACCGTGTAATGAATAGTAGGTATTCATTGAAGAATTGTATTGAAATGAAAATAAATGCCCAAATGTTTGTCCACCAAGATGGTGGTGTTTTTGAACAAATAATTCATTCAAGAAACTGATCAATCAATCAAATCAGAATTATTGTTATCATTAACAAATTACAGGAGTTCAGATATAGTCCGAGAAGTTTGCCAGAGAATGGACATAAAATGAAAAGAGTTTATACAACGTCGAAATTTATTTTTCTCAATCAGTCCTGCTGAGCTGGGAATGATACAACATCTGGTAGAAGAAAAAATACTTTTATTACCAATACTACGAAGGACATTGATCTACATCAGTCAGATACCTTTGCAACGTTTCTCAAAATGGACCCGAGTACTAAGTCGGAAATGACAAACTGACAAAATATTTTCAGAGGTTTTCAACAATGTGGTTATCAACAACGCCATACGATACGTCCTATGAAACATCTAGTACTATATCGGAACTCGTATAATTTTTTAGTAATCATTCTTCTTGAATTTATTTTCATTTCAAAAATAATACCATCTCAATAGACCCCTTTTGGACACATCTTCAAAACTATGCGTTGCTTTCAAAACAGTTCGTAAATAATTAATACTTACTATTCGTTACATGGTTCCTATGGAATGTTCTAAGTCAATTACGTTATAATGTGCTTCATTTGGTAAATGTCGTTTCAGAAAAATCCTCAAAAATAGAATTTAAGGGGTGCATATTTTGTGAATGAGGGGTTCACTCAACAGGAACATCGGTATTGATCTGTCTGTTTCGTGTGAAATAATAAATTATGATACTTGAGAATATTTCACTTCATGAAAGTAATTTAACTATAATCGAAGACAACTTGTTTGTCCTCTTTTTTCAAATAACTCTCTGTTTTCCCTTTAGCAAAAAACTCATATTTTGTTGAGAATATGATCATGAATCGAAATACGTAAAAAAATAAAGGTTGTTTAATTCAATGAAATAACATTTCATGATTTGAGAACGCATCTCCTCTGTTTTGTTGTCTTCAGCATCGAGATGGCCGTAAAAAATGCAACTAGTTTTTTTATTAAACCAAATTCGGAGCGTCAACAGTAAGAAACAGTGATGGTGCTGATCTGATTTGGAAGAGTTACGTTGATACGAAATAACCTATTTTGAGCTCTAGTTCACACTGTAGAATTGATTTTACGTAACTCTGGGAAACCCCGTATTGAAAATAGGCTGATTGGGTTTTAATCGAGTACTTGATGGGACCCACAATGTCATCTATGATATAGATAAAGCTAATATAACACGCTCAAAGGCACTGTCTACCAAAAAGGTAGATTATGATTTGAAAATATACCGATAGAGCACTTTGAGCTCTACTGACTATTTTATAATAATTCTAACTTGACGAATAGCTAGCGATGAATACAGAATAACTGATATCTAGCGCTCTACGCTATGCAAAATTGTATCGGGTTGGGGGACTTCCTATCGCTGTTAAGAAATTTATAGATTTCAAAAATATTTTATAATTTTTTTCTTCAAACTACAATTTCATTTTATTGTTCAATTCTCAAAACAAAATTGAAAGTTAAAGTAATGCTCATAGGAATTTGATAAAAAAATATAATATTCAACCATGAAAACCTCTACATATCAATTCAGAATTGAAGCAGAACATAATCACAAAACTAGTCCGCTATCTGAAATGACAAAAAATTCATAATCTTTTCTCTAACAAAAACATCATGCATTGGCACCAGAAATATGACCACTTGCCAAATTTCAGGCTGATCAGAAGACTAGAAGTATTAGTAGTATGACGTCAATCCGAATATATAGATATGCAATTAAAAAAATATATACAAATTATCGTACAACCCGGGCTTAACTTTTTATTTTTAAATACGGATCTGTATTTTTTATAACACTTATTCAAATGCTAACAGTCGAGTTTCATGTTGGCGTAGTATTTCATCTAAACTACAGAGTGTTTTGGGAGTACTGAACTATTTGCAGTAAAATCAACATTATTTAATTCCATAACAGCAATAATTGAAAAATATCAAAGAATAAAAAGTGAACTAATGACAAGTTGACATTTTTCAATTACAGCTGTTATGTAAAAAAATAATAATTTTACTGCTAATATTTCACTACTTTCGAAACACTCTGTAACTCAGATGAAAAAAATACTACGCCAGTATGAAATATGACCCTTGAAAAAATGCCAAAAAAAATACAGGTTCATATTTGAACATAAAGAGTTGAAGGTGGCCCGGGTTGAACGACACTTTGTATATAATTTTTATTTGCATATTTGGATAGTCTACAAAAAGTTGCTATGGCAAAGTACCAAAAGTTTCAAACAATTTTTACAAAATAAAAAGATGTAGGCAAAAAAATTATTCCGATCGATTTTTTCAGTATAACTCCAGAACCAAAGCAGCTATATCAGATTTTTTTGTTTTACGTAATTGACCTCTGAAATACGCAACTTTGCCCCCGTGACCCGTCTATCTTTTACTTTTACCAAGATCCCCATGCATAGACTCGAGTTTGAATAGCCCTGTATATAGACATACAAACGGTCATTCGAGAGCCCGTAGGAGATATGGAGCACCCGTTGTGTGTCCCGAATGTGGGCTACACAACGTTTGTCGTTGTATATATGTTCTAATGGGCTTCATTGAATATTTTCAGCTCAGTCGCAATTTTTTGCTAGGGCTTCACAACAACATGTTAGTTGGAAATATCAGACAAAGTCTGATGGCTTCAGGAGACAGAAATTTAAGTAAAAACCCCTTATTCTCTCCTCAATTTAGGCAGATATCTGACAGAAAACAAATACTTCCCTGGCTGTCTCCCTAGAATCTGGGGGACAGCCACAAATGCTTTCTGTATCAAGTAGCAGAATCCTGCCTGACATGATCAAGGACTTGACCACTTACATACCGGTTTCGAGGTGTATTGCCTCTCTTCAGTGCAAGGTAGGTCCGACAACATTTACAATCGTCGACGTCCTTGGTCATGCCATGCAATTCACTGATACTTGAAATGATTCTCTGAGGTGGATGCGGAGTCTCGTAAGGACGTCGACGACTGTAAATGTTGTCGGACCTACCTTGCACTGAAGAGAGGCAATACACTTCGAAACCGGTATGTAAGTGGTCAAGTTCTTGATCATGTCAGGCAGGATTCTGCTACTTGATACAGAAAGCATTTGTGGCGGTCTCCCAGATTCTAGGGAGAACGCTGCACAGATATCTGTCAGATTTAATTCAACGTCCGTCGTGGTATTAGCCAGGGAAGTAGTTGTTTTCTGTCAGATATCTGCCTAAATTGAGGAGAGAATAAGGGGTTTTTACTTAAATTTCTGTCTCTCTCCTGAAGCCATCAGACTTGGTCTGATATTTCAAACAAACTCTACCCCGAGTTACTTTGGAGTGCTTTCTGAGGTTTTCTAGAGGTGGCGCTGCGACTGTCTTCTTACGAGACTCCGCATCCACCTCAGAGAATCATTTCAAGTATCAGTGAATTGCATGGCATGACCAAGGACGTCGACGACTGTAAATGTTATCGGACCTACCTTGCACTGAAGAGAGGCAATACACCTCGAAACCGGTATGTAGTGGTCAAGTCCTTAATCATGTCAGGCAGGATTCTGCTAGTTGATACAGAAAGCATTTGTGGCTGTCTCCCAGATTCTAGGGAGAACGCTGCACAGATATCTGTCAGATTTAATTCAACGTCCGTCGTGGTATTAGCCAGGGAAGTAGTTGTTTTCTGTCACATATCTGTCTAAATTGAGGAGAGAATAAGGGGTTCTTACTTAAACATGTTAGTTTTTCCAAGATACACCACTTAGTCCAAGGCATTTACAGAAGAGGGCACTGTACCAATATACGGATTATTAATTTTACTGCGTAGATGGTCCCAATATTTTACAACATTTGAAGCTCGTTGTTTACCCTAGATTTGGCAACATGAATGCTAGGTATCGGGGGCTCAACAGATTTAGTATCATGGTTAATTTGTATTCCAGTCACAGATGAATCCAACTTTGTCAATCCCGCCACATAATGTGTGTCTAATTTTGTGGACTGGATAGAAATGCCGTAGACTGGGGATTTCCAACAGAAATATAGTATTTATAATTACATTTCTGAATTCAGCTTATTGAATTACCACAGGAGATATGATTTTTTTCCAGGCTGATTAGCAATTTCTAGATATTGAATTGTCTTCATTTTCATAAAATTTATGGAAAATGCTCTTCGGAGAGCTTCTCCAACCCGTCTTTTTTTTGGTCCACAGGCCTTCCTGAAGCACTTGACCCATGTGTCTATTAATAAAATCTGGTGGTTAATGATATGTAACACTCATTATGGGCAGGATGAGGAATAAATGAAAATACAAAGAGACCAAAGGAACTTTGATAGAATATGTCTTCTGGTCTTAGATATGAGTAATTTTTCAACAAACTAAAAAATATTCAAATTTATAAAAATCCGGTTTCACCGGTGTCTTGTTTATCCTGTACCAACGCCGTATATTGTAGCATTAGTCTTGTAGCACAGCGTTATTAGGCCAGTCACTTTAGCAAAAATGTAGAAAAAAGATCAAAAATGCAAACTTTCACAAAAGTTGTGTTTTAGTGCTCAATGAAACCAAAAAAATTTGCGCCTTCGTACAAGGTCGGCAACATTGTTAAACATATAAAGTATGAATAATTGTAGTTTTTCTCAGAGAAATATATTAATAAAAAGTCGCAAATGGTGAAAATAAACAAAATATAATCCTTTATCATTTCCGCGACCATTTCTACGTTTGGTAGCCAATAAATTATTTATTTATAATTTGAATAATAAGGTTCCCGAAATCTGGGGTGGGAAAAATTTTTATGTTTTGTAGAAAATTACTCCATATGTTTGTGACCAACTCAAAAAACTTTTGCAATAATTTACATCATCAATTCATGTTGCAAATACAATTTGTTAAGTACAAATAAAAAAAAATATATGTTCCTGTCATTCATCGAAGTGGCAAACTTTCAAGGAGACTAATGACATACACAGAAACGTTTCTTCACCCTTGCCCCTCTTTTGTATTTTTTTTTTTTTTGGCCAAGTTATTATCAAAAGTATAAATAAATAGTTTATTCCTCAGATGCCATACTTGGACATGGCCACATTGGGGAATTTTCACCAATTTGCGACTAGCATTTTTTCTGTACAAAATAACCATAAATGTTTATACTTTAAACTATGTTGCTGGCCTTGTACGAGGGAGCAAATTTATATAGTTTCATTCAGCACAAAAACAGAACTTTAGTGAAAATAACCATAAATGTTTATACTTTAAACTATGTTGCTGGCCTTGTACGAGGGAGCAAATTTATATAGTTTCATTCAGCACAAAAACAGAACTTTAGTGAAAGTTTACATTCTTTTGCTATTTTTCCCATTTTTTTATTTTTAATGCTAAATTGATTGACCTATATGCGAGTTGATGTAGGCGGAGACCGCATATATTGGACAAGCTGAACCACGATACGTTGATATATTTTCAACATATTTTGCAATTATATTTCGTTGTCATCCAGTTCTGAACTATCTTTGAAGTAGGTTCAAAATCAATTGAAAATTTTGTACCGATGAAACAAAAAATATTTTTATAATTAAGTATGATATAATTTTATTATATCATGTAATAATATTGCAATATCCAGCTCTGAGACATGTTAAAAATTTTCAAATTTCTACCCGAACATATAAGCAAATAATGGGACAAGGAACCAAGTTAATAGAAACGTAACAAAGCAAATGACTGTGAAATCGAGCATTGCTTATAATTTTGGGCTTTGGGTATTCCTGAAGATATATTGATCAAAAATATGTTTTTTTATTAAAATTTAATGTCGGTAGAAGAGTACTTGGAGCAACAAGCTTTGGTTTCTATACATAGAATGCAATTATCTCCTTTCTTCGTATTTGTAGTCAAAACTGATATTCAACAATATCATCCACCACTATCATAAACAGTCACAGAATGACATTACATGAAAATAATCAGAAAAAACATTATTATATTAGGGTATAATTTTCTTGCGTTGCTATCATTTTGATCAAAGTAGAGTAAAAAAACAAAACTTCTGAACCAATACCATGGACAAGGCAGTTGAATGTACACGTTCATTTCATATCTAGGGATGTTTGACGTGTGATATATTATTTAAAAAATATTTTCAATATGTTCGATAGGTGAGTATTTAAAAATAATTTTTCTTTGGGTCCGTTATTTTTGTGTTGATTTTCTGTGTGGAATTGCGCTGATGAAAAAAGTATGCATTTTTATAGATATAGATATAATTCTGTGATTTTGTAAATATGAATTTCTTGCTAATTAAAGACCTGATTATTTATTTTTCATTATTGTTATCCTTGGCTCTCTACGGCTCACTAATATCGTTGCATGTACTATTGTCAGTCTTTTTTCTGTTGTAGTATCAAGAGCAAATTCAAAATATTTCAAAAGTTGTAATTTTTCGAAGATTAATGATCTCTATGATTTATACTCTACAAAAATATTATGTAACAGGTTGAACTTTTAGTTCCATCACTAAGGTAAAACAATTGACCTTGAATATTTCCTTTTTATTATTTCAGGGGTACACACTTTTTTCATTATTTAAGCATCATCTGGTAATTCAGATATTTATTATCGAGATCAATACCGCTAAGATAGGTATATTATTTTTTCCTCTGGAAAAATCGTCCGGAAAGTTGTAGTTATTCACGTAAAATATTTGTCAAATTCTAAATTCATACCTGCGTTGCCAGAGACGATCCAAAAAGACAGAATTAGACTTGCAATCGCGACAAAGAGATTCATTTCCGAGTGTGTGGCACCACACCAGCGCACGCGAGGCATGTTGGCGGAATACCGCCGAAGAACTGTTCCATCTTTGTTGCCGGGAGGTCCGACCCTTGGAATTGACACGCGCTATGTTGGTACTAAGTTTGCGGGTACCCAAGAACCACGAACCCACCGTCACCGGCCGGTACAGCGGTGTTAAAAAAGATGAAAACCGAGATCATTATCTTTGCTTTAGACTCTGAGCTTGTTGGCGTTGAAATGAAGAAAGGACGTTATTCTAATTCATAAAGGGGCCGCACTTACGTAAGGTATTTTACGATTCTTGAAATACCGTAGGGCCAAAAAGATATATCAAGAAATATGATTCCAGTTACCCTTTCGTTGAAAGGGAAATTCCACTAAAACATTACAGGAAACTACAGATCTATAAATGTGCTGCTAAGTGAAACGTGTACCATCCCTAATATGGAAGACTGAACTTGAGATTTATGGTTACAAAATAATTGTAAGATGTAATTCATCCAACACATATATTGGAGATGTTGTGATCTATTTACGAAATGATTATACTTACAAAATTCATAAAAATATTTTTATAGAACGGGTCTACTGGTGTTTGGTAATCAGACTCAAAATACATGGAAAAATATACTCTTAGGATGCCTCCATCGTTCACCGAGTTCTAATTCAAATCATTTCTTTGATCACTTCGAAATTTTGGCCGAGAGTGTTTCTGATGAAAAAAACCGATGTATTCTGGTATTCAATTTGAACTTACTCAATTCCTTTGACAACAATGTTCAACAGTTTCAAAACTTCTTAACCATTAACGGTGTAGATCAATTAATGAATGAACCTTCGCATGTAACAAACACCAGTAGTACTTAGATTGGTCATGTTTTAAGTAACAGAAGTGATTGTTTTTGTAAGGTTCATAACACTCCCAAAATAACTGACCATAGTATAAAATCAGTCTCTATTAGAGCTACATCTATACTTAACAACAATTCTATCAGAACATTCGTTGAAAACAATTTTAATTTACTAAATGTTCGATTAATATAATGTGATTGGAATTTGAATTCGATTGAAGTTGATGTAATTTACCGTAACACAATTGAAAGAGTTGAAGTTTATTATAAATATCTTAGATAATAAATGCAATTCGGACATTTTCAATAACAAAGTAATAAAAAGCGTGTTTGATGTATTGGGTCCCATACTTCTGAACTTTGTTAATACCGGAGTTTTCCCCCACCAACTCAAGAACAGTACAGTTGTTCCAGTACCTAAAATCAATAAAACAAATGAAGCTATCTATTTTCGACCAATTGAAACTATTACATCTTTAGAAAAAGTACTTGAACTTGCTGGGTACAATAAGGTTATTGATTATATTAATATAAACGAAATCCTCATGGAATAGCAGTCTGTGAAACTGCTCTGCAAGTAACATTGTCAAAGTGGAAAATTGTTATTGATGTAGTTGCAGTATTTCTTGATTTCAAGAGAGCCTCTACATAATAGGTCCCAATGTATATAGGTAAATAACAACTTTTCAACCATCAAAAGCATCAGTACTGGCGTTCCTCAAGGCAGTGTTCTGGGCCCGCTATTGTTCATTCTATATCTGAATGACATCAATTAATAATGATATAATAATAATAATACTCCATCATGAAAACTCATAGAGTGTACCCAAAGGCATGGCCTGTGCGGGTAGAGGAAGGCTAGTATTATTTTTTGCCATGGCGCTCCGGGGCGACTTACCGGTGTTTTCGGTGGTGTATTAACTTTTCAGCTGAAGGAAAATCTGAATACCTACAGCTCCACCCCGGGTGGGCGCAATTCAAGCTAGCGCCAGACGTCGGGATTGGCATCTAGGCAACTCACATCACACTTAATTCACAACAAAGCATGTGGACACCCAAAGAGACACGTGTACTTGAACAAAAAAGATTCCGTACCGGATCCTCGTACGTCTGTCTGATGCGAGCCAGAAGTTCCACTGCTAGTTACCTTAAGCTCGTGGCTCACGGTCAAATAGTTTGGTCAAACTGCCTTCAGATGATGTCATTTCAAGTGGTTCGCTTAAATTTGTGTGAAACAAACCGATAGAAATTACGTCACTTCGGAGCAGTTTCAACAAACTATTTGACCGTGAGCTAGGGGCTTTAGCCACTGGACCACCGACCACCATATTGAGTAATGTGAATTCATAAATAATTGTGCAGATGACACTGTATTGACAGCAAGTGATGTTAATTTATCAGATGCTATTCATAAAATCAATTGAACGCTTAACAAAGTATCAGAATTTCTTAATATCAATAAATTGAAACTCAACATCAACAAAACCAAAAGAATGATTATAACCACTCAACATAAGTATAATTCGGTGATAATAATAATAATACTCCCTCATAAACACTCATAGAGTGTACCCAAAGGCATAGCCTGTGCGGGTAGAGAACGGCTATTATTAATATTTGCCGTGTAACCTCACAAAATTTCAAATTGCAAATTTGGAATAAATCCTTAAAATTATGAAAGTTAGCACTTATGCTGATAGGCTGCTCAGATTGATTCGGTTAGGGTGTGGGTAGGTTTCAACTAATGATTGCTCAATAGCATACTACAGATTTTTTTTTTTACTACTAAACAATTAGGGCACCAGTTGACCTGACTAGTTCAGATAATCTGGGCGCCAGGTTGCAAAAGACAAAACCGAAGATAAGAAAAATTGTATCTAGCTTAAGTGTGAAGGCAGAATAAATAAGCAAGAAACAATTAACAACTTTATTTTATAAGAAAAAAACTTACAAGGGCTGAAGGCCACAAAATTAAAATGCTGAAGGCTACAAGTAATAAGCTGAAGGCTATAAAAATATAAAGCTGAAGGCTATAAATTATAAAGCTGAAGGCTATAAATTATAAAGCTGAAGGCTATAAATTCAGAATATTTACACTTTGAAAACAAATCTGATTCAACCGAAGATGGTCCTGTTGGA